>CM002497.2:9415000-9435000 GCA_000573905.2 Oryza punctata | reverse complement strand
CCAAAGCCCGGGGGCCCTGCACCCACGGTAGTCGTCGTCGGCGCAGCCGGTCACCGCGCGCCTCACGAGCTGCACCGCTGGCCGACCCTGACCTTCTGTGAAGGGTTCGAGTTGGAGCACGCCTGTCGGGACCCGAAAGATGGTGAACTATGCCTGACCGGGGCGAAGCCAGAGGAAACTCTGGTGGAGGCTCGAAGCGATACTGACGTGCAAATCGTTCGTCTGACTTGGGTATAGGGGCGAAATACTAATCGAACCATCTAGTAGCTGGTTTCCTCCGAAGTTTCCCTCAGGATAGCTGTAGCCTATTACGAGTTCTATCGGGTAAAGCCAATGATTAGAGGCATCGGGGGCGCAACGCTCTCGACCTATTCTGAAACTTTAAATAGGTAGGACGGCGCGGCTGCTCCGGTGAGCCGCGCCACGGAATCGGGAGCTCCAAGTGGGCCATTTTTGGTAAGCAGAACCGACGATGCGGGATGAACCGGAAGCCTTGTTAAGACAGCAGGACGGTGGTCGTGGAAGTCGAAATCCGCTAAGGAGTGTGTAACAACTCACCTGCCGAATCAACTAGCCCTGAAAATGGATGGCGCTGAAGCGCGCGACCCACACCAGGCCATCTGGGCGAGCGCCATGACCCGATGAGTAGGCGAGCGTGGCGGCCGCCGCAAAACCCGGGGCGGAGCAGCCATCGGTGCCGATCTTGGTGGTAGTAGCAAATATTCAAATGAGAACTTTGAAGGCCGAAGAGGAGAAAGTGTGGATATTATGTTACGCATATACCCACAAATATAGAATATCCGACTGATTATTGGGGTATGTTATGTAAACAGAATATGAGTAGTACTAGGATTCGAGTGTTTTATTACCTTGTTTGTTAAGGCATAGTCCGAATACCTGGTATGATAAAATTGTAAGTTAATTAGGAAAGATTTAGACCGTAACGGATTGGATCTTATCTTGTAAACCCTTATCTTTCGGGAGTCCGGAGTGCTTGGCAACACTTTGACGAATATGATCAAATCGGTAGTCGACGGGACGATAGCCGAAGAAAAAGCCAAAGGACCTATATATTTACCAGACAGCACGTTTCCAGGATACAGAACTGTGAAGACAGATATCAGCGGGAATCAAGGGAGTCAACAATTGATTCAAACCCAAGCTCCATCGGCTCCTTACTCAAGTTCAAATGTCCTAGCGATTCTAACCAGATCACAGCTGATCACTGGGGGGCAAGCAACAACTCAGCTGACACCGGAGCAATTAATAAGTATTCTCCACCCAAGACCGCCAGCTGTCGACACATATCACCAAATTCCTTCGGTTCCACAACAGCCGATTGGAATTACTCAGCCGATAAGCCAGCAGTACAGCATAGAGCAACTCCCATATGTACCACCTCGAGGCATATCGGCTAGCTTCAATCACCTCTACCAACCTCATTCACCACGACCTCAGCGGATCCAATACGACCAGATGGATCCACTCCAGCAGCAATATGGTGGAGTAATAGCACACCAACCCTGGGCCGATATGATCGCTGACGTCATGAGGGAATAGTTTGGGCTCAAGCCAAAAGACAATGGCAATATGTATCAGCACCCATATCCAGAATATTTTGATCGGGTTCCACTGCTAAACCGATACAAGGTGCCAGACTTCTCTAAATTTTCAAGACAAGACAATGTATCTACTTATGAGCATGTTAGCCGATTCTTGGCTCAGTGTGGTGAGGCGTCGGCTACAGAAGCTCTTAGAGTTAGATTGTTCCCACTATCATTATCTGGATCGACGTTTACATGGTTCTCATCCTTACCTTACAACTCAATTAGAAGTTGGGCCGATCTGGAGAAGCAATTCCACTAGTACTTTTTCAGTGGGGTTCAAGAGATAAAGCTATCAGACCTCACAGCAATCAGGCAAAAATCAGATGAATCAGTTCCAGATTATATTCAATGATTCAGAGATGTGAGGAATAGATGCTATAGCTTAGCCTTGACAGATTCCCAGCTAGCCGATTTGGCCTTCCAGGGTTTGTTGGCGCCGATAAGGGAAAGATTTTCGGCTCAAGACTTTGAGAGTTTAGCTCACCTAGCTCAGAATGTATCGGCTCATGAGACAAGGTTAAAGGAAGCAAGAAAATTCATCAAAGAGGCAAACAATGTTAATAATGTCTACAATTATGACTCCGATTCTGAAGATGATGACCCAGAAATCAATGCAGCCGAGTGGGCTAGGAACAAGAAGACGGTGGTCTGTCAATGGGTCAAGAGTGCAGGAAAAGAGGAAAGATTTGACTTTGACATTACCAAAGCCGACAAGATTTTTGATCTTCTTCTCCAAGAAAAACAGATTCAACTTCCAGCAGGACATGTCATCCCATCGGCTGAAGAGTTGAAAAAGAGGAAATATTGCAAGTGGCATAATACAGGATCTCATAGTACTAATGATTGCAAGATTTTTAGGCAACAGATCCAGTCGGCTATTGAACAGGGCAAGATCAAGATCGACGAATCCAAGAGGCTGATGAAGATAGATGGGCACCCGTTTCCAGTTAACATGGTGCACTCTGGATACAATCGGAACTCAGCCGATGGAGGTAAAAATTACACCAGGAGCATCAGATCGGCTGGTTTGATCAACAAATACCAAAAAAGGCGCCAAGGAGAATTGGGGTCATATTCTCATGAAAGCGAAAGATATTTTGATCCTCACTGGAGTTGTGAATTTTTTAGATTTTGCTGGAATGAGGGTATGAGGTTGCCATCCATTGAAGATTGTCCCGGATGCAGTGATCCTGATGCACAATTCATCCAAAGACCAAGCCGACAGGGTACAACCACACATCGGCTGATTCAGTCAAGGTTGCCAGTTCATAAAAGACTTGGGCCGATGCAGCAAATCAATGATGAAGATGACTCACCCAGAGAATCCAAGCCAATGCATCCTCAATGGTGCCCTTCTGGAATATTCACTAAGAACCAAAAGAGGAGAGTTCAAAGGGTGAGAAACATGGAACAATTTCAGGAGGTCGAAGGGGAAATTGAACACCGGCTGAGGCAGAAAACAAAGAAGGTCTGGCGTGTGAAGAGCAAAGTGGTGCCAGCCGATGAAGTCGAAGCCGATCGCAACAAGAGCCATCAACGTAAGGGAAAAGAGGTGATGTCATCTGCCATAAACATGGTTTTCATGCTACCAGCCGAATATGCAGTTGAGCAAGTTGCTGAGCAAGAAGAAAGTCTGCCATCGGCTAAATTGATCTTATCTCCACAACAAGCCGTGTTTGAGAAACCTGAAGGAACCGATCATCGGCACCTCAAGCCGTTGTATGTCAAGGGATTTGTCAACGGCAAGCCGATGTCAAAGATGCTAGTCGATGGGGGAGCAGCTGTTAATCTTATGCCATACACAACATTCAGGAAACATGGGAAAAATTCAGAGGATTTGATTAAGACCAACATGATTCTAAAGGACTTTAGCAGGAATCCATCTGAAACCAAAGGAGTTTTGAATGTGGAGCTGACCATCAGCAGCAAAACAATTCCTACCACGTTCTTTGTTATTGATGGGAAGGGTTCCTATAGTCTGTTGCTGGGAAGAGATTGGATCCACGCTAATTGTTGTATTCCCTCAACAATGCACCAAAGTTTGATTCAATAGCAAGGAGACCAAATCGAAATCGTGCCAGCCGACAGGTCAGTTAATGTAGCTAGTGTCGATTTATCTGTTTGGGAGATGGAGGGAATTGATTGTTTATCTGGAAAAGTTTGGCAAGGAGATTACTTAAAGGTTTCTGATGTTGCCATACAGCCAACAGGAGATGGAGAGCCCCAATTCTTGTTTTGAGGGTGCCGTGGAGGGTTCCAACTTCTACACAAAGGACACTGTTGATGATCTCGATGGCAAGTTGGGACAAGGTTTTATGCCGGCCGACGAACTAGAAGAAATCGACATTGGACCAGGTGATAGGCCTAGGCCGACATGTATTAGTAAGGGTTTATCAAAGGAATTTGAATGTAAATTAATAGAACTCTTGAAAGAGTATAGAGATTATTTTGCCTGGGAATACTATGAGATGCCAGGACTTAGCCGATCGATAGTAGAACATCGGCTACCTATCAAACCAGGATATCGGCCGTATAAACAACCCCCAAGATGTTGTAAAGCTGCAATGTATGATGCTATCAAGGCTAAAATTACAAGACTTTATAATGCTAACTTTATCAGACCATACCGATATGCTGAGTGGATCTCCAATATAGTACCAGTCATCAAGAAAAACGGCAAGCTCAGGGTTTGCATCGATTTCAGAGACTTAAACAACGCTACACTGAAAGATGAATACCCAATGCCAGTAGCCGATCAACTCGTCGATGCCGCATCTGGACACAAAATCATCAGTTTTATGGATGGTAATGCTGGATATAATCAAATTTTCATGGCTGAGGAAGATATTCATAAGACTGCCTTTAGATGTCCTGGTGCTATCGGCTTATATGAGTGGGTGGTCATGACTTTCGGTTTGAGGAGTGCTGGTGCTACCTACCAGAGGGCCATGAATAATATTTTTCGTGATCTCATCGGCGCGTTGGTAGAGATATATATTGATGATGTGGTGGTTAAATCCAAGGAAGTTGATGAACATATAGCCGATTTGAGACAAGTTTTAGTAAGAGCAAGGAAGTATGGGTTGAAGATGAATCCTACTAAGTGTGCTTTTGGAGTATCGGCTGGACAATTTCTGGGATTTTTAGTACATGAGCGTGGGATTGAAATTCCTCAGAGGAGTATTGAGGCAATTAAAGATATAAAACCTCCACAGGATAAGACTAAATTGCAGTCATTGATCGGCAAAATAAAATTTGTTCAGTGTTTTATATCAAATCTATCTGGCCGAATAGAACCATTTACTCCCTTACTAAGGTTGAAAGCCGATCAAGAATTTGTCTGGGGAGAGAGGCAACAGCAAGCATTGGATAATATCAAGGAATATCTGAGTACTCCTCCAGTTCTTATACCACCACAGAAAGGGATTCCATTGAAGGGAAGGAGAGAGTTATATTCTATCTCTGTAGACGCCTTTTGGATGCAGAAACAAGATATTCACCCGTGGAGAAATTATGCCTGTGTTTGTATTTTTCTTGTACGAAGTTAAGACATTACCTACTCTCCAATGAGTGTATCATAGTATGCAAAGCCGATGTGGTGCGATATATGCTATCGGCTCCAGTTCTGAAAGGGCGAATTGGGAAGTGGATCTTTGCTTTGTCAGAGTTTGATCTCAGGTATGAATCGGCCAAGGCAGTTAAAGGGCGAGCGATAGCCGATTTCATAGTCGAACACAGAGATGCTAGTGTGGACAATGTTGATATTATGCCTTGGACCCTATTCTTTGATGGATCTGTTTGCAGTCATGGTTGTGGCATCGGCCTGGTAATTATATCGCCTACTGCGGCAAGTTTTCAGTTTGCTTTCACTATCAAACCATATTCTACAAATAATCAAGCAGAATATGAAGCTGTTCTCAAAGGGTTGCAATTATTAAGAGAGGTTGAAGTCGATGCTGTTGAAATTATGGGTGATTCATTGCTAGTAATAAGTCAGCTGTCTGGAGAGTATGAGTGCAAAAATGATACCTTGATGATCTATAATTAGAAATGTCAAGAGCTGATGAAAACCTTCAAGATAGTTACCTTGAAACATATTCCTAGGGAGCAAAACGTCGAAACCAATGATTTAGCTCAAGGTGCATCAGGCTACAAGCCGATGTTACAAGGGATTGAAGTAGAAGTGGCCTACATTCCAGCCGATGATTGGAGGTTTGATGTTTTTGAGTATTTAAAGAATCCTTCCAGATCAGTTTCAAGGAAATTACGGTATAAAGCCCTAAAATATGTTTTGTTGGATGATACATTATACTATCGGATGATTGATGGAGTTCTTTTGAAATGCTTGAGCATGGAAGAGGCAAAAGTTGTCATGTGTGAAGTTCATGAGGGTATTTGTGGGACACATCAATCGGCTCACAAGATGAAATGGTTAATTCGAAGAGTTGGATATTTTTGGCCGACAATGCTGGAGGATTGTTTCAGGTATTACAAAGGTTGTCAAGATTGTCAGAAATTTGGAGCAATTCAGAGAGCACCAGCATCGGCTATGAATCCCATTATTAAGCCGTGGCCGTTTAGAGGTTGGGGTATTGATATGATCGGCCAGATTAATCCACCAACAAGTAAGGGGCATAAATTCATATTAGTTGCGACCGATTATTTCACTAAGTGGGTTGAGGTGATTCCTCTAAAGAAGGTTGACAACAAAGATGCAATTGATTTTGTCAAAGAACACATCATATACAGATTTGGTTTACCACAGACAATCACAACTGATCAAGGTTCTATCTTTGTGTCTGATGAGTTCGTTCAGTTTGCCGATAGCTTGGGAATCAAGTTGTTGAATTCTTCACCATATTATGCACTAGCAAATAGACAAGCTGAAGCATCTAATAAGAGCTTGATTAAGTTGGTTAAGAGAAAGATAGCTGAACATCCCAAGAAGTGGCATACTATTCTGGCTGAAGCGTTGTGGTCCTATCGGATGGCTTGTCATGGTGCAATTCAGGTACCTCCTTATCAATTGGTTTATGGGCATGAAGCTGTGTTACCATGGGAAACCAACGTCGGCTCTAGAAGGATTACTTTACAAGATGAGCTGACAGCCGATGATTATCATAATTTGATGGTTGATGAGTTAGAAGATTTGGTTCAAGCTAGATTGCGAGCTCTTGAGAAAGTTAAGAAAGACAAGGAAAGAGTTGCCAGACATTATAACAAAAAGGTTGTTCCCAAATCTTTTGAGGAGGGGGAACTGGTTTGGAAGTTGGTGTTGCCGATAGGGGCCAGAGATAATAAATTCGGCAAGTGGTCACCAAATTTGGAAGGGCCATTTCAAATCCACAAATGTGTTTCTAAAGGGGCTTATATATTGAAAGGGCTTGATGGGGATGTATTTGAAAGAGCACTCAATGGAAAGTATTTGAAAAAATATTATCCAAGTGTTTGGATTGGTTCATAATCGGCTATGGTTTGCCGATGTATGGTTGATAGCCGATGTGTTTACATCGCCTTTAGATGGCCGATATTTATCGTCCTTAGATATATAAGTTTGCAGCATTGTGTTCCCTACTACAAACTTGGGGGGCATGGAGGACAAAAGTTGGAAATTTTTTTGAGCAAATTTTTGAACACAACTTATACAAGTCATTATCATATGTCAGCTCGATAGTTGATAACAGGTTATATTTCAGAATTTTGGCTAAGTTTAAAATCGACTCGATGGCGGATGCATATATTACAGCAAAAATATTGTGTCAGTGCTTAGTTTGTTACATCAGGCCAAGTATTTCTGAATAGATGATACAACTCTTTGCCTAATTTGTTCTACTTCTTCAATGGCTTGGGCATCGATTGCGTTTGTTCCTGCAATTGGTTTCAGGGCCTTACTCAAGGCAGCAAGGTGCTTTACGGATTTCTTGAGCTTTGATTTTTGGGCTTCAATGGCTTTTGGCAGATCGGCCAGTTTCTGCTCTTCGGCGATGATTTCAGTTCTGCAGGCTTCAAGTTGTTGCAGAAGATCGGCTTCTTTCTTTTCCAGTCCCTCAATTTTCTGTTGGGTGGAGTTTGACCCGGCTTCTAGTTCATCTAGCCTGGATTTTTCATCAGTAACTTGTTGTCGGCTGGATTGAATGTTGGCTTCAAGTGCAGAACGTTCTAGCCGATCTGAGATCCTTTGCCTTGCTCTCTCCAACTTGAAACGATGTTGCTCAAGAAAGACTGCAGGAGAGATCATCTCGATGAGTTCATCAGGGATCTGGTTCTGGATTTCTTCAAATCTTGCCCTGATCGGCCCACGGTTCACAACTAATGCATCCAGGGAAGCACTTAACCGGTCTGCAATATCAGCAAACTTCTCCTCAGGTCTTGAGGAATTGGAGAGATGGCCTTGCTGGTTGCTTCTTCTTCCTCTTCATCCAGAAACTGGTTTATGTCAAAAGAGAACATATCGGCTAAGAGCTGGAATAGAGAAAGTTTTGCTAGATAAAGAGCAAGCCGGTAGATATAAATATGGGAGAGTACTTACAGGAACGTGAGAAGTTGGAGCTGTAGTAGCAACTTCTTCATCTTGTCGGCTAGCTGCAGCTGATGGAGTGCATTCACTGGAGTGTTAGTCAGTATCGGCTGAAGATACAGTTAGAGATGGAGTGAGTTAAGATTACCGATATTGCTGGTGAAGTTGGTTTCTTCCTCATAGCAACTTGTTTCTTTTTAGGCTGAAAAGACGTAATCGAGTTAAGAAATTTTGAAGCATAGAAATAAATGATGAACGGTTGGGGTAGTCTTACTTGTGCTTTTTGAGGAGGACTTAGAGTTTGTGCGGCTTGAGATTGAACCGCAGGAAGCGTATCGGCTTGAGGTGTGATGATTTCAGTTTCGCTACATTGTGCAGCGGCCTCATCGATTGCTTCTTCCATTTCAATATCCTTCAGGATATTATCTATTTCTTGGGCTTGAGCAGTTTCTGTATCGGCTGCTTTCTTTTGCCTCTTGGTTGGTTTCTTCAAGAGGGTTGGCTTCACAGCGGCTTGTTTAGTTCTTCTCCTCTTGTCTCCAGTTTGCATCGATTCCCTGAGTTGACCTTGAAGTAAGGTAGTAGTCTTTGGAGCATTGAAGCCGATGATGGATGGGGCTAGTCCACAGCTGTTTGGGAGTTTGGCAATGGCATATTCTATGGGCTTGCCACTTCGGCTGACGAGAGGGGGACGAGAATCTGTTGTCTGCAAGGAATATTAGTAAGTTGTGAATGTTAAGCAATCAATGGTGATGAAGTACAAGGAAAATTAATAAGTTGTGAGATTTACCTGAGGGACCAAGTTCGGTATGATTCGGGTGAGGTATGATTCAACTGACAGATGGAATATGTGAGTTTTTATTTCTGACCACCATCTATCAAATTGGATACTCCTCATCAAGATGATGTTGAATCTGTCTATACTGCCAAGAGGGGGACCAGGGATGTTGAGTAACTTGTCCATCATCAGAGCCGATACAATATCACCTCTGGTCTGAATCTTATCAGCGTAGTACAAGCCGATGGGCAGTTGACCCATGCCGAGTTGCCTTGCTGCTGATATTGGGTGGTAGAATTCATAGGAAGGTTGAATATTCCTGCCCTGAGATATGCCAACTGGGAGTATGCATAGAGAGATTGCAGCAGTCAAGATTTCCCTGTGTTTTTCAAATCTTTCATCATTGATCTCATCTAGCCTGGAATCGGCTGGCAGTTCGAAGTTGCTAAAAGAATCATAAGCGAACCAGATATGGCTATCTCTGGGAAATCCATCATAAAAATTGCCAAACCAATTATGGAAGTGGTCAGCCGATGGTCCATGTCCGGAATAACTGGTGGCTGCTTCTGCATATGACATACATCGGCGCATCTGGTTTGTTTCATCGTCACTCTTAGGATCGGTTGTGGATGGGAATTCTGCCTCTAGGAGTGATGGTATTTTTGCAACTTTCAGGGTGTGCAAAGTTAACCAAAGTTGGATAAACCACCATGGGCCGCCAGTATTAACATTTGAATCCATTATCAGTCTGGCCGATGATTGGCTTAGTGTTTGATATACTGCTCCTAGTAGGTATTTTCCTAAAGGAAATTCCTTCTTCAAGACGATGGCTTCGGCTAAGTGTTGCTAGTTGGCTGTTGGGCCACAGGTGGATCCACAAAAAACGAATTTTTCTAGCCACATCATCAGGAAGGCGGCATGCTCTCTAGCTAATACAGGACCCGTGCCCATATTCTCGGAGATAAAACCAGACCAACCACCAATATTCTTGCTTTTGAACTTATAAGTGCACTTGGTTTTCATGCTGATGGGGTTGGCGATGTGGTTATATCTAGGCCAGTGATCATGGTTATATCCAGTAGGGTGGGGGTCATCAGCCCATGGTTGAACATGAAGCTGTTGAAGGTATCTGACAAGAAGTATGCGGCTGAAGACAACATCGGTTTGTCTTTCTTCGTATCGGCTATGGATAAAGATAGGCATTGGGCTATTCCTATTTCATCCCAGTGGTCTTGTTTGCTAGCCGCAACCCTTTTGTACCAGTCTATCCACTTATCGACTTGAGAAGACCAAGATCTAAAAGTTACGGTCCAGTGAGAAAGGGATGGATTTGCCTGCCTAAAAGGAATTCTTTCTATTTCTGCGTTGATGATATCAGTAGGATCTATATCGCCCATCGGACCCAGATAGAAGTGGTTGGGTTCACTGAGTTTTGGGATGGCTACTTGATGGGTTAGGTGCTACAGATTGGAAAGAAAAACGAAGGGGTTGGCGATGGAACAAGAATGAAGAATTCGAAGAAAAGTTTTGAGCCGATGGGGGACTTACCTCGGGGAATTCTTTGGCGGTGGTGTTGGATGGGCTCGATGGTGCTGCCATTGTTGCGCGGAAGTTGTCACCGGGGAGGATTCGCTGTTCCGGTCGCCGGAGTGGAGAGAGAAAGTGTTTGCCGGAGTTCAGGGAGAGGTTTGGTGGTTTAAGCGGTGAAAATGGAGTTAACACCGTGAAATATCCGGAAAAGCGGTTGGTATTTAAAGAATTAGGTGCGTAACGGTCACAGGGGTAACCCTAGATTTCTGTGGTTTTGAAGGGATAATTCCGTTGCATTATATAATACTTCGGAATTGGGGGGCATGTGTTGACGATGAAATTTGGTAAACAAATCTAATCTACATGAATCGGAAACATAACCTAGTCCGAAGTGGATTTGAAGATACGCGAGGATATCGGAAACAGAGTGCGTATCGGCTGGAGTTCGTATCGGCTGGAGGCTGATTCCGAGTGGGATAGCCGATGGGGCCGATATTGCATGTAAAGTTAATATCGGGTTTGAGAGAGAACTTAAGATGGGATTGCCGTGCAAGGATAGAGTCCGAAATTGGCAATTGTATCTATTAATTAGGATATCTTGTAATTTACTTACAGATTATCGTGGTAAGAGTCCGCCTAAGGGACTTGTTCGTTAGTTGGATTTGTATTAGGTTAATATGAGTCGTGTCCGTGATGGACAATGTTTGTATTTTCGGGTATAAATATAATCCCGAGGTCTTGTAAATAACAACAACAGACGTTCAATTAATCTCGGCGCATCGCCACCTTTGTTTTCTACTTTCGACAAGTTTGTGCTTTCGAGTCGTGCTGCATCAATTTGATCTTCGGCGAAAAGGTATATCTTGTTATGGCGACTTACATCATTAGGGCTAGTGCTTACATCTTTATGACACTCTAGTTCTACGTTGTGAATCTCCGAGTTATCATATACATTATATAATTTAGATCGATAATGCAATCTACTTATATCGGCTAGATTCTTTTTAGGGTTTCGTCGATATCGGCTAGATTACTTTGTTGGTTTAAATTGTATAATGTATCTACCATCCCGAAAAGGCAACCGTCGGCTTGATTCTTTAGATCTCATGCTTCTCTTTATACTTAATGCTGCATTGGTTAAGTCCAACCTATTAAGTCGTATTTAGAATCATGATATCTAACTTGCTCTATGGTTGTTAATAAGGATAGTATCGGGGTTTCAGCCGATCTTACCTGATATAGATATTTTACATCGTTTTATGCTTTGTTTAATGTTCTATATCTGCCCCTTATATCAAGATCTAATCTAATATAAATATATTGAGCTTGATACTAATTTAATTGGTTATAGTTGGATATATTTCTCTCTAGAGAATATCCTGGTATAAAGTTGTATCGGAGCTATAGCCGATACGCTCTTAAATCTAGATATCGGCTATGATATTAGTCTATATAATCGTTATTTCATGTTATCTTTGGACTTGGGCAATTTATACTATCTCGGTTCAGTCCGATCTATCCCAATTGCTTATTTGTAATATAAGATTGATATATTGATTATGTAACATTAACATCTACAGCCGATATACTAGTTTTAGGGTTATTTTCATGGTTATTTATACCTTACAGCCGATTCATGCTTTATTGCATCGGCTAGGTTACATACGATATGAAATCGGTCTTATGGCCGATTGTCTATCGTTTATTGACATTCTTTGCATGTTTTTCTTGTTGATTGCAGGATCAAATCAACTGGCACGCCCTTGAACCTAAAACCCTAATTTTGGACCTGCACTAGAGTTAAGCAAATATCTCAGGCCAATGTGTGTTTTTTGCATCAACACACCCTCAATCAAAGACGAAGAGAGAGGGGCATCACGATTCAAGGCGATGATGATTGCGATGGAGTTCCAGCTTTCACCAGAGATCTGCATCGAGTGAATTGGCCGACTGGCTTCAAGCCGATTGGTATTGAGAAATACGATGGGAAAACCGACCCAGAGTCATTGTTAACCGTCTACAAACTCGCAATTCACGCAGCAGGAGGAGACAGCAAGGTCATGGCAAACTATTTGCCGGTAGCATTGACCGACTCAGCCAGAAACTGGCTCGCCGGGTTGCCACGAGGCACAATCGACTTCTGGAACAAACTTCGCAATCACTTCGTCGCCAATTTCCAAGGCACTTTCGAGCACCCTGGGACCCACTTCGAGCTATACAACATCATCCAAAAGCCGGACGAAACCCTCAACGAGTACATACGGCGTTTCTCCGAGAAGCGCAACAAGATCTCCGACATCACTGACGACAATATCATCGCCGCATTTACACGGGGGCTACGCAACGATCTACTGATCGGGAAATTCAGCTGCAAACCTCCAAGGACAGTCAAGCAGATGTTCGAGAAGGCAAATGAGTACGCCAAGTGGGACGACGCAGTGAAAGCATCAAGGCAGTTGTCGGGCACCTGGAAGAAGAAGGACCACGACACCACGGCAGGGCCTACTGGGAGCAACGCGAAGCACAGGGAATGCAAGCGTAAGCCTAAAGATCTAATCGCCACAGCTTCAAATCAAAACCACCAGAGCCAGTGCCCTCGAGTCAACTCCTACGAAAGAATCATGAACGGTCCATGCATGCACCACCCCGGCAAGGGACACGCGGCCAAGGATTGCTTCATCTACAAACAGTTCGCAGAGAAATACGTCGCCGAAGCCAAGAAGCCAACTGAAGGAGAAGGAACTTCAACTCCAAAGAAGAAAGATGCTGAGGAGCCAAGCCAAGGAGTATATCAAGATCCCAGGAGCGAGCTCAATCACATTTTCGGCGGTCCGCTTGCCTATGAGTCCAAGAGGAAACAAAAGATCACTGACAGGGAAGTCAACACGGTGCAACCTGCAGTCCCCCAATATCTGCGATGGTCGGCGGTCCCCATCAAGTTTGACCGCTCGGATCATCACGACCGAGTGGTCCACCCAGGGCGGTACCCCCTGGTACTAGACCCAGTCGTCCGGAACATCAAGTTGAAGCACACCCTCATTGACGGCGGCAGCACACTCAATATTCTCTTTGCCAAGACCCTGGATGAGATGCAGATTCCTCGATCCGAGATGAAGCCGAGTAACGCCCCTTTTCACGGAATCATCCCGGGGCTATCTTCAACTCCACTCGGCGAAATCACTCTCCCGGTGACCTTCGGAACCAAGGAGAATTTCAGGATGGAGAATATCAGCTTCGAGGTAGCCGACTTCGAGACAGCCTACCACGCCATCCTCGGTCGCCCGGCGTTAGCCAAGTTCATGGTGATTCCCCACTACACCTACATGATGATGACGATGCCAGGGCCACGTGGTGTCATATCCTTACGGAGCGACGTCAAGCAAGCCCTCACATGTGACACACATAGGTGCGAGTTGGCCCAATCTCGTGAGAGATCAGTCGGCCAGCAGGAAATCCGATTGGCTGCATCAACATCACAAGAAGGCGAGATTCCAGCCAGCAAGGTGGCCAAAGCTGGAGAAGGCGATGCTAAGACAAATTAAATTCCTCTAGATCCCTCTGATCCTACCAAAACCCCTGTAATAGGCGCTGAGTTAGATAGCAAATAGGAAAGCGTGCTCATCACCTTTCTTCAAGCTAACAAAGATATTTTTGTCTAGAAGCCATCTGATATGGATGGTATTCCTAGAGAGGTGATCTAGTACTCTTTAAATGTTCGAGAAGACACTAAACCTATCAAGCAATGACTCCGCCGATTTGCACAGGACAGAAGAGAAGCTATCAAGGAGGAATTAACCAAGCTGCTCGCAGCAGGATTCATCAAGGAGGTTTACCATCCCGACTGGCTCGCCAACCCGGTACTGGTTCGCAAGAAGACTGGCCAATGGCGCATGTGCGACGACTACACGGATTTGAACAAAGCTTGCCCCAAAGATCCTTTCGGCTTACCCAGGATAGATCAAGTGGTGGACTCAACAGCCGGATGCGAACTAAGCTTCCTTGATTGTTACTCGGGTTACCATCAGATCAGCCTTAAAGAGTCTGACTGCTTGAAGACTTCATTCATCACCCCGTTCGGTGCATACTGCTACATCACCATGCCTTTTGGGCTGAAGAATGTAGGGGCTACATATCAGTGCATGATCCAGCGATGCCTTGCAACACAACTCGGACGGAATGTGGAGGCTTGCGTCGACGATTTCGTCATCAAGACCAAGCAAAAAGACAACCTAATACAAGATTTGGAGGAGACATTTGCCAACATACGCGCTTTCAAGATGAAGTTGAACCCCGAGAAATGCATCTTCGGAGTACCGTCAGGGAAACTACTCGGCTTCATGGTGTCTCGTAGAGGAATCGAGGCCAACCCAGAAAAGATCAACGCCATATTGAACATGAAACCACCGAGTTCTCAGAAGGATGTTCAGAAGCTCACCGGGTGCATGGTTGCTCTTAGCCGGTTCGTTTCAAGGCTTGGAGAGCGAGGAATGCCTTTCTTCAAGTTACTCAAGAAGAATGACGATTTTCAATGCACACCAGAAGCACAAAAGGCGTTTGATGACTTCAAAACCTTCTTGACAACTCAGCCGGTGCTAGCTTCACCACTACCGCAAGAACCATTGCTCCTTTATGTGTCAGCGATTGCAAAGGTGGTGAGTACAGTTTTAGTCGTTGAGCGTGAAGAGGATGACTGCACCCAAAACGTTCATCGACCAGTCTACTTCATCAGCGAAGTTCTTGCCGACTCCAAAACCCGATACCCTCAAGTGCAGAAGCTGTTATATGTAGTCTTAATCACCGTCAGGAAGTTGGCTCACTATTTCCAAGGTCACCCAGTCACGGTGGTCACATCGTTCCCGCTCGGTGAAATCCTTCGCAACAAAGAAGTCACTGGCCACATTGCCAAATGGGCCCAAGAGCTTTAGATATCACCTTCAAGCCTCGAGTCTCTATCAAGTCACAAGTATTAGCCGACTTCATCGCCGAGTGGACCGAGTGCCAAGAAGATATCCCGGCAGAAAAGATCGAATACTGGACGATGCACTTCAACGGGTCAAAAAGGATTTCAGGGTGCGGAGCAGGAGTTGTTTTAATTTCCCCGACTGGAGAACGCCTCAGCTATGTCCTATGGATTCATTTCCTAGCATCCCACAACGTGGCAGAGTACGAAGCGCTCTGACATGGATTACGGATCGCCATATCCCTAGGGATTCGCAGGCCAATAGTCCGAGGAGATTCCCAACTTGTGGTCAACCAAGTAATGAAAGACTGGACATGCCTCGACGACAACATGGCGGCCTACCGACAGGAAGTGCACAAGCTAGAAGATAAATTTGATGGGTTGGAGTTAACCCACGTTCTCAGGCACAACAACGAGGCGACCGACTGACTGGCTAATTTTGGATCAAAGAGGGAAACTGTCCCGTCAGATGTTTTTGTCGAGCACCTTCACCAACCCACAGTTTCAAACAATTCAACTGCTGAAAAGGAAACTGGAGAACAAGTACTGATGCTTGACGCCGACTGGAGGACACCTTTCATCAAGTATCTGAAAAATCAAGAGTTGCCTCCCGACAAAAATGAAGCCGAACGAGTCCAACGCTGCTCCAAGACTTACGCCCTTGTGGAGGAGGAATTATTCAAGAAAAGTCCATCTGGAATATTGCAAAGATGTATCTCTATCAATGAAGGCATACAACTTCTAACTGACATTCACTCGGGAGTATGCGGAAATCATGTGGCAGCAAGAACCCTAGTCAGGAAGGCATATCGACAAGGCTTTTTCTGGCCTATAGCGATCAGCGATGCAGATAAAATCATTCGCACATGTGAAGGCTGTCAGTTCTTCGCTAAACAGACCCACTTGCTAGCCCAGGAGTTACAAACTATTCCCCTTTCTTGGCCTTTCGCGGTCTGGGGACTGGACATGGTGGGCCCTTTCAAAAGGGTGCAAGGCGGATACACTCACCTGTTCGTCGCAGTGGACAAATTCTCCAAATGGATCGAAGCGAAACCAGTGACAACCATCACCGCGGACAAAGCACGCGACTTCTTCATCAATATTGTACATCGCTTCGGCGTGCCAAATCGAATTATCACCGACAACGGAACTCAGTTTACTGGTGGCGTCTTCAAAGATTTCTGTGAGGACTTCGGTATCAAAATCTGCTATGCTTCAGTCGCTTACCCAATGAGTAACGGCCAAGTTGAGCGTGCAAACGGCATGGTACTTCAAGGAATCAAGACTCAAGTTTTCGACAGGCTACGTCCGTATGTTGGCCGGTGGACGGAAGAATTGCCCTCAGTACTGTGGTCACTACGTACAACCCCGAGTCGGGCTACGGGCCAGTCACCTTTCTTCTTGGTATACGGCACAGAAGCTATGTTGCCGAGTGAGATGGAGTTCGAGGCCCTGCGAGTCCGCAACTTTAATGAAGAACGCCACGAGTCTGACAGAATCAATGATCTCACCCGACTGGAAGAACCAAGGGAAGCAGCACTTATCCAGTCGGCCAGATATCTTCAAGGTCTACGACGCTATCACAATCGCAATGTCAAGTCACACGCCTTCATAGTCGGCGATATGGTTCTACGGAAGATTCAAACAACTAAAGATAGGCACAAATTGTCTCCCTTATGGGAAGGGCCGTTTATAATAGCAGAAGTTACTCGCCTGGGAGCCTACCGACTGAAGCGTGAAGACAGAACTACTGTAGACAACTCATGGAATATAGAGCATCTTCGACGTTTCTATGCTTAAGAGTTGTTTTGTAAATTTCTCCCTTAGACTGCCCACTCATTTGTCTCAACCGAGTGGCCAGTCGGGGGCTACCGATAATAATATAGTATTAAATTAGTTTTGTTCATGACTTATCATTGACCCTGTTTAAGTCAGGATCTAGCGGATAAGGACTAAAATTTTTTTCAATGGCCGTAACAAATTCTAGGCTTGAAGTAGTCAGACAAAAATTTTAAGAAATTTGAAACTGGATCTTCGATTTACTGCATGGCATAAATGAGTCATTGTACATTGCTAAGAATACTCTACATGTCAATATACATGGCATAAACTGGAGCTACGATTGAAAATTTTCTAGGACATCTGTGGCAATCTTCTCAGCAGAATCTTGAGCTTGGTTGATCAGCTCCATAACTTGCTCATCAGTTGTCCCGTCAGCAAAGCCATCCCCGACTGCGTCGACCTCCACTCGAGGATACAAATACTTCACTACTGCCAAGGCCTGGCTGGCACCCATCATAGCCGCATCTTTAATGTTGCTGAAGTACTTTGCCGGAGCAGTCCGAAGCCCTTCAAATATCTGGACCGCGTCCTCCTGACTTGTCCCAAGCCCGTTCTGGAATATCGCATTCAACACTGGAGCAGCAGCGTTGGCGATGTCATCCCGAACGCTTTCAGTTTTTTTACTTTGTCGGCAAAGACTTCAAATTGGGCTTTGGTTTTCACCTTGTGTTCTGCATTTGTGCAAGTCAGAGACAGAATTTGGCGGTACGGCATAACTTTAATTTGCACAACAGGGATGGGATAGTACCTTCGAGGGCATCTTCAGCCTGGATCTTGCCAGCCGCCAGTTGAGCATTGGCCTCTTCAAGCTTCTTTACTCGGGCAACTAACGATTCAATTTTGGTAGCTTGAGCTGTGGAAGACATAGATAAATCAGTTAAACAAATTGGACAAGCAACGAGTTTATGGCAGAGTGTTTTTTACCTCCAATTGTGCCCCAATAATTAAAGCTGGCGTCCATAAGCTGGTTGATTTGATCTTTTAGTTTCCTCTCTTTGACTTGAGCGTCCTCTTGGGTCTTCACCAGTTCAGCTTGGACTCGCTCAAGATTTTCGAGGTGAGGCACAAGTTTTTCCAGTGCACTCATCTTAGCCTCGTTCCTCAGATGGATCCTCTGGATAATACATCAAGTCAGCAGCATGGCTAGACTAGACTTTTGAATACAAGAAGAAATACACTTACATTCATTAGATGAGTTGACTCGGTCAAGTTCTTTTTAAGCATCTCGAGTTCCTCGTCCTCGCTTTAACGGTTAATGATTATACCTTGCAAAAGGCCGTCTCGATCCCTCCATTGGAGTTTAGTCAGAGGAAAGCAATCCTCGGCTGCTTTTATTCTCGGGATCTCCTCTTCGGCATCATCGATCAAAGGACCTAGTTGGCAAATTTTGAGACAAATTGAGCATAGTCTGAAAATCGAATCAAGATGCAACAAGGTGACGTACCAGATATTATCTTGGAGTTTTTCCTTGGAGTTTCTTCCGACTCGCCGACTGGTTCATTCGTCATACTTGGTTCTTCCGAATCTCAGATGTTCTCCCTTCATCTTTTTCTGTGAAATTTTCGGGAGTTGGTCCCTGGTCAGATTCTTTGGGATTCTCTCCGACTGGTTGGGCAAACGTTTCGGGTGCACCAGTTGGGATATCTGTTTCCCCTGCTTGATTCTCGGTTGGTCGACCGACTTTAGGGCCACTTGCATCTTGCTTCGACTGGCCGCCAGTCGGAGCCTGGGCTTCGGCAGTATCAATGGTTTTCCCCGACTGACTGTAAGTTCGGGGCTCAGGGCGTGGCTCGTTTGGAGTTGTAGCAGGTGGAATATCATTTCTGCTACCCATGTCAATATCTTGGGGATTCCTGAAGCATGCAAGATGGCTTTCGACATCAACATATTTTTTTTCAAGAAATCAAAAATGACAAGAATGACAGCAAGAGTGATACCTTGTGGATCTCCGAATTTTGGGCGCTGGCCGAATGGCTGGAGATTTTGCCGGAGCCGGCTTGGCGCTCGTTTACGACTCAGTCTGCTCATCTTCGGAGTCGCTGCCGGCTAGCTTTCTCCTCTTCAATTTCTACTTAGGGTTGCTCTCCTTGACAGCTCGTTTATTTTTCTCGGCTGGGTTGATCTTTGGCCCGCCAGTCGGGTGAAGCTTTTTTGGAGCAGATTCTTCATGAGCTGGAGCGGGTGGATTTGAAAGGAAGCGCTTGTTGTCCTAATCAATGGAGTGTACGTATGAGCTAAAATAATAGTCAGATTGGTAACAGTTGAATAAAAAGGCTAGCGGATTCTTACCTCTGGAGGTGGCCGCACCAGGCCATATGGAGTCACTGGGAGCTTGTGACTGTAGTCAACAGTGATCCCTGAGGAGAACACCTTGTACATCCGGTTGCACATGACTTTGTAGTCGATAGAATCCGGATCCTCTCTGTTGGGATCTGACTGCCCCTCATATTCGTACACCGGCTTGCTCCTTTCTTTGATTGGGGCCAGTCGGCACTTGATGAAGTGCCGAGTGACTTGCTCCCCTTGTAGGCCTCATTGCTTGATTTCCATTAATCGGAGTAGCAACTCGTTG
Organism: Oryza punctata; assembly: GCA_000573905.2. Taxonomy (NCBI): domain Eukaryota; kingdom Viridiplantae; phylum Streptophyta; class Magnoliopsida; order Poales; family Poaceae; genus Oryza; species Oryza punctata. Next base: position 9,415,194 of record CM002497.2, on the reverse strand, counting down.
GCTTGGGCGAGTTCATCGCCATCCGGGAAATTCTTCTAGTTCTCGTGAGGAATAGGAGGAAGACCGACAAACTCGGGAAGACTTGGAGATGGATTCGAGATATAAAACCAATTTGAATGCCATCCTTTGTTGGAAGTTTTGAAGGGAAGCGAGAAGTATTTTTGGGTAAGAGTTCCCCGCAACTGGAATCCAGA
>CM002497.2:9397500-9410000 GCA_000573905.2 Oryza punctata | reverse complement strand
CCGAAAACCGTGTGCGAGTTGTTAAGGGCTGGACGCTCGGGGTGCGGGGTGCTGGCTATGGACCTAGCTTATATTATAGCAAGGGGCAGGGGAAGGGAAGGCTGCCACCCGCGCGAACCTGTGGCTCGGTCCATGTTCGGTCAGCCGTGCGACCGACCGAAAACCGTTGTGAGTTGGGAAGGGCTGGACGCTCGGGGTGCGAGGGGCTTGCTATGGCCCGAGCCTTTATTATAGCTGGGGGAGGGGAAGGGAAGGCTGCCACCCGCGTGAACCCGTGGCTCGGTCCACGTTCGGTCGGCCTTGCGAACGGCCGAAAACCGTGTGCCAGTTGTGAAGGGCTGGACGCTCGGGGTGCTTGGGGCTGGCTATGGCCCTAGCCTTTATTATAGCAGGAGCGAGGGGAAGGGTAGGCTGCCACCCGCGTGAACCCGTGGCTCAGTCCACGTTCGGTCAGCCGTGCGACCGAGCGAAAACCGTGTGAGACTTGAGAAGGGCTGGATGCTCGGGGTGCGGGGGGCTGGCTATGGCCCCTGTCCTATATGATAGCACGAGCGAGGGGATGGCCGGGCTGCCACCCGCACGAACCCCGAGTTTGGTCCACGTTCGGTCGGCCGTGCGACCGACCGAAAAGCGGGTTCGGTCCTTGTTCGGTCGTCCGAACGACCGACCGACCGAAAACTGTGTGCGTGGTGTGAAGGCTCCAGTGCAGAGGGACCTGAGGGGGGCTATGTGCACGAAACCTCTTTGGGAAAATGATGCATGGTATTGGCCGATATCAGCACTCATTTTGATCTTGCCTGATCCAAAGAAGGGTTTTCAAGTGTATTGTGATGCATCTAAGCTTGGGTTAGGTTGTGTTTTGATGCAAGATGGGAAGGTGGCTGCCTATGCATCTCGTCAGTTATGTCCCCATGAGAAGAATTACCCTACCCATGATCTTGAGTTAGCTGCGGTGGTTCATGCCTTGAAGATTTGGCGTCACTACCTCTTTGGTACTCGTACGGAGGTGTACACGGATCACAAGAGTTTGAAGTATATCTTTACCCAGCCGGATGTGAATATGCGACAACGGAGTTGGTTGGAACTAATCAAGGATTATGACATGGGAATACATTATCACCCGGGGAAGGCTAATGTTGTAGCAGATGCCCTCAGCAGGAAAGGTTATTGCCATGCTACAGAAGGACGACAGTTGCCGTGGGAGTTATGCAAGGAATTTGAAAGACTGAATTTGGGAATCGTCAGTCGAGGTTTTGTTGCAGCTTCTAGAAGTGAAGCCCACTCTCATGGATCAAGTTAGAGAAGCTCAAATCAACGACTCTAATATTCAAGAAATCAAGAAGAATATGAGGAGAGGAAAGGCCATCGGTTAATTAGAAGATGAGCAAGGAACTGTGTGGTTGGGTGAAAGAATTTGTGTCCCTGACAACAAGGAATTAAAAGATACAATCATGAAGGAAGCTCACGACACTCTATACTCCATTCACCCTGGTAGTACCAAGATGTACCAAGATCTCAGGGAGAAATTTTGGTGGGCAAGTATGAAGCGCGAGATAGCAGAGTATGTAGCTGTGTGTGATGTATGTCAACGAGTCAAGGTAGAACATCAGAAACCCGCAGGTTTGCTGCAACCCTTGAAGATACCAGAATGGAAGTGGGAGGAAATTGGGATGGATTTCATCACTGGTCTGCCCAGAACATCGTCTGGCCATGATTCTATTTGGGTGATAGTCGACAGGCTTACCAAAGTTGCTCATTTCATCCCTGTGAGGACAACATATTCCGGAAATCGTTTGGCGGAATTGTATACGGCAAGGATTGTGTGTTTACATGGTGTTCCTAGAAAAATAGTATCCGATCGGGGTAGCCAGTTTACTTCAAAGTTCTAGCAGAAGCTTCAGGAAGAGATGGGTTCTAAGCTGAATTTCAGTACAGCATATCATCCGCAGACAGACGGATAAACTGAAAGGGTGAATCAGATTTTGGAAGATATGTTGAGAGCTTGTGTTTTAGACTTCGGTGGAAGTTGGGATAAGAATTTGCCTTACGCAAAATGCTCATACAACAACAGTTACCAAGCTAGTCTTCAAATGGCCCCTTACGAAGCATTGTATGGTCGGATGTGCCGTACTCCACTTTTGTGTGATCAAACGGGAGAACGTCAAGTTTTCGGGACTGATATTTTTTGGGAAGCAGAAGAGAAAGTAAAGATCATTCAAGAAAGATTGCGTATAGCCCAGTCTCGTCATAAGAGCTATGCTGACAATCGCGGCAGGGATTTGAGTTTCGAGGAAGGGGATCATGTGTACCTTCGTGTCACGCCTCTTCGGGGAGTTCATCGTTTTCACACCAAATGGAAATTGGCACCGCGTTTTGTGGGACCTTATAAGATTGTCAGTAGAAGAGGAGAGGTCGCCTATCAGTTGGAGGTACCTCAGTCTTTGGCAGGTGTTCATAATGTGTTCCATGTGTCGCAGCTAAAAAAATGTTTAAGGGTACCCACTAAAGAAGCTAATCCTGAGCAGATATAAATCCGTGAGGATCTGACTTATGTTCAGAAACCAATTCTTATCTTGGAGACAGATGAGGGAAGAACTAGGAATCGAGTTATTCGTTTCTGCAAGGTCCATTGGAGTAGCCACTCGGAAGAAGAAGCTACCTTGGAACGAGAAGATGAATTAAAGTCAGGTCATCCGCATCTTTTCGCCAGCTCTTCCGAATCTCGTGGACGAGATTCTGTTTAGGGGGTAGGTTTGTCACACCCTAAAAATCTCTAAATTATAAATTGTTGTTTAAATGGAATTAGTAGAAATGATTTTAAAAGCCTAGAAGAAAAGATCTAATTTTAAGTTAATAATATCCAATATAAAAGTGGGCTAGATAAAATTTTAATAGATACTTCTCTTGTTTCAATTATTCCTAGATTTTTTCTGGGATTTATTTGAGCCAAGAAAGTATTTTTTTAATCAATGGAATTGCATTTCATGCATCACCTAAAAATAAAAAAAGGTTAAAACCTCTCTCTTTTGGTTTTGGGCCAAAAGCCCTTTCTTTTCCCTCTCCCCTCCTCCCTTCGGCCTGCGCGCGTGCGGCCCAAGCCAGCCCACCAGGCCGCCGCCCCTCCATCCCTCTCTCTCTCCCGCTGACAGGTGGGGGCCCCTGTCAGGGTCGTCTTCCTCCTCGCGCCACAGCAGCCGAGCCGAACCCGAGCGCCATAGCGCCGCCGCCCCTTCCAAATCCCGTCACCCCTTTCCCGATCCAATCAAATTGATAGAGGGGAAATGATCCCCTTGATCTCCTCTATGTTTTCTCTATAGAAAGTTTAGCCTATTTCTTTTGGAAATCACTGGATTTGAACTCGATTCGGATTCATTTTTTCTTCTCTAACCCTAAATTTTCCTTCCCCGATGCCGGTCTGTAGGATCAAGGATGTCGACTAGAGGGGGGTGAATAGGCAATTTTAAAATAATTGACACTTAATCAAAACTAACCTAAGTTGCTAGGCTCGGTGAGGGATACTTCTAACTAAGCAACTAAGTTATGTTTGCAATCCTAGGGTGAAAGTGGCTCAAGTATGTCTCTAAGAATGTAAATTGCACAAATGTAAATGCAATAAGTAAATGAGACAATTAGACAAGAATATTTTCACCGAGGTTCGGAAACTTGTCGGTTTCCTACGTCCTTGTTGAGGCGAGCCCAACTCCACCGCTCAACCACGAAGCCACCGCACGCCCCCTTCCTCTAGGGGTGGGCAAGATGGGAGCCGGCCCACGGAGAGGACTACCCAAGCCTCAATTACTCGGGGTAGTTCTTCCTTCACTCCGAAGGTGGTGAACTCCAAACCACTCACAAACCGCACCGGGCCTTATCCATGATCTCCACGGAGAGGTCACCGGGCAAGCACCTCCACAAGCCGTCTAGGAGGCGGCAACCTCCAAGAGTAACAAGTGATAACCCGGCTTGGAGATGGTCAAGTGCCACACTAATCCAACAAGGAAGCAAATGCACTTGACTCTTGGCTAATCAACACTCAAACACACCTAATGGATGATCACTAGCTCAAATGTGTGTGAAAGGAGAGGCAAGGGGTATATGCAATTGTAAAGGGTGCCAAGAGAGTCCCGTTGCTGCCAATGGGGGGTATTTATACCCCACACAAAGAAAACTAGCCGTTGTGGACGAAATCCACCAACTCTGCTGTCTGCCGGTCAGACCGGCGAAGGGTGGCCGGTCAGACCGGCCTCAAATGTAACGGCTAGAAAACTAGCCGTTACAGTGCATTTATTGCACTGACAGCAGGGGTTCCGGTTAGACCGGCGGCCAAAAGACCGGTCAGATCGGCCACGGCTCGGTCAGACCGCCATCGGCTCGGCCTGACCGATTGCGGCTCTGGTGGCTCGGGATCGCCAGGCCAGAGGCGGCAATCCAGCCTCCAGCCGGCCAGTCAGACCGGCGGCAGTAGGGCGGTCAGACCGCCAAGAATGGCCGGTCAGACCGCCTATGGACAGACAACTGCAGAAATAGTAGATGCACACCAAGACTTAAGTGCGAATGACCTAATGTGGCATTTTGATCATCTCTTTGACTAGGTCATTACCCCCCTTGATAGTACGGCAAATCTATAAATAAATTCTAGCAAATATGATCGCCCAAACTCCTCGATCAATTAAAAATAAAACCACTAGTTTTACCGTCTTCAATCCTTTTGCTTTGCACCATCGAAAAACGTCCTCGGTGATCATCCATGCATTCTTGTTGTGTGATTCTAACTCAAATATGTGTAACTCGAAAGAATCGTTAGTCCACAATTAGCGCTTGTCATTAATTACCAAAATTAACCGTGGGGGCCTAGATGCTTCAATCTCCCCCTTTTGGTAATTGATGACAAACACCACAAATAACATAATAGGCATGAATTGCATAGATACAAATGAGCGAAAGATAGTGTAAGCTGCCCCTAAATATGTGCATAACAATCACAAGAGTCAAACAAATGACTTAGGAAGTTTACACTATACTTTGAACAATTCAACAAACATATCACACATATAGCAATGATTTGATGATCATCACACATAAGTCTCATACAAGCATAGAATGATCACAATAGAAATTCACATAGACAATAATCATCCATCATAGCATAGAGATCTCAAAATATCCATAGAGTCATCAAAGCACATAGAGCTCACATCCAATCCACAATAGACTTCACTAAGCTATTACAAGACCACGAAGAGCCTAAAACTCACAAGGGTTTAACAAAACGATAAAAACACACAAGATAGATAATAATAGCCCATTATATATAAATATAGTCTAACCATCTTAACCTATTAGATATGAGGGCTAACCTCACTAAATCTACTCCCATCCCACCTAAGATAAAAGAAGTACTTTCTTCTCCCCCTTTTGGCATCAAGGACCAAAAAGCTTCACTCTTGAGGAGGTGAAGGAGGACGAGGAATAGGATAGTGAGATGGACTGGATGAATCACGGCGACGAGAATAAACATAAGCATGAGAGCTCTCCAAAGATGACATGCACCGTTCCAAAGTGGTCACTTGGGTTGACAATCTTCCCACATTTGCATTCAAATTTCCCATATCGGTCCTCAACCCCCTAACATCCGCATACATGGCCTCTTGCCCGGTGCTCAACCTTGCCATGTTTTCATTTAGGGTATTGATAGCCCCTAGCACCGGGTTGAAGTAATCCTGTGGAGGCATCCCAAAATATGCATATTGTGGAGTGAAATACTCATTGATACCTTGAGGAGAAGGAGGAGGAGTAGGAGGTGGTGGTGCCGCACTTGAACTTGCTCCATGATCAAAGTGCGGTTGAGCCATCCTAGGAGCACGGGCGGTGCTAAGCTGAAGGCGAGACTTGTACTGCTTGTGTTCCTTGAGATTTGTTCCAACACCTCCTTGCTTGGCTTGAATGAGCCTCATGATGTAAGGGGCATAATAGATGTCTTGTCCAATAGTCCCCTTTGAGATAGCAATCTCCTGCATCATGAGGTTAATGACATCGAAGTGCCGCCCTTGCATAATGGCATCAATCACATGCCATGCCACTCCCCGAATCTCGTCATTATTGCCACAACGAGGGAGAATTGTGGCTCTCACAATCTGGTTGACGGCACTAGGGATGGTCCTCAAACCGGCAACCTTGCCATAAGAGTGCCGCCCTCCATCTTCATAAAATTGTTTTAGGTCATGAATGGAGAACGGGTTGTGGGCATGCTCCTCATGAAGGTCGTCACCACTGTCAAACCGAATGTTTAGCAGATGCCTGAAGTCCCTTCTGTTGATCGGGCACTCAAGTGTCCCTGACATCCACTTCAAGCAATCCAAGTCACTGGAGACCCACACTGTGGCATAGAACTGACGAATGAGCTGTTCATCGTAATCTTGCTTTAGAGTGACAATCCTATCAATCCCCACAGCCCTGAACAGATCCTACAGCCCCTTAAACTCCTGTGTCTCATTGATGTTCCTCCAAGAAATCCACTTGTGCTCAGCAAAGGCCTTATTCTTCTAAATCTGCTCATACACAGACTTCTGGAAAGCTGTGTGAAAGCGGGCATCTGTGGTGTCTCTAGACCTCTTGAACTGATCATGATGACGCAGCAAATTGTATTGAGTGGGATTTCTGATATTGAGCACAAATTGGATAGAGGGGTCTATCTCCATGTCATCCTCACTTTCTTCCTCCTCATTATCACTTCCATCTCCATCTCCACTTTCCTCATCCTCTCCTTGTTGTTCTTCAGATATTTCTTGCTCTTCTTCCTCAGTCTGAGCATATTGTCCTCCGCTAGACTCTTCATGTTCGCTCTCCGATTCTTGCACTTGAGCTTGACGACCGCGACGAGTGCGAGGAGGCATCTCTGAATCCAAAAGAGCAAGAGAAGAGAAATTAGCAACTATTTAGAGATCATTTGCAGTTGTGGAGGAGAAGAGACATGTTCTGCCTGTCAGGGGTGGTTAGACCGCAGGCCATGGCCGGTTAGACCGACGGCACCTGGCCGGTTAGACCGCCCAAGACAGGGAGTATAGACCTCCAAACCTTCACACCCACAAAATACATCTAAACTTGCTAAGGATAAAGGATGTCCACAAGGTGAAGAACAGCTATAGCAAAGGGATAGGTCTATTTCATCAACACATTTGATTTTAGAGGGAGAAACTACCCTTAACCCTAGAAATTGAAATAGACCGATTTCGATGAGCATAAGCGAGGGAAGGGGAGATTACCGGTTGTAGGAGATGATTTGCACGAAGAAGAACCCCTAAAGAGTGCCAAATTAAAATCACTTCTTCCTTCACCTAGGGTTCCAAACTATGGATCAAAAACTTAGTAAAAACACAAACTAATCCATGGATGTGAGAGAGGAAGAGGAGGGGATTCACTTACGGTGTAACCGGATTGAAATCCACGGTCAAACCGGAGGGATTTGATGGGGAGAGGTGTTAGGGTTTGAGGGAAGAGAGAGAGTTTTCTCAGCTTGGAGAAGTGAGGAGAAGAAAAGAATAGAGAAGGGGTCGGGTAGAAGAAGAAAGGTAAAAACCTTGGGCCCACCTGGCTGGCCGGTCAGACCGGCCCACCTGGCCGATCAGACCGCGCATATAGCGCCGGTCATACCGCTAGGCCCCCTGCCGGCTGTGCACAGCCCTTGCACAAGCCGGCAACCCCCATACAATAAAATCCAATGAAATTTTAATTTCTGGAGCAATTTTGAAATGTATGAGTTTAAATATTGCTAACCATCCATAATATTTAGAACTTAAGATGATTTGCAACTTAACTCACTTAAGTGCTATTGGATGACCTTTTATGGTCTATAGGAGTTTTTGGGCCAATTTGAAATTCAAATAACTTTTGAAAGATTTAGTTTTTGAACTTGATTTGAATATCAAAAACATTTGAGAATGTCATCTCTACCAACTTTGTTTTGACACTTTTCTCAAAATCCTTCTCAAACTCATTTTGGAGATAAATCTCATTTTGGGCAAAACTAAGAATCTAGTTTCTTCAAGAGAGGGCCAAAATGGCATTTTCAATCAAACTCCATTTTTCTTGCAATAAGGAACTTGGAAAACATATAGGAGACCCTTTTAAACCTTTTCAAAGAGATAGTTTTGAAATCACTTTGATTTTCCAAGAATTTGACTTATGTTGACTTGGGCATTTTGAAAACTCTACTATCACTTGTGTTTGAATGATTCACATATAATAAGTAGTATAGCACATATAGAAGTACAATACTCCCCCTTAATGTGACAAGCTCCATTTTCACAAAGAAGAGCCAAATAGCAATTAATCCCAAGCAAAAGAGCAAAAATCAAGCAAATAGGCAATATGAACAAGTAGTAACCATGGTGCATAATCTCAAGCAACATTTGAGAAGTCTATGACATTTAACTCATTCCTCAACTTGCAAAAGCGGGTTTCATCAAGAGGCTTGGTAAAGATATCGGCAAGTTGATCTTCAGTTCTTATATGGCTAATGACTATGTCACACTTGGCAACATGGTCTCATAGGAAGTGGTGGCGAATGTCAATATGCTTGGTTCTTGAGTGTTGGACGGGATTGTTGGCTATCTTCATGGCACTATCATTGTCACATAGAAGTGAGGTTTTTGTGAAGGTTATGCCATAGTCCAACATGGTTTGTTTCATCCAAAGTAATTGGGCACAACAACTACCCGCCGAAACATATTCCGCCTCGGCGGTAGAGAGGGCTACAGAGTTTTGTTTCTTGGATGACCATGACACAAGGGATCTACCAAGCAATGGGCAACTACCAGATGTGCTCTTTCTATCCACTTTGCAACCGGCATAATCCGAATCGGAATAGCTAACTAGCTTGAACTTAGCACCTTTTGGGTATCATAAGCCAATTGTTGAGGAATGCTTTCAATATGTTAGAATCCTCTTCACGGCCACAAGGTGACACTCCTTAGGAGCCGCTTGAAACCGTGCACACATGCAAACACTAAACATGATATCCGGCCTAGATGCGGTAAGATAAAGCAAGCTACCAATCAAGGAGCGATAAAGCTTTAAATCTACCGGTTTACCTCTCTCATCAAGGTCGAGGTGGCCATTGGTTGCCATTGGAGTCTTGATGGGCTTTGCATCTTCCAAGCCAAACCTCTTGAGTAGATCCTTGATATACTTGGTTTGGCTCACAAATGTTCCATCCTTGAGTTGCTTGATTTGAAGTCCAAGAAAGAAACTCAACTCTCCAATCATGTATATCTCAAATTCCCTAGACATCATATCACCAAACTCATTGCAAAAATCCTCATTAGTAGAACCGAATATAATATCATCAACATAAATTTGACACACAAAGAAATCATCACCAATGATTTTAGTGAAAAGAGTCGTGTCAACTTTACCAATTTTGAAACCCTTTGATAAAAGAAAATCTCTCAATCTTTCATACCATGCTCTAGGAGCTTGTTTCAAACCATAGAGAGCTTTTGAGAGTTTGTAAATATGGTTGGGATTTTTAGGATCCTCAAAACCGGGTGGTTGCTCAATAAAGACAAGTTCGGCAATTTCGCCATTTTGAAAAACACTTTTCACATCCATTTGAAAAAGTTTTATATCAAAGCATGATGCAAATGGAAGTAGGATGCGAATGGCTTCAAGCCTTGCCACGGGGGCAAAGGTTTCACCAAAATCCAAACCTTCAACTTGCGTGAAACCTTGAGCCACCAATCTTGCCTTGTTTCTTACCACCAACCCGTTCTCATCTTGCTTGTTCCTCAAAACCCACTTTGTCCCTATGACATTGTGGTCTTTAGGCCTTTCAAACAAAGTCCATATCTTGTTTCTTGCAAAGTTGTTGAGCTCTTCATGCATAGCATTCATCCAATCCGGATCACCAAGGGCTTCATCTACATGTTTCGGCTCAAGACAAGAAACAAAAGAGTAATGCTCACAAATCGAAGCGACACGAGATCGAGTTTGAACACCCTTACTAATATCACCCAAAACTTGATCAATTGGGTGATCCTTGGAGAGAGCATTGTGAATTCTTGGTGGCATAGGTGCATCATGTGCCTTGTTCTCCTCCATATCAAGTTGAGCTTGATTTGGCGTAGCGGAAGTAGTTCCCTCAACTTGAGTAGAGATGGAAGGCTTGTCTTCCATTTCAACGGGCTTGATGTCTCCAATAGACATGTTCTTCATCGCCCTCATCACCTACATCATCCAAATTCTCGTGCCCCTCTTGGGAGCCATTAGTTTCATCAAATTGAACATCGGCGGTTTCTTCCACAATATCTTTGTTCTTGTTGTAGACTCGGTATGCCTTGCTATTTGAGGCATAGCCTAGAAGAAACCCTTCATCACACCGACTTTCAAATTTGGTTAGTCTAACACCTTTTCGATAAATATAGCATTTGCAACCAAAAACTCGAAAATAGGCAACATTAGGCTTCCTCCCAACAATTAGCTCATAGGAAGTCATTTTCAAAAGACGATGCAAATAAAGCCTATTGGTTGCATGGCAAGCGGTGTTTATGGCTACCGCCCAAAAGGAATCGGAAACACCATATTCATCTAGCATAGTCCTTGCCATCTCAATCAATGTGCGATTTTTCCTCTCCACTACACCATTTTGTTGAGGTGAGTAGGTAGCGGAAAACTCATGTTTAATACCAAGATCATCACAATAGTCCTCGATATTGGTATTTTTAAACTCCGAACCATTGTCACTTCTTATTTTCACAAGAGTGCAACTAAATTCATTTTGGGCCCTTTTTGCAAACTTTTTGAAAAGCTCGGCAACAATAGACTTGTCATACAAAAAGAACACCCAAGTATAACGAGAATAATCATCAACAATGACAAGACAATGACTATTTCCACCAATGCTCTTATAGGTTGTTGGGCCAAACAAATCCATGTGTAAGAGCTCCAATGGTCTAGATGTGGACATGATGCTTTTAGAAGGATGAGAACACGCAACTTGCTTGCCGGCTTGACAAGCACTACAAAGTTTATATTTCTCAAACTTCACATCTTTCAAGCCCACAACTAGATCACGTTTTGAAAGTTTACTCAATTGTTGCATACCAACATGAGCTAGCCTTCTATGCCAAAGCCAACCCAATGAAGTTTTCGCAACTAAACAAGTTTTTAAATTTGCTTCACTAGAGTTGAAATCAACCAAATAAAGATTTCCATAACGAAAGCCTTTGAATATGCAAGATTTGTCATGAAGGCTAGTAACTATCACATCTTGAGGGTTAAATGTACATGACAAACCAAGATCACAAATTTGTGCAACCGATAGCAAATTGAAATTGAGTGATTCAACAAGAGAGACATTTGTAATTGATAGATCATTTGTGATAGCAACTTTACCTAACCCAATTACCTTTCCTTTGCTATTATCACCAAAAGTGACTCTCTCTTGATCTTTGCCTCCTACTTCAAATGTGGCGAAGATCTTCCTATCACCGGTCATGTGTTGAGTGCATCCACTATCTAGCACCCAATGGCTTCCACCGGTGTGGTAGTTCACCTACAAAACAAGATCAAGCTCTTTTAGGTACCCAAATTTGTTTGGGTCCTGGAAGGTTAGAGATCAAAGCTTTGGGCACCCAAATGATATTCTTTTTGCCACCAAGTATAGGGGAACCCACATATCTAGCATAAATGGAACCATCACGAGCCTTCCTAAGCATATAATGAGAATCAAACATGCAAGTCTTACAAGGCTTAGCACCGGAGCAATCATTTGCCATATGCCCAACTTCACGGCACTTATGACAATACTTACCATTGCTCTTGACAAAACGCCATCGGCTCAGTCTGACCGATTGCGGCTCTGGTGGCTCGGGATTGCCAGGCCGGAGGCGGCAATCCAGCCTCCAGCCAGCCGGTCAGACCGGCGGTAGTCGGCCGGTCAGACCGCCAAGCATTGCCGGTCAGACCGCCTGAAGTACTTCGGTCAGACCGCCAAGAATGGCCGGTCAGACCGCATATGGACAGACAACAGCACAAATAGTAGATGCAAACCAAGACTTAAGTGCGAATGACCTAAGGTGGCATTTTGATCATCTCTTTGACTAGGTCATTACCCCCCTTGATAGTACGGCAAATGTATAAATAAATTCTAGCAAATATGATCGCCCAAACTCCTCGATCAATTAAAAATAAAACCGCTAGTTTTACCGTCTTCAATCCTTTTGCTTTGCACCATCGAAAAACATCCTCGGTGATCATCCATGCATTCATGTTGTGTGATTCTAACTCAAATATGTGTAACTCAAAAGAATCATTAGTCCACAATTAGCGCTTGTCATTAATTACCAAAATTAACCGTGGGGACCTAGATGCTTCACGATCGCCTTGGGCCTAGCCGCCGCCCCTACCCCTATAAAAGGGACCCCCATGGATCTCCTCTTTCCGCCACTGCCTTCGCCCTAGCTCATTGTCGCTCGTAGCACCCTAGCCACTAGAGCCTGTGCGCC
>CM002497.2:9357500-9392500 GCA_000573905.2 Oryza punctata | reverse complement strand
CTCGTGGTGCGGGGGGCTTGCTATGGCCCCTATCCTATATTATAGCAGGGGCGAGGGGATGGCTGGGCTGCCAGCCACACAAACCCCGGGTTCGGTCCACGTTCGGTCAGCCGGGCGACGGACGGAAAATCGTGTGCGAGTTGTGAAGTTGTTGATGCAAAAAACACACACTGACCTGAGAGATTTGCTTTACTCTAGTGCAGGTCCAAAATTAAGCTTTTAGGTTCAAGGGCGTGCTAGTTGATTTGATCCTGCAATCAACAAGAAAAAAATGCAAAGAATATTAGTAAATGATAGACAATCGGCCAGACAGCCGATATCATATCGTATGTGACCTAGCCGATGCAAAAAAGCATGAATCGGGTGTAAGGTATAAGCAAACATGAATATAACCCTAAAACTAGTATATCGGCTGTAGATATCAGTGTTATGTGATTCTAATTAGATAAGATCGGCTGAAACCCCGATACTATCCTTATCGACAACTGTAAAGCAAGCTAGAGATCATGATTCTAAAACAACTTAATAGGTTGGACTTAACCAATGCAGCATTAAGTATAAAAGAAGCACAACATCTGGAGAAACAAGCCAATAGTCATCAAATCGGGATGGTGGATACATCATATAACATGAATCAATAAAGTAAACTAGCCGATACTAACAAAACCCTAAAAAGGATTTAGCCGATGAAAGAAGATAGCATTGTTGATCTAAACTATATGACATATATGATAACTCGGAAGTCTACAAAATAGAGTTAGAGTGCCATAAAGATGTAAGCACTAACTCCAATGATGCAAACCGCCATGACAAGATATACCTTTTCGCCGAATATCAAATTGATGCAGCACGACTCGAGAGCACAAACTTGTCGAGGAATAAAAAACAAAGGTGGCGATGCGCCGAGATTGATTGAACGTTTGTTGTTATTATTTACAAGACCTCGGGATTATATTTATACCCGAAAATACAAACATTGTCCTTCACGGACACGACTTATATTAACCAAATACAAATCCAACTAACGAACAAGTCCCTTAGGCGGACTCTTACCGAGAATATCTATAAGGAAAATTACGTAAAAAAACCTAATTAATAGATACAATTGCCTCCTCAGGACTCTATCCGTGCATGGCAATCCATATGAATCTTCCTAACACAACCCAATGACATGTACCGAGTCACGTTACCGAAATCGGCTCAATCGGCTAACCCTGTCCGACTCTGATTCTGCCGATCCAGTCCGCAGCTGATTCGGACTACAGCCGATTCTCACTCTGTTTCCGATACGATCTAATCTCTTTGATTCTCTTTGATTCTATCTTCATCTCCGATACTTGAATTACCAAATTTGGTAGTCAACACATGCCCCCCAAGTCCGGAATATTTGGTAATGTTTCAGATTATCTCCGAGAGAATATCGCACTTTCCGTTTTTGACCGTTACCGCACTGCTTTAAATACCTAACCGATGACCCCGAGAAACTTCACACCGTTATACTATTCCACCGCTTTAGCGATTCTCATCTTCTCTCACTCCGGCGACCCTGCGCCGCATCAAGGCAACCTCCAGGCAACCCCCTGCTCGTCCAACCCCCGCAGCGAGAATGTCTTCCTCATCTACTCCTTCCTCCGCACCATCGGCCAAATACGCAGAGGTAGGTCCCATCGGCTAGATCTCTTTTCTACTCATCAGATTTACTTTTCCGCGATCTTAGTATGTTTTCTTTCTCCTTTGCTCCATTGTTGTAGCACCTCGCAAACTTAGTTGCAGTTCCTAGCCTAAATCATGAGAACAACTACTATCTTAGACCAATCGGCAATCTGGACCCAATCGAGTTTATTACTGCCGAAACCAACAGAATCCCATTTAGGCTAGCGAACCCAAATCTAGGGCATTGGAAGAATACCTTTAAGTCTTGGCCATCCCTAGAGAAAAGCTGGCCTGCATGGTACAAATGTGTATCGGCTAGCAAGCAAAACCATTGTGATGAAATAGGAATCGGCCAAGCACTAGCTCTAACAGTAGCAAATTCGGCTAAGGATGAGCCGCTGATGGCTTCTGCCACATACTTCTGGTCCAACACCATCAATGCTTTTATGTTCAATCAAGGACCAATGACCCCAAATTTGTTGGATATTACCATGCTGACTGGACTAAGAGCATAGGAGGATGGTCTGGATTTATTTCAGCTAATATGGGTCAAGGTTCAGTTTCCCCTAGAGAGCACATTGCTTTTTTGTTGATGTGGCTGGAGAAATTCCTCTTTTGTGGATCTAGCTATGGTCCCACCTCCAACTGGCAGCACATAGCCGAAGCCCTTGAGGAAAAGAAACATTTCCCTTTAGGAAAAATCCTGCTCGGCTATTTTTATCAAACTCTGAGCAATGCATCAGCTAAGTTAGCCATCGGCTCTGTAGTTAGTGCAGGTGGTCCTTGGTGGCTACTACAATCTTGGTTGAACCTAGTGGCCATGAAAGCTGTTAATAGGCTAGCTCTGACAAAGGCAGAATTCCCAAGGCTTGAGCCGATCACCGATGAAGATGGAGAAGAAATCACCCATTAAAGGTGTACATCATTTGGGGAATATGCATCTACACCGGCCGATGCTGGAGCAAAGCTATCAGCTGAGTTACTGAAGGACTGGTTCTTCAGTTTCTACGATGGCTTTCAAAGGAACGCTAGAATTTGGTTCTTCTATGAAGATTCAACCAATTTTGAATTGCCATCGGACTTCATATTTGAAGAGATTAACCACGAAAAATTTTAGAAGTCCAGACAAGTATTCACTACTGCCATCAGCCCATGCATCCTCCCTGTCGGCATTCATCAAGGCAGAAACATCAAAGTATCTTATGAATTCTATCACCCAATGAGCTCGGCTAGATAGTTTGGCATGGGTCAGCTGCCAATCGGCTTGTGGTTTGCTAATAAAATCCAATGTAGAGGAGAGATAACTTCAAGCCTGATGATGGATCGGCTACTCAACATCCCAGGGCCTCCCCTCGGCAGCATCAACAATATTGAGTTAGCCATGTTCAGGAGTAGGTCTTTTACTGCATGGTGGGCTGAATGGAAGTAACATCTCTTCCACCAATCGGCTACGGTCTACGTGACATATCTCTTCCCTGACATGATCCCTCAGGTAACTCCTTTATTTCTTCTATTAAGTCCTATTTTGAATTAATCAGCCGATTCTGCTTTTAACTTTATATGCTATTTTTATTTTTACAGACCACAGACTCATCACCTCCTCGCACAAGAAAAAGTGGCAAGGACATTGAATATGCTGCAGGGTTACTACCCAATGGATGTGGCCTAGCTCCTCCCAGCATCGGCTACCATGCCCCCAAGACATCAAGTCTGCTCCAAGGATAAATAAAGGAACCAGCCGATGCAGGCAGGAAAAGAAAAGCCAAAGCATCAACTGCTATACCACCAGCTGCCAAGAAAAAGTCCAAGAAACAACCACCTCCACCAGCTGATGACATCGATGAAGCTTTGGATGAAGCAGCCATTGAGCAAGCCATAGATGAAGCTGCATCCGAATTGAGCGATGTAGGAGAGAAAACACCAACAGCTTCCCCAGCTCCAAAAACGACTCCTACAACTCCTGCTGCTCCAGCAGTATTTTCTCGGCAACCCAGAGTAAGATCATCTCCTTTATTACAAAATCTCTTCATTTATCACCAACCTCATTATCCAAACTTTGCACTCTGCAGAAGAAAAGACCAGCCGAGAAGAAAAAACCAGCACCAATATCAGCTAAACCAACTGCTCAAACTCCTCCGGTAATTCTTAACTCTTAAGATTTCAAACTTATCCTCAGCCGATACTAGCTAACACTTGTTTAAACATTCAAAATTTGTCAGCCTCCTTATCCACCATCACCTCCAGCACAGCCAGTTTCAAGTGAACACACCGCATCGGCTGTAGGCAGCCACCACATTGTGGAGGAAGAAACTGTTGCTCCTGCTATTCCTGTAAGTCATACATCCTTAAAGATTTCAAATCGGCTATACAAAATGTTTTGTTACTTATCCCCTCTTCATCTTCCTTTCTTGCAGGTCTTAGCCAATTTATTCTCCTTTGACATTAAATATTACTTTGATGAAGAAGCAAAAGGAGACATTTCAAGTAAGGCCTTGGCTCCTTTTAGCCGATGATGTAAAAAGAAACCTTGAAGACATCTCTCATCGGCTGGAAGCATCTTTAGATAGCCTAGTGGTCGACTGTAGCTCTATTCGAGCCAGATTTCAGGAAATTCAAGCTTTAATCCCGGATGAGTTATCAAATACCATTACTCCAGCTGTTTGTCTTGAGCAACACCAATTCAAGCTGGAGAAGGCCAGACAAAGAATAGCAGATCGGCTAGAGAGAAAAAAAATTGAAGCCACCATTCAAGCTAATCGGCAACTTGTACATGCTGAGAAGGAGAAACTTGACCAGTTAGCCGAAGAGCGAATCAAATCTTCTATAAATCACTAAGAAGCCGAAAGAATTGAGCTATTGGGCAAACTTGAAGAGTGCAATGCCAAGCTTGCTTTGGAGAAACAAAAATTAGCCAATCTCCCAAAAGCTGTTGAAGAACAAAAAGGGATTCATAGCCGATGCTGGTGCTCTCTGAATTGCTCCAAATTTCTGACAATCTTGACAACCTTTGTAATATCTGAAACAATCCTCCAGCATTGTCAGCCAAAAATATCCAACTCTTCGAATTAACCATATCATCTTGTGAGCTGATTGATGTGTCCCACAAATACCCTCATGAACTTCACGCATGACAACTTTTGCTTCTTCCAGGCTCAAACATTTCAAAAGAACCCCATCAATCGTCCGATAGTATAATGTATCATCCAAAATAACATATTTGAGAGCTTTATATCGTAATTTCCTTGAAACCGATCTGGAAGGATTCTTCAAATACTCAAAAACATCAAACCTCCAATCATCGGCTGGTATGCAGACCACTTCTACTTCAATCCCTTGTAACATTGGCTTGTATCGTGATGCACCCTGAGCTAAATCATTAGCCTCAGCATTTTGCTCCCAAGGGATATGTTTTAAAGTAACTATCTAGAAAGTCTTTATCAGCTCTTGACATTTCTCATTGTAGACCATCAAAATATCGTTTTTGCACTCATATTCCCCAGACAATTGACTTATCACCAATAATGACTCTCCCATGATTTCAACAGCATCGGCTTCAACTTATCTCAGTAACTGCAATCCTTTGAGAACAGCTGCATATTGTGCTTGATTATTTGTAGAGTAAGGCTTGATAGTGAAAGCAAACTGAAAACTTGCCCCCCTAGGTGACATAATTACTAAGCCGATACCACAACCATGAGTGCAAATAGATCCATCAAAGAACAAAGTCCATGGCATAATATCAATATTTTCAATACTCGTATCCATGTGCTCAACTATGAAATCGGCTATCGCTTGACCTTTAACTGTCTTAGCCGATTCATACCTGAGGTCCAACTCTGATAAAGCAAAGATCCACTTCCCAATTTGCCCTTTCAAAACTGGAGCTGATAGCATGTATCGTACTACGTCGGCTTTACATACTATGATGCACTCATTAGAAAGTAGATAATGCCTCAACTTTGTACAAGAAAAATATAAACACAGGCATAACTTCTCCAAAGGTGAATACCTTGTCTCTGCATCCAAAAGTCGTCTGCTAAGATAGAATATAACTCTTTCCTTCCCCTCAACCTCTTGGATCAACACTGAGCCCATAGAGTTCTGATCGGCTGACAAATATAGTTTGACTGGAATCCCTTTCTGTGGTGGTATAAGAACTGGAGGGGTACTGAGACAAATATAGTTCTATTCGGCTGTTTTTCTCCCCAGACAAATTCTTGATCAGCTTTCAACCTTAACAACGGAGTAAATGGTTCTATTCGGCCAGACAAGTTTGATATGAAGCGCCGAACAAAATTTATTTTGCCAATCAATGACTGCAACTTGGTTTTATCTTCTGGAGGTTTTATATCTTTGATTGCCTCAATACTCCTTTGAGGAATTTCGATCCCACATTCATGTACCAAAAATCCAAGAAATTGCCCAGCCGATACACCAAAAGCACACTTAGTAGGATTCATCTTCAACCCATATTTCCTTGCTCTTTCCAAGACTTGTCTTAAATCGGCTATATGTTCATCAACTTCCTTAGATTTAACCACCACATCATCAATATATATTTCTACCAACATGCCGATGAGATCATGAAATATGTAGTTCATAGCCCTCTAATATGTAGCACTAGCACTTCTCAATCCGAAAGTCATAACCACCCACTCATACAAGCCGATTGCACCAGGACATCTGAAGGCAGTTTTATGAATATCTTCCCCTGCCATGAAAATTTGATTGTAACCAGCATTGCCATCCATAAAGCTGATGATTTTGAGTCCAGATGCTGCATCGACGAGTTGATCGGCTACTGGCATTGGGTATTTGTGAGGACCCACAATAGGACCTCCTGTGTATAAGTACTAGTCCAGGATCAAGCTAGCACACACAAACACAAAGATAATATCACAGCCAACATCACGCAGGAAACCTAACATTTATTAATAAAGTGACTGTGATAAGCCTTATGGCTAAAGTTTACAATTATTTATGCCACGAAGGGCCTAAAGAAAAATAATAATAAAGTAGCAGCGGAAAAATAAGATAAATGCGTAGTAGTTCCATTCAACTTGCCACAGGCAGTCAACTGGGACACGCGGCCTATTCCTCGTCTTCCGCAGCAAACTTTTCAGGAAACAGCGGAAACCTTTCTTCTGGAATTGGGGGAATTGCAAGGTGAGTACATGGAATACTCAGCAAGTACACGGAAATATGCATATGCACAGCTGTCAATAAAGACAATGGCTATTTTGCATAACACAGCAGTTTGCAGTTATCAACAATTTAGAAATAGAAGTTAAAACAACATTTATAGATAACGGGTGTTACCAACCAACCATCCACACAGGATCTGTCCACACAGGACCACTTAGCTATATTCATCAACCTGCACACAGATCGTTCCCAGTTTTCGCAAACTACCCCTCATGAGATATCACCGAGCATGTCCATGACCGAGGACGCGGCTATTTGAATAGATTAGTTTAACACTCTGCAGACGTTGTACAGCTTGACCCACAAGATACATCGTCCTTTTAACGGCCATGCGCAAGTGTCACACTTCAGGTTGTGTGCGGCCAAGGAGTCTGTAACAAGGCTTTTTAGAACCTCCGCCCCAACACTGTCTTCCCCCATGAGTCATCTTTCCCTCACACAGACAAGAAAGTACCCATGGCCAACCTTAACACCTATCATCTAGCCACCTGGGCCGACAGTGCCAAGACTCGGAATCCTACTAGGCCAGGTTCTTCCCATGAGAACATGTCGTTGCACGTTAGGCTCAGGTCTATGACTTAATTGACCAGGGCAACTTACCAACTATATTACCACATAGCTCAATAGTAGGCTCACATAGAGACCATACCCGATAATGATCACACAGATACATTACCGCCTAACTAGGTTCACACAGAACCACCCATCACCCCAGTCCAAATCATTTTATCCACCTGTTGTTTACTACACGGTGCAACACATGCTACCGGAAAGATAGCACACAGCCACACATTTCTTATTAAATCAAATATAAGTATAAGATTAATCAAAATTATGTTTTGCTTGTAAAACAACCTTGAGCGGGGCTAAGCATAACTACTCTACCTTGAGTTGAGCCCACTATTCAACTCACCAAGACTAGGGTGACAAGGTATTATAGGTAATCAACAATTATCAAAGGTAGGATATAAAAACAATTAGGTCACACTACCCATTGATAGTTTATAAATAAAATAATGCATGTATTGAAAACAAAATATTTTATAAAATGGGATGAATATGTTCAAAGAGTGCACTTGCCTTGCTCTCAGTACTGTCCCTACACTGCGTCTTCGGAAACGAACTGTTCCTCTGCTCCGGCGTCTACACGATCGCAAACGAGAAACAAATAAACAAAAGAAAAAACTAAATAAGTAACATCAAATGAAATAACCAACTGAACCAGGAGGTAGAGCTCGGTTTTAGAGAAATTTAGGAAAAAGAACGGATCGAATCGGAGTTCAAACGGAGAAGTTATGACCTCCGGAAGTTTGAATTTAGGGAAAATCCGAGGATAAAAGAAAAAGGAATATCCCGAGAATATTCTCTGAATATTTAATTTTGAAATTGAATTATTTTTATTAGGAAAATAAGGTTGGACCCATTGGTCAGTGACATGGCTCATGGTGGACTTGGTGTATGTGGACTCGATGACATGGACTACCACGTGGTGACACATGGACTGAAAAGGGATGATGTTGGATAGATCTAGGGCTGATGTGGCATGGGGTGGAATTATGTAGATCCAAGGGTGGAGATTGGATCTAGGAATTGAATGGCTCAGGTTGGTTTGAGTGTGTTTGGTCGCGGGACCCACATGTCAATGTCTCACAAGAGAAAAGAAAAAGAAAAGAAGGAAAGGGAGCTGCTGCTCCCTGCCCAGCACCATGGTGCCATGGGCACGGCGTGGACCGGCACGTCGGCGGCGGCGTTCATCGGTGGCGGCGTGCGGCGGCTGCGGCAAGCAGCGGCGCTGGAAGGAGGAGGTCGAGGCAACTCCGGTGGCGCGGCTCCGAGCTCCGGGACAACGAGGTGATTGCTCCCGAGCTCGTCGGACTTGGGAGAGGAGAGAGAAAAAGAGGGAAACGGTGGCGCGAGGTTGGAGGGCTCGGCCTCGGGCTTTACCGGCGGCGGTGGCGTGGGAGGAAGGGGCGACGACGGCGGCGCGGCACACAGCGGCGATGACGGCTTCCAACGGCAGCAGCGGCTTGAGGTGGCAGAAGAGGTGGCGTCGGCACAAGATGGGGCGGCGGCGGCTTCGGAGAAAAGAGGAGAAAGGCGGCGGCAGCAGCTATTTATGGAGGGGGTTTAGGGTTAGGGCAGCGCGTGCGGCGTTGGTGGGAAGGCGGCGCGGCTTGCGGCAAAGGCAGCGCACGGCGCGGCAGGCGGCAGTGGCGGCTTGGGCTGGGGCGGTGGAGTGGGTTGCGGCGTGGGCTGGCGGCATCACGGGCCGAGGGTGACGCGAGGGAGGAGGGGGCGGCCGGGCCGAGGGTGGCATGGGCTCGGGGTTGGCCTCCCCGGCCTGCTGCACAAGAGAGAGAGAGAAAGAGAGATGGCTGGAGGTTGAAGAAGGTGGAGGAAGAAAGAAAAAGAAAGAAAGGAAGGGGGTTATCTGCAAAAAAACAGAATAGAGAATAGAGAGGAAGGAAAAAGAGAAAAGAACAGGGTGTTTTCTAGAAAAGTCCAAATGAGAAATATTTGGAATTTTTGGAGGATTTAGAATATTAGGAATTGAATAGGAATTTGAATTTGGGCACAAATTTATTATAGAATTGAGCTCCACTTCCGAAACTCCAATTAAATCCGAATAAACTCCAATTAAAATACGACAAAGCCAACGATGTAATTAATATTAAAACCTTTTTGTTTAACAAAATTTTTATTAAGCTATTTTAGATAGTTAAACCAATTGTGAATTTTCGCAATTAGACGAAAAGAACGGAAGCGAAAAATCAGGACGTGACAAACCTACCCCCCTTAAACAGAATCTCAACCCCGAGATTCGGACTGGCTTGGAAACAACTCCGGAAACTCTGCCTTCAGATCATCCTCAAGCTCCCATGTAGCTTCAGCTTCGGTATGATGACTCCACTGCACCTTGCAGAAACGGATAGTCTTACTCCTTGTAGTTCGCTCTGCTGTCTCAAGAATTTTGATTGGAACCTCACGATAGGTTAAATCCAGTTGTAACTCCACTGACTACAACAGTGTCTCCTCTTCTGTCACACGAAGACATTTCTTCAATTGGGACACGTGGAATACGTCATGAATACCGGACATTGAGGGCGGCAGCTCTAACTGATATGCAACTTCTCCTCGACGAGCAATGATCCGAAATGGGCCAACATATCTAGGGGCTAGCTTTCCTTTCACCTGAAACCACTTGGTCCCTCTCATTGGGGTCAACTTTAAATACACATAATCTTCCTTTTCAAAGGTTAAATCCCTTCGATGATTATCTGCATAGCTCTTTTGACGAGATTGAGCTACCTTTAATCTGTCCCTGATTAGAGCAACCTTCTCTTCGGCTTCACGGATTACATCCGGTCCAAAAATCATTCTTTCTCCAGTCTCATTCCGATTTAATGGTGTCCTGCAAGATCGTCCATACAAAGCTTCAAACGGTGACATCTGCAAACTTGTTTGGTAACTATTGTTGTAGGAGAACTCGGCATAGGGTAAATTCTTGTCCCAATTTGAAGTATAGGCTAAAGCACAAGCTCGAAGCATGTCTTCCAAGATCTGATTAACTCTTTCTGTCCGTCCATCCGTCTGTGGATGATATGCTATACTGAAATTAAAGCGAGTACCCATTGCTTCATGAAGAGCCTGCAAGAAATGTGAGGTAAACTGGCTTCCTCGATCTGAGACTATCTTCCGTGGTACTCCATGTAAACATACTATCCAGTTCACATAAAGTTCTGCTAACTTGTCACCCGAGTAGGTTACCTTCACTGGAATAAAGTGAGCCACTTTAGTGAGACGGTCCACTATAACCCAGATAGAATCATACCCTGACTGAGTCTTGGGCAAGCCTGTGATGAAATCCATGCCAACTTCATCCCACTTCCATTCTGGTACCTTCAACGGCTGTAGAAGTCCTGCTGGTCATTGATGCTCTGCCTTAACTCGTTGGCAAACATCACAAAGTGCCACATACTCTGCGATCTCACGTCTCATACTGGGCCACCATATTCTGTTCTTGAGATCCTGATACATCTTGGTACTCCCAGGATGAATAGAATAACGAGATTCATGTGCCTCTCACAATATAAGCTTCTTGAGTTCTGGCTGATCTGGTACAACCAACTTCTCATGTAACCATATAACACCATTCTCATCCTCAGTGAATCCTATGGCTTTTCCTTTCTTCATGTTAAGCTTGATCTCTTTGATGTTAGCATCACCTTTCTGAGCTTCTTTGATTTGATCCTCAAATGTGGGTTTCACTTCTAGACTAGCCACATACCCTTCAGGTACTACCTCCAAACTCAACTTTTCAAATTCCCGATAAAGGGACAACTGGTTCTCTTTGACTTCCATACTGTTGTAATGTACCTTCCTGCTCAAGGCGTCGGCAACAACATTAGCCTTGCCTGGATGGTAGTGGATCCCATGTCATAATTTTTTATCAACTCTAACCATCTTCTTTGTCTTAAGTTCAAATCATGCTGAGTGAAAATATATTTCAGACTTTTGTGATCAGTGTACACCTCACATCGATTGCCTACAAGGTAATATCTCCATATCTTCAATGCATGTACCACTGCGGCAAGCTCCAAATCATGAGTCGGATAGTTCTCCTCATGGGGGCGTAACTGTCTCGATGCATAGGCGACAACCTTGCCTTCCTGCATCAGAACACAACCAAGTCCTGTACGAGAGGCATCACAGTAGATATCAAACCCCTTGTGAATATCTGGCAAAACTAACACTGGTGCTGACGTCAAACTCTTTGTTGACGATGAAATTTGGTAAGCAAATCTAATCTACAAGGATCGGAAACACAACCTAGTCCGAAGCAGATTTGAAAATATGCAAGGATATCGGAAACAGAGTGCGCATCGGCTGAAGTCCGAATCGGCTGTGAACTGGATCGGCAGAGTCAGAGTTGGACAAGGTTAGCCGATGAAGCCGATTTCGGTAATATGACTTGGTATACGTCATCAGGTTATGTTAGCGTGTTTCATATGGATTTCCATGCACGGATAAAGTCCTGAGGAGGCAATTGTATCTATTAATTAGGTTATTTTATGTAATTTCCTATAGATATTCTTGGTAAGAGTCCGCCTAAGGGACTTGTTCGTTAGTTGGATTTGTATTAGGTTAATATGAGTCGTGTCCGTAATGGACAATGTTTGTATTTTCGGGTATAAATATAATCTCGAGGTCTTGTAAATAATAACAACAGACGTTCAATCAATCTCGGCGCATCGCCACCTTTGTTTTTTATTCCTCGACAAGTTTGTGCTCTCGAGTCGTGCTGCATCATTTTGATCTTCGACGAAAAGGTATATCTTATCGTGGTGATTTGCATCATTAGGGCTAGTGCTTACATCTCTATGACACTCTAGTTCTGTGTTGTGAATCTCCAAGTTATCATATACATTATATAATTTAGATCGACAATGCAATCTACTTGCATCGGCTATATCCTTTTTAGGGTTTCGTCGATATCGGCTAGATTACTTTGTTGGTTCAAATTATATAATGTATCCACCATCCCAAAAAGGCGATCATCGGCTTGATTATCTAGATCTCATGCTTCTATTTATACTTGATGCTGCATTGGTTAAGTCCAACCTATTAAGTCGTATTTAGAATCATGATATCTAGCCTGCCTCATGATTGTTAATAAGGATAGTATCGGGGTTTCAGCCGATCTTACCTGATATAGATGTTTTACATCGTTTTATACTTTGTTTAATGTTCTATATCTGCCCCTTATATCAGGATCTAATCTAATATAAATATATTAAGCTTGATACCAATCTAATTGGTTATAGTTTAATATATTTATTACTAGAGAATATCTTAATATAAGGTTGTATCGGAGCTATAGCCGATACATACTTAAATCTAGATATCGGCTATGATATTAATCTACATAATCATTATTTCATGTTATCTTTAGGTTTGGGCAATTTATACTGTCTCGGATCAGTCCGATCTATCCCAATTGCTTGTTTCTAAAGTGATATTGATTTACTGATTATGCAACATTAATATTTACAGCCGATATACTAGTTTTAGTGTTAGTTTTATCATTGACTATACCTTACAGCCGATTCATGCTTCATTGCATCGGCTAGGTCACATACGATATGAAATCGGCCCTATGGCCGATTGTCTATCGTTTACTAATATTCTTTGCATATTTTTTCTTGTTGATTGCAGGATCAAATCAACTGGCACGCCCTTGAACCTAATACCCTAATTTTGGACCTGCACTAGAGTAAAGCAAATCTCTCAGGCCAGTGTGTGTTTTTTTGCATTAACACTCTTCTTCAAGGCTTCAAAGCTACGTTGGCACTCTGATGTCCACATAAATTTCTTTTCCTTCTTCAACAATTGTGTCAAAGGACGAGCAACCTTGGAGAAACCTTCTATGAACCTTCTGTAATATCCTGCCATACCAAGGAAACTGCGAACTTGTGTCACGATCTTGGGCGGCTGCCAATTGATAACTATACTCACCTTCTTTGGATCGACTGCAACTCCAGCGGCGATCACAACATGTCCAAGGAATTCAACCTCTTTCATCCAAAACTCACACTTGCTGAACTTGGCATATAACTGATTCTCCCTTAGCTTTTCTAACACAAGCTTAAATGGTTCTCATGCTCTTTTTCATCCTTGGAGTAGATGAGAATGTCATCAATGAAAACAACAACAAACTTATCCAAATACTCCATGAATACCTTATTCATCATGTTCATGAAGTAAGCAGGGGCATTTGTCAATCCAAAGGATATAACTGTAAACTCATAGAGTCCATATCTGGTAGAAAATGCCATCTTCGGGATATCCTCTGACCTGATCCTAAGCTGATGATAGCCGTATCTAAGATCAATCTTGGAGAAAACTCCTACTCCTTTCATCTGGTCAAAGAGATCGTCAATCCGCGGCAAAGGATACTTGTTCTTGATGGTCACATCATTTAAGCTTCGGTAATCAATACACATTCTCTTGGTTCCATCTTTCTTCTCGACGAAAATAACTGGGGCTCCCCAAGGTGATGAACTGGGTCTAACATAACCTTTCTCTTGCAACTCTTGTATCTGCTTCTTCATTTCAGCTAGCTCATTTGCTGCCATACGATACGGTCGTTTGGATATAGGTGATGTCCCTGGGACTAGATCAATGACAAACTCAATATCCCTATGTGGTGGCATGCCTGGTAACTCTTCCGGGAAGACATCTGGATACTCTCTAACAATAGGTACATTCTGTAGCTCAGAAACTTCCATGTGGTGCACTAGGGCTCCTTTCCAAGGGGGATTAATTACGGCTTTGAATTTGACTTTCTCTCCTTTGGAGTTTTCTAAGGCAATAGATCTACTTCCACAATCTAGCACTGCCTTGCTGCTGTGCAACAAATCCATCCCTAGGGTAACATCAAGCTGAGGTGTATCTAACATAATCAGGTTAGCAAAGAATTCTACAACCTCTATTTCAATCTTCACTCTAGGACAACCAGTCTGGGTTCTCATCTCTGACCCCGGTGTTTGAATAAGCAAAGAACACTTAAGAGGAATAGTGGGAAACTTATCTTGAGAAGCAAAAGACCGAGAAACAAACGAATGCGAAGCTCCAGAATCCAATAAAATTATTGCAGGTATTGAGTTAACCAGGAACTTACCTAGAACAACGTCCGTAGAGGTCTGAGCTTCCTCTGCAGTGACATGATTCACACGTCCTCTGACGATGGTCTGCTGGTTTGCTGATGCAGTTTGCTGCGCTGTTCCTGGTGCTGGTGTCTTGACCGGGGTATTTCCTAGGTTGAACTTCACTGGAGTAATCTTCTTGGGATGAGGGCAGTTGTTGGCGAGGTGACCAGACTCTTTACAGTTGTAGCAATGACGAATGAAAGGTTGACTTCCTTGAGCTTGCACGGACTGAGTGGGAGTTGCCTGCCGAGGTGTCTGAGTTGCTACAAGTGGTGTCTGTGGAACAGTTCTGAACTGTGGAGCAGCTGGTGGACGGTTGTGGTACTGCTAGAATGCTCCACGCGGCCTCTGGCTTGGACCACTTGCTTGCTGGTTCATCTTACGCTTGCGATCTTCACCAAGCTTCCTGCGTTCTTCCTCTAACAGCAGGGTCTTGTTCACCTTGAGACCAGAATGGAGACCCTTCACGAAATGCATCTGGCGATCTGCATCTCTAGCAACATCTTCGGGTGCATAGCGGGCAAGAGAGGTGAACTGAGTCAGGTACTGCTACACTGTCTTGTTATCCTGCTGAAGGGTACGGAATTCTTCCTTCTTCAGCTCCCTGATACCAGAAGGGACATAGTAATCATGGAAAGCTGTACGGAAATCCTCAAAGGTCAAGGCTTCAGGGTCATCCAAGCGTCCCCTAAGGTTCTCATACC
This sequence comes from Oryza punctata, assembly GCA_000573905.2. Lineage (NCBI taxonomy): Eukaryota > Viridiplantae > Streptophyta > Magnoliopsida > Poales > Poaceae > Oryza > Oryza punctata. Next base: position 9,377,229 of record CM002497.2, on the reverse strand, counting down.
AATCAAGGGCAGCTCCTTCCAACTGTTGGATAGTGAAACGAACTTTCTCTGCATCTGAGCACTGAGTGACCTCCAACTTGCATTCCATGGTATGAATCCAGTCTTCTGCATCAAGCGGAGTACCTACTCCCTTGAAGGTTGGTGGCTTGGTGCGCAGAAACTCAAACACCTTGCTCTGTTGAGGTGGAGCGCCTTGGGGTTGTTGTTGCTGTTGACGCTGTTGGTTCTGAAGTTGTTGCGTCATCATCCTCATGAGCTCAGTCTGGGCCTGCATGAAGACCTCAAAGTTCCACTGGTTCACTTGGGGTGCTTGAGGCGGTTGCTGACCACTAGCGCGGGCATCGTTGTTCTCATTCTCTCCATCATGAGTTCCAGTCCTAGTGTTCACCATCTGTTCAACATATGGCTGGTCAGAAAAGATACTAAGGAGAAAAGAGCAGCTCTAAGAAAAAGACGACTAAAAGGGGTAGACTGCACATCCTGACAAAACACACATACGACTGCTTAGAAGCCATAGGGCTACAAACAGACCGTACGACAACCCGGAAGAACAAAGAACCGAAACAAGCAACGCTTCTAGCACACAAGTTTAACGTCTTACTAACGTGAGCTACTAACTAAAGGCAAAGTGGTACAAGGACAAAAACCACTTCTAGGACTAAATCCTGGTTCGCGACAAAGCTTCTCGAAGACTCCAATGCAATGTTGGTGTAGATCCTCCTTCCATGGCTAACATTAGAAATCAAAACAGATAGAAGAATATTCGAGAGTGAGAGAAGGCCAGAAGGAGTAAGGAAAGAAAGAGCAAGCTACATTGGTTTGTGTTTCATGAAAACAGTTTTGAAAAAGACCAGGCTATCTAAGGCTCCGGCCTACAGTCGACGAGGCTCTGATACCAACTCTGTGAGGACCCAAAATAGGACCTCCTGTGTATAAATACTAGTCCAGGATCAAGCTAGCACACACAGACACAAAGATAATATCACAGCCAACATCATGCAGGAAACCTAACATTTATTAATAAAGTGACTGTGATAAGCCTTATGGCTAAAGTTTACAATTATTTATGCCACGAAGGGCCTAAAGAAAAATAATAATAAAGTAGCAGCGGAAAAATAAGATAAATGCGTAGTAGTTCCATTCAACTTGCCACAGGCAGTCAACTGGGACACGCGGCCTATTCCTCGTCTTCCGCAGCAAACTCCTCAGGAAACAGCGGAAACCTTTCTTCTGGAATTGGGGTATTGCAAGGTGAGTACATGGAATACTCAGCAAGTACACGGAAATATGCATATGCACAGCTGTCAATAAAGGCAATGGCTATTTTGCATAACACAGTAGTTTGCAGTTATAAACAATTTAGAAATAGAAGTTAAAACAACATTTATAGATAACGGGTGTTACCAACCAACCATCCACACAGGATCTGTCCACACAGGACTACTTAGCTATATTCATCAACCTGCACACAGATCGTTCCCAGTTTTCGCAATCTACCCCTCATGAGATATCACCGAGCATGTCCATGACCGAGGACGCGGCTATTCGAATAGATTAGTTTAACACTCTGCAGAGGTTGTACAACTTGACCCACAAGATACATCATCCTTTTAACGACCATGCGCAAGTGTCACACTTCAGGTTGTGTACGGCCAAGGAGTCTGTAACAAGGCTTTTTAGAACCTCCGCCCCAACACTGTCTTCCCCCATGAGTCATCTTTCCCTCACACAGACAAGAAAGTACCCATGACCAACCTTAACACCTATCATCTAGCCACCTGGGCTGACAGTGCCAAGACTCGGAATCCTACTAGGCTAGGTTCTTCCCATGAGAACATGTGGCTGCATGTTAGGCTCAGCTCTATGACTTATGATGAAGTGAAGTCCTTAATCGACCAGGGCAACTTACCAACTATATTAGCACACAGCTCAGTAGTAGGCTCACACAGAGACCATACCTGATAATGATCACACAGATACATTACAGCCTAACTAGGTTCACACAGAACCACCCATCACCCCAGTCCAAATCATTTTATCCGCCCGTTGTTTACTACACGGTGCAACACATGCTACCGGAAAGATAGCACACAGCCACACAGTTCTTATTAAATCAACTATAAGTATAGGATTAATCAAAATTATGTTTTGCTTGTAAAACAAGCTTGAGCGGGGCTAAGCATAACTACTCTACCTTGAGTTGTGCCCACTATTCAACTCACCAAGACTAGGGTGACAAGGTATTATAGGTAATCAACAATTATCAAAGGTAGGATATAAAAACAACTAGGTCACACTATCCATTGATAGTTTATAAATAAAATAATGCATGTATTGAAAACAAAATATTTTATAAAATGGGATAAATATGTTCAAAGAGTGCACTTGCCTTGCGCCCAGTACTGTCCCTGCACGGCGTCTTCGGAAACGAACTGTCCTCTGCTCCGACGTCTACACGATCGCAAATGAGAAACAAATAAACAAAAGAAGAAGCTAAATAAATAACATCAAATGAAATAACCAACTGAACCAGGAGGTAGAGCTCGGTTTTAGAGAAATTTAGGAAAAAGAACAGATCGAATCGGAGTTCAAACGGAGAAGTTATGACCTCCGGAAGTTTGAATTTAGGGAAAATCCCGAGGATAAAAGAAAAAGGAATATTCCGAGAATATTCTCTGAATATTTAATTTTGAAATTGAATTATTTTTATTAGGAAAATAAGGTTGGACCCACTGGTCAGTGACATGGCTCATGGTGGACTTAGTGTATGTGGACTCGATGACATGGACTGCCACGTGGTGACACATGGATTGAAAAGGGATGATGTTGGATAGATCTAGGGCTCATGTGGCATGGGGTGGAATTATGTAGATCCAAGGGTGGAGATTGGATCTAGGAATTGAATGGCTCAGATTGGTTTGAGTGTGTTTGGTCGCGGGACCCACATGTCAATGTCTCACAAGAGAAAAGAAAAAGAAAAGAAGGGAGCTGCTGCTCCCTGCCCAGCACCATGGCGCCATGGGCACGGCGTGGACCAGCGCGTCGGCGGCGGCATTCATCGGGGGTTTAGGGTTAGGGCAGCGCGTGCGGCGTTGGTGGCAAGGCGGCGCGGCTTGCGGCAAAGGCGGCGCACGGCGCGGTAGGCGGCAGTGGCAGCTTGGGCTGGGGCAGTGGAGTGGGTTGCAGCGTGGGCTGGCGGCAGCGCGGGCCAAGGGTGACGCGAGGGAGGAGGGGGCGGCGGGCGGCATGGGCTCGGGGTTGGCCTTCCCGGCCTGCTGCACAAGAGAGAGAGAGAAAGAGGGATGGCTGGAGGTTGAAGAAGGTGGAGGAAGAAAGAAAAAGAAAGGAAGGGGGTTATCTGCAAAAAAACAGAATAGAGAATAGAGAGGAAGGAAAAAGAGAAAAGAACAGAGTGTTTTCTAGAAAATTCCAAATGAGAAATATTTGGAATTTTTGGAGGATTTAGAATATTAGGAATTGAATAGGAATTTGAATTTGGGCACAAATTTAATTATAGAATTGAGCTCCACTTCCGAAACTCCAATTAAATCCGAATAAACTCCAATTAAAATACGACAAAGCCAACGATGTAATTAATTAAATAAATATATTAAAACCTTTTTGTTTAACAAATTTTTTATTAAGCTATTTTAGATAGTTAAACCAGTTGTGAATTTTCGCAATTAGACGAAAAGAACGGAAGCAAAAAATCAGGACGTGGCAGTATTCATCTTTCGGTGTAGCCTTGTTTAAATCTGTGAAATCAATGCAAACCCTAAGCTTGCCGTTTTTCTTGATGACTGGTACTATATTAGAAATCCACTCAGCATATCGGCATGGTCTGATAAAATTAGCATCATAGAGTCTTGTAATTTTAGCCTTGATGGCATCATACATATCGGCTTTACAACGTCTTGGAGGTTGCTTATACGGCCGATAGCCTGGTTTGATAGGGACCTGATGTTGAACTATCGATCGGCTAAGTCCTGGCATTTCATAATACTCCCAGGCGAAACAATCTCTATACTCTTTCAAGAGTGCTATTAATTTACATTAGGCCTATCACCTCGTCCAATGTCGATTTCTTCCAATTCATCGGCCGACATAAACCCTTGTCCTAACTTGCCGTCGAGATCGTCAACAGTGTCCTTTGTGTAGAAATTGGAACCCTCCACGGCGCCCTCAAAACAAGAATTGGGGCTCTCCATCTCCTGTTGGCTGTATGGCATAATCAGAAACTTTTAAGTAATCTCCTTGCCAAACTTTTCCAGATAAACAATCAATTCCTTCCATCTCCCAAACAGATAAATCGGCACTAGCTACGTTGACTGACCTGTCGACTGGCACGATTTCAATTTGGTCTCCTTGCCATTGAATCAAACTTTGATGCATCGTTGAGGGAATACAACAATTAGCATGGATCCAATTTCTTCCCAGCAACAGACTGTAGGAACCCTTCCCATTAATAACAAAGAATGTGGTAGGAATTGTTTTACTGCCGATAGTCAGCTCCACATTCAAAACTCCTTTGTTTTCATATGGATTCCCGCCAAAATCCTTTAGAACCATGTTGGTCTTGATCAAGTCCTCTGAATTCTTCCCAAGCTTCCTGAATATTGAATATGGCATTAGATTCACAGCTGCTCCTCCATCGACTAGCATCTTTGACATCTATTTGCCATTGACAAATCCCTTAACATACAGGGGCTTGAGGTACCGATGATCAGTTCCTTCGGGTTTCTCAAAAACAGCTTGTTGTGGAGATAGCATCAACTTGGCCGATGGTAGATTTTCTCCTTGTTCGACGACTTGCTCAACTGCACATTCGGCTGGCAACATAAAAACCATGTTTATGGCAGATGACATCGCCTCTTTGCCTTTCGTTGTTGGTTCTTGTTATGATCGGCTTTGACTTCGTCGGCTGGCACCACTTTGCTCTTTACGCACCAGACTTTCTTAGTTCTCTGCCTCAGCCTATGTTCAATTTCTCCTTCAACCTCCTGGAATTGCTCCCTGTTCCTCATCCTTTGAACTCTCCTCTTTTGATTCTTAGTGAAAATTCCAGAAGGGCACCATTGAGGTTGCATTTGCTTGGACTCTCTAGGTGAATCATCTCCATCATTGTTCTGTTGCATCGGCCCAAGCCTTTGATGAACCGGCAGTTTTGTCTGAATCGGCCGAAGTACACTTGTACTCTGTCGGCTTGGTCTTTGGATGAATTGTGGATCAGGATCACTGCATCCAGGACAATCTTCAATAGATGGTAACCTCATACCCTCATTCCAGCAAAATCTAAAAAATTCACAACCCCAATGGGGATCAAAATATCTTTCATTTTCATGAGAATACAACTCCTCTTCCCTCTGGCGTCTTCTTTGGTACTTGGTGATGATACCAGCCAATCTGATGTTCTTGGCATAATTTTTACCTCCATCGGCGGTATTCCGATTATATCCAGAGTGGACCATGTTTACTAGAAAAGGATGTCCATATATCTTCATCGACCTTTTGGATTCATCTATCTAGATCTTGCCTTGCTCAATAGCTGACTGGATCTGTTGCCTAAAAATCTTGCAATCATTAGTGTTATGAGATCCTGTGTTGTGCCACTTGCAATACTTCCTTCTCTTCAATTCCTCAGCCGATGGGATGACATGTCCTGCTGGTAATTGAATCTGCTTCTCTTGAAGAAGAAGATCAAAAATCTTGTCGGCTTTGGTAATATCAAAATCAAATTTTTCCTCTTTCCCTGAATTCTTGACCCATCGGCAGACCACAGTTTTCTTGTTTCTAGCCCACTCGGCTGCATTGATTTCTGGGTCATCATCTTCAGAATCAGAATCATAACCGTAGACATTATTGACATTATTTGCCTTCTTGATGAATTTTCTAGCCTCCTGAAATCTTGTCTCATGAGCCGACACCTTCTGAGCTAGATGAGCCAAACTCTCAAAGTCTTGAGCCGAAAATCTCTCCCTTATCGGCGCCAACAAACCTTGGAAGGCCAAATCGGCTAATTGTGAGTCTATTAAGGCTAAACTGTAGCATATGTTCCTCACATCTCTGAACCGTTGAATGTAGTCTGGAACCGATTCATCTGACTTTTGCTTGATTGCCGTGAGGTGTGATAGCTTCATCTCTTGAATACCACTGAAAAAGTACTTATGAAATTGTTTCTCCAGATCGGCCCAACTTCTGATAGAATTGTAAGGTAAAGATGAAAACCAAGTGAATGCCGATCCAGGTAAAGAAAGTGGGAGCAATCTAACTCTGAGAGCCTCTGTAGCCGATGCTTCACCACATTGAGCTAAAAATCGGCTAACATGCTCATAAGTAGATACATTGTCTTGTCCTGAAAATTTAGAGAAGTCTAGCACCTTGTATCGGTTTGGCAATGGCACCCGATCGAAGTACTTTTTGTATGGATGCCGGTACATGTTACCATTGTCCTTTGGCTTGAGTCCAAACTGTTCCCTCATGACGTCAGCGATCATGTCGGCCCATGGTTGATGCGGTGTTGCAGCACCAAATTGCTGCTGCAGTGAATCCATCTGTCCGTATTGGATCGGCTTCGGTCGTGGTGAGTGAGGTTGACAGACGTGATTGAAGCCAACCGATATGCCTTGAGGTGGCATGTATGGAAGTTGCTCCGTGCTGTATTGCTGGCTTATCGGCTGAGTAATCCCAATCGGCTATTATGGAACCGAAGGAATTTGATAAGAAGTGTCGACAACTGGCGGTTTTGGGTTGCGAATACTCATTAGCTGCTCTGGTGTTAACTGAGTTGATGCTTGCCCCCCAGTGATCGGCTGTGACCTAGTCAGAATTGGTGGAATATTTGAGCTTGAGTAAGGAGCCGATGGAGCCTGGGTTTGAAGCAGTTGTTGACTCCTTTGATTCCCACCGATGTCTGTCTTCACAGTTCTACATCCTGGGAACGTGCCGTCTGGTAAGTATACAGTCCTTTAGCTTTTTCCTCGGCTATCGTTCCAGCAACCACTGACTTGATCATATTTGTCAAAGTGTTAACGAGTACTCTGGATTGGTTGACCAAAGCATGATGTACAGCCGAATCGATGCGATCTTGCAATGTGTGGAGTTCTTCATCACTTGATTCAACCTTGGTCTGTTTGTACTTTTCTTCTCCTGACCCAGACGTACTCGGATCTTGTTTCACGATTATCGGCAGCTTGACTTTAGTTCTTTGTACGACTGTGCCTTGCCGAGTCACCGTGAATGAGTGCAGATAATGATTCTGAAGCTGATCCAGCATTTGTCTCATCTCTTCTCTCTGCTCTTCATTCAGTTGCGCGACCGTGATCGGCAATATGTTCTCTTCTGAAAAGTCGGTGATGTTTGGAAACATGATGACACTTTGTCCCACCAGGCGTGCCAAAAGCGTGTTGATGCAAAAAACACACACTGGCCTGAGAGATTTGCTTTACTCTAGTGCAGGTCCAAAATTAAGCTTTTAGGTTCAAGGGCGTGAAAGTTGATTTGATCCTGCAATCAACAAGAAGAAATATGCAAAGTATATTAGTAAACGATGGACAATCGGCCAGACAGCCGATTCCATATCGTATATGACCCTGCCGATGCAATAAAGCATGAATCGGCTGTAAGGTATAAGCAAACATGAACATAACCCTAAAACTAGTATATCGGCTGTAGATATCAGTGTTATGTGATCAAAGAATCAATATTACTCTAGAAGAAAGCAATTGGTATAGATCGGACTGAACCGAGATAGTATAAATTGCTTAAGTCTATTGTAACATGAAATAATGATTACATAAAACTAATGTCATAGCCGATATCCAGATCTAGGTGCATATCGATCATAAATCCGAACAATCTTATGATAAAGCAATGAGAATTAAATATAGAACATTAAACAAAGCATAAAACCATGTCAAAAATTCTAATTAGATAAGATCGACTGAAACCCCGATACTATCCCTATCGACAACTGTAAAGCAAGCTAGAGATCATGATTCTAAAACAACTTAATAGCTTGGACTTAACCAATGCAGCATTAAGTATAAAAGAAGCACAACATCTAGAGAAACAAGCCAATAGTCATCAAATCGGGATGGTGGATACATCATATAACATGAATCAACAAAGTAAACTAGCCGATACCAACAAAACCCTAAAAAGGATTTAGCTGATGAAAGAAGATAGCATTGTTGATCTAAACTATATGACATATATGATAACTCGGAAGTCTACAAAATAGAGTTAGAGTGTCATAAAGATGTAAGCACTAACTCCAATGATGCAAACCGGCATGACAAGATATACCTTTTCGTCGAAGATCAGATTGATGCAACACGACTCGAAAGCGCAAGCTTGTTGGAAAATAGAAAATAAAGGTGGCGATGCGCCGAGATTGAGTGAACGTCTGTTGTTATTATTTACGAGACCTCGGAATTATATTTATACCCGTAAATACAAACATTGTCCATCACGGACACGACTCATATTAACCAAATACAAATCCGAACAAGTCCCTTAGGCGGACTCTTACTGAGAATATCTATAAGGAAAATTACGTAATAAAACCTAATTAATAGATACAATTGCCTCCTCACGACTCTATCCATGCATGGCAATCCATATGAATCTTCCTAACACAACCCGATGACATGTACCAAGTCACATTACCGAAATCGGCTCAATCGGCTAACCGACTCTGATTCTGTCGATCCAGTCCGCAGCCGATTCGGACTACAGCCGATTCTCACTCTGTTTCCGATACGATCTAATCTTTTCGATTCTCTTTGATGCTATCTTCATCTCCGATACTTGAATTACCAAATTTGGTCGTCAACCGAAGGGCTGGACGCTCGGGGTGTGGGGGGCTGGCTATGGCCCCTAGCCTATATTATAGCAGGGGCGAGGGGATAGCCGCACTGCCACCCGCATGAACCCGTGGTTCGGTCCACATTCGGTCAGCCGTGCGACCGACCGAAAACCGTGTGTGAGTTGTGAAGGGCTGGACGCTCGGGGTACGGGGGGCTTGCTATGGCCCCTATCCTATATTATAGCAGGGGCGAGGGGATGGCCGGGCTGCTAGCCGCACGAACCCCGGGTTCGGTCCACGTTCGGTCGCCCGGGCGACCGACCGAAAACCGTGTGCGAGTTGTGAAGGGCTGGACACTTGGGGTGCGGCGTGCTGGCTCTGGCCATAGCCTATATTATAGCAGGGGGGAGGGGAAGGTAAGGCTGCCACCCGCGTGAACCCGTGGTTCGGTCCACGTTCGGTCAGCTGTGCGACCGACCGAAAATCGTGTGCGAGTTGGAAGGGCTGGACGCTCGGGGTGCGGGAGGCTGGCTATGGCCCCAGCCTTTATTATAGCAGGGGGGAGGGGAAGGGAAGGCTGCCACCCGCGCGAACCCGTGGCTCGGTGCACGTTCGGTCAGCCGTCCGACCGAGCGAAAACTGTGTGCGAGTTGTGAAGGGCTGGACGCTCGGGGTGCGGGGGGCTAGCTATGACCCCTGTCCTATATGATAGTAGGGGCGAGGGGATGGCCGGGCTGCCACTGGCACGAACCCCGGGTTAGGTCCACGTTCGGTCGGCCGTGCGACCGACCGAAAACTGGGTTTGGTCCTTGTTCGGCTGGCCGAACGACCGACCGACCGAAAACTGTGTGCGTGTTGTGACGACTCCGGTGCGGAGGGACCTGAGGGGGGCTATGTGCCCGAAACCCCTTTGGGAAAACGATGCATGGTACTGGCCGAACCCGGGGCAGATGCTGGGTTTCGCTCGTGACATCCTTCCCGCCGCCTCCTGGCCTACTGGCACGGCGCCCCCGGCGAGTTACGCCGTGGGCCCTGGTCGCACGGTTCTAAGGCTCCAGTCCAGCGGAAAAACACGGGACTCAGTCCCGGTACCCCTCCCACGCGTGGTGGCCCTCCGGTAGGCCGTCCTCCTAGCAGACCTGCCGTGCTCCGCATGGCAGGATGCTTGGGCGGCCTTGCCGCCGTGGCTGCGTAGCGTATGAGCTGCTTTGGACCGGTGTTTGCTCGCAGGACCCCCGCCCTCGTGCGTCCGACTGCCGGCTCCCGGGCCCCGTCATTCCACGGCCCACGCTTCAAGAGCTGCTTGCGCGCTGCAACCCGTCCCACGGGCAGAGGTGCTCGCACACGTTCACCGCGCCGCGGGCGCCCCACTGGGCGTTCCGCGATGGCTTTGACGGTGCTAGCGGTGTCGCCTGACAGTGCCTGGCACCCAAGCGTGCTGGCACCGCCAAGGCCACCTCGCGCGCGCCATTGGTCCCGGATGCTGCCCACGATATTGGCTGACGGTGGCCCTACCCCGTGCCTACGCATAAGCGAGATGCTCTCGGAAGACGACAGCCCGCCCGACCACCGCCATGCCCGCTGCTCCCCACCCGGGGAGCGGCGGTGACGTGCGTCGGATGGCGTGGGCTCGTCGCGGAGGACGTGCTACCTGGTTCATCCTACCAGTAGTCATATGCTTGTCTGAAAGATTAAGCCATGCATGTGCAAGTATGAACTAATTCGAACTTTGAAACTGCGAATGGCTCATTAAATCAGTTATAGTTTGTTTGATGGTACGTGCTACTCGGATAACCATAGTAATTCTAGAGCTAATACCTGCATCAAACCCCGACTTCCGGGAGGGGCGCATTTATTAGATAAAAGGCTGATGCAGGCTCTGCCGCTGATCTGATGATTCATGATAACTCGACGGATCACACGGCCCTCGTGCCGGCGTCGCATCATTCAAATTTCTGCCCTATCAACTTTCGATGGTAGGATAGGGGCCTACCATGGTGGTGACGGGTGACGGAGAATTAGGGTTCGATTCCGGAGAGGGAGCCTGAGAAATGGCTACCACATCCAAGGAAGGCAGCAGGCGCGCAAATTACCCAATCTTGACACGGGGAGGTAGTGACAACAAATAACAATTCCGGGCGCTTTAGTGTCTGGTAATTGGAATGAGTACAATCTAAATCCCTTAACGAGGATCCATTGGAGGGAAAGTATGGTGCCAGCAGCCGCGGTGATTCTAGCTCCAATAGCGTATATTTAAGTTGTTGCAGTTAAAAAGCTCGTAGTTGGACCTTGGGCCGGGTCGGCCGGTCCGCCTCATGGTGAGCACCGACCTACTCGACCCTTCTGCCGGCGATGCGCTCCTAGCCTTAACTGGCCGGGTCGTGCCTCCGGCGCCGTTACTTTGAAGAAATTAGAGTGCTCAAAGCAAGCCATCGCTCCGGATACATTAGCATGGGATAACATCATAGGATTCCGGTCCTATTGTGTTGGCCTTGGGGACCGGAGTAATGATTAATTGGGACAGTCAGGGGCATTCGTATTTCATAGTCAGAAGTGAAATTCTTGGATTTATGAAAGACGGACAACTGCGAAAGCATTTGCCAAGGATGTTTTCATTAATCAAGAACGAAAGTTGGGGGCTCGAAGACGATCAGATACCGTCCTAGTCTCAACCATAAACGATGCCGACCAGGGATCGACGGATGTTGCTTATAGGACTCCGCCGACACCTTTTGAGAAATCAAAGTCTTTGGGTTCCGGGGGGAGTATGGTCGCAAGGCTGAAACTTAACGGAATTGACGGAAGGGAACCACCAGGCGTGGAGCCTGCGACTTAATTTGACTCAACACGGGGAAACTTACCAGGTCCAGACATAGCAAGGATTGACAAACTGAGAGCTCTTTCTTGATTCTATGGATGGTGGTGCATGGTCGTTCTTAGTTGGTGGAGCGATTTGTCTGGTTAATTCCGTTAACGAACGAGACCTCAGCCTACTAACTAGCTATGCGGAGCCATCCCTCCGCAGCTAGCTTCTTAGAGGGACTATGGCCATTTAGGCCACGTATGTTTGAGGGAATAACAGGTCTGTGATGCCCTTAGATGTTCTGGGCCGCACGCGTGCTACACTGATGTATTCAACGAGTATATAGCTTTGGCCGACAGGCCCAGGTAATCTTGGGAAATTTCATCGTGATGGGGATAGATCATTGCAATTGTTGGTCTTCAACGAGGAATGCCTAGTAAGCACGAGTCATCAGCTCGCGTTGACTATGTCCCTGCCCTTTGTACACACCTGCGGAAGGATCATTGTTGTGACCCTGACCAAAACAGATCGCCATGCCGGGGAAACACCGAGGCCCTCCGGGCAGCAACAGAACCCATGGCGCCGACGGCGTCAAGGAAGACAGCGATACGCCCGCGCATCCCGGCCGGCCCCGGCCGGCCGACGGCGCGACGCGATACCACGAGCTAATCTACACCACTCTCGGCAACATATATCCCGGCTCTCCAATCGATGAAGAACGTAGCGAAATGCGATACCTGGTGTGAATTGCAGAATCCCGTGAACCATCGGGTCTTTGAACGCAAGTTGCGCCTGAGGCCATCCGGTCGAGGGTACGCCTGCCTGGGCGTCACGCCAAAAGACGCTCCACGCCCCCTCCCCGGGGAGAGGACGCGGTGTCTGGCCCCCCGCGTCGTGTGGTGTGGCGGGCCGAAGCTCGGGCTGCCGGTGAAGCGTGCTGGGCACAACGCATGGTAGACAGCTCACGCTGGCTCTAGGTCACAGTGCACCCCGGCGCGCGGCCGGCGCGATGGCCCCCCGGACCCAGACGCACCGAGCGCACGCTCGGACCGTGACCCCAGGTCAGGCGGGACTACCCGCTGAGTTTAAGCATATAAATAAGCGGAGCAGAAGAAACTTACGAGGATTCCCCTAGTAACGATGAGCGAACCAGGAGATGCCCAGCTTGAGAATCGGGCGGCCGCGCCGCCCGAATTGTAGTCTGGATAGGCGTCCTCAGCGACGGACCGGGCCCAAGTCGTCGGCGCAACCGGTCACCACGCGCCTCCAGCGCGTCCCTCGGGGCGCTGCGCTGCAATGGCCTACGGGCTCCCTGTCACGCCCCGATTTTCGATCGGGATTAAAAATTATTAAATAATGCTTTTTTAGAAATTATATTAAAAGTTAAAGCAAATTAATCAAGTGAAATAATGGGGGGAAATTAAAATTTTCCTTTTAAAAATCATGGCCGGAAATATTTTTGTAATATTCCCCGTGCCATAAAATACTCTCCGGAATTTTTCGTGAATTTCGGAGCTCAAGACCTAATTTTAATAAGCACAAAGTTCATCTAACAAATCAAATAAATTGAAAAACCCTTAAAACCCCCTCCTTGCTCTGGGCCGCTTTCGGCCCATGGTTTCCCCTCCCTGCTCGGCCCACCTCTCCCCCTTCCCTCCCTTGGGCCGGCCTCTTTCCACTCTCTCTCTCTCCTGCGCAGCTCGGCCCACCTTGCCTCCCTCTCCCTTGAAGTCCATTTCACCTCTCTACACCGGTGTCCTCTCTCTCTGCCTCCCCGACAGGTGGGACCTATGGGCCCCACCTGTCATATCCTTCTCCTACCTCCGGCCTCCCCAACCGCCGGCAACCCCACCCACGTCGCCGCCTCTCGCGCGCACCTCCCGCTCCCCACGTCTGCCCGGACGTGTCCACCCCCACGTCCTCCAACTCCTCCCTCACCTCCCAGCGGAAATCGACGCCGTTTCACTGCCACTTTGCCCATGCCGCCGGTGCCCACTTCCCGCTCCAAATCCGCCCCCGCCCGGCCACCTCCGAGCTCCCCATTCCATAAAAGTCTCCCCGCTCCTCCCTCTCCCTTTTCCCTCATCTCCCCGAGCTTGCCGCGCTCTCTCCTGCTCCCCACGTTGTGCTCCGCCGGCCACCCGCCCCACGCCGGCCACTGCCGCAAGCGCGCCGCCCTCGGCCGCGCGTCACCGCGCAGCTCGCCCCGGCCGCCGGCCACCGCCGCGGCCCGCGAGCCCGTGCCTCCGCGCCGCCTGCGCAGCTGCTGCCGTCGCTGTCCCGCGCGACGCCCGCCCCGTGCGCTGCCGCGCCGCCCTACCACCGAGCCGCCCGCCCGCGCACCACCGCGTGTCTGCCGCCGCGCAGGCGCCGCCATCACCGCGCTCCCGACGCCCCGCATCCCCGCGCGCCCCGCCCCCTGCCGCTCCACCGCCCTCGCCGGCCGTCGCATGCACCACCATCGCGCCTCGGTCGCCCGGCCGCTGCCTGCCGCTACCGGCCGCCGTCACATGCACCCTCGCGCCACGCCGGCCGCAGCCACTCCACCTCCCGCACGCACGCCGCCGCTGCCGCCCGCTCGCGCGCGCCCTCGCCAGCCGCTGCCACTCGCGTGGGCCACCACCCGCCGCGCTGCCGCGCCGCCCACCACCCACATCACCGCGCCGCCGTCATCCTCGCCGTGCGCCATGGCCGGCTGCACTGCAAGCCGTGGTGAGCAGCAACTCTATTTCCTTCTGTTTTCTTCTTTTGTGCCAGTGACATGTGGGTCCCGCAGCCACAAACACCCCAAACCAATCTAAGCCATCCAAATCCCTAGATTCAATCTCAGCCATTAAAATCTAGTCTATGCCACACAGCCCTACATCTATCCACATCATCGCCACATCATCAATCTTTGTCCACGAGTCGCCATGTGCCTACCCACATCATCCAGTCCACATACACCGAGTCCACCAGATATTCTATGCCACTTACAGTGGGCTCCCACCATATTTTTCTTATCGAAAAATAATTCAATTCCAGAAATTAAATATTCAGGGAATATACCTTTTTCTTTTATCCTCGGATTTTCCCTAAATTCAAACTTCCGGAGGTCATAACTTGTCCGTTTGAACTCCGATTCGATCCGTTCTTCTTCCTAAATTTCTCTAAAATCGAGCTCTACATGTTTGTTTACTTTTCATGTGCCGTTTATTTGGTTTTTATTAGTGTTTTTCCTCGTTTTGCGTGTCAACGTGTAGATTCCATCGTTTCAGTCGATCGCGTTCGCACGGAAAAGAGTTCGGAAGATCAATCGAAGAAGCAAGGCAAGTCACACATTCCCCTTGAGCATTTTGATCCCAATTTATAAAATGTTTTACCGTTTACAAAAAATTGCATGTTTTGCTAATTACATGAGAATAGGGTTTACCTATCTGCTCGCTTGAGCCATATTTACTTGATGTCTTTTCTTTGTCGAACTTGGGTGATAACTTGACTAGCTTGCGTCTCATGTGGACCTCGCTAGAGTTACGTATGCTTAGCCATGCTTAATTACCACTAGCTCACAGTATGGGATAATTACATTATCGATTTATAGTATCTTGATAAGCTGCGAGCTCGTAACATGTCGGCCATGTTTCATTGGTCGTAATTAAACAACTAAAATATGGATTAATGGTGGGCTGTGGGTGTATGGTTTTGCTAGTCGCACCCATGACAATTAAGGACCGGTTCACGGGAATCCCTGGAAGAAACACCGTGCGTACCACAGGCCCGCGTGGGCAACGGCTGGACTTATAGTGTAGCTTTCCTCTAGCTGATGTACACTGGCAAGGGTGAGCGTGATGGAGTTTGGATGGGCCTTGCGATGGTCTATGCGGCTTCCGGATTCACTGTGGCACGAGAGGGGGCTGCCCGCTACCTGTTGAGGAGTGGGGGCGAAACCTGCGGTGGTACGATTGGTTAGAGGGTGTTATGCAAAGGGTCGGGAACCGTGGTGGTATACCGGCACGCGGTAACGTGTCGTGGGGCTGTGTCTTGTGGGTACAGATGTACACCTCTGGCCAGAGTAAAACTATTCGAATAGCCGTGCCCGCGGTTATGGGCGATCGACCAGCTCACCGTGGTTAGTCTCACTCTAAAATAATTCGACTTAATGAACTGGTATAGTTCAGGTGGAATGGTTGGGCCTGTTCAATGTGGTGTAGCGTTGTTCAGTGGAGATGTTTAATCTTGCCTTAATTAATCAATTGTTTTACCATTTTCAACTATAACTGTTTACAACCGCCTTTATGCAAATAGCCACAAACCCCCCTTGTCTCCCTTTGCACGAATGCATCGTTGGTGTGGCTTGCTGAGTACGGTGGCTGTACTCAGTCTTGCTATTATTCCCCCTTTCAGAAGTGTAGTGCTTCTGAGCTGAAGATGAAGTTAGAAGACCAAGGCTTATACCCCAGTTGAGTTTTGCCTGTGGAGTGGAGCTGAAGCCCCGCTAGGATCGTCGCCCTTTTTCCTCTGCTGTTTTCTTTTTGGTGTGAGGACTAAGTGCCTCTTCTGTAAGTATTTACGCTTTATTTACGTTTGGATCTGTGTATTAATTTGTAGTTTTGTGTATCCTGGCTTGATTTGTGGACAGGTATTTATACACAAAATAGTCAGGAAATTTGCGATAAATTTCCGTGCGTGACACTCCCCATCCGACCCATCTTGAAACACGGACCAATGAGTCTGACATGCGTGCGAGTCGACGGGTTCTGAAACCTGGGATGCGCAAGGAAGTGACGAGCGGGAGGCCCTCACGGGCCGCACCGCTGGCCGACCCTGATCTTCTGTGAAGGGTTCGAGTTGGAGCACGCCTGTCGGGACCCGAAAGATGGTGAACTATGCCTGAGCGGGGCGAAGCCAGAGGAAACTCTGGTGGAGGCTCGAAGCGATACTGACGTGCAAAACGTACGTCTGACTTGGGTATAGGGGCGAAAGACTAATCGAACCATCTAGTAGCTGGTTGTCACACCCTGGAGTTTCCCCTTCTAGCTCTAAATCAATAAAATAAATTACCTAAAAGAAATTGTTTATTTAACCAGGAGCAAACCCTAAATTAACAATGTGCGTAATAATCGGAATTGCCAGGGAGAATTTTTCTTTTCGAATTCTCCTTGATTAAAAACGTTAACAGGACTTTCAACGGAATATGTAGAGCAGACGAAGTAATAATTTTAATTTAAAATATCAGGATTTGAATTAATAATTCCTTCCTTCCCCTCCTTTGGTCATGAACCGTTCCCGGTTCACTCTCCCAGTTTGCGAATCGTTATATCCGCTGACCCCTTTTGTCGCCACGGTTTCGTTTTGTATGACGAGCCAAGTCCTACTCTTATTCCGGTTCAGTTTCTTGTTTCTTTCCCAAAATGGCACCGTATTTGTTTCCCTCACCTTTCCTTTTTACGTCACTTTTTCTCCGTATTCTTTCCCCCCCTCTTGTCGAGCGTCTTCTCTCTTCTCCCTGCCGTGCGCCACTCCCTTTCTTGGGCCGGCCCAACCAGCACCCCCTCCTCCACCTCTATAAAAGCCACTCCACCCCCTCCCCTGTGCCCCCAACCCTAGCCGCCGGCTGCCCTAGCCACAGCTGCCGTGCCGCCGCTATGCCCTAGCCGCCGCTGCCATGCCGCCGCTTTGCCCTAGCCGCCGGCTCCCCTAGCCACTGCTGCATGCCGCCGGCTACCCTAGCCGCTGCTGCCCTAGCCGCTGGCTGCCCTAGCCGCTGCCTCGCAGCCGCTAGCCGCTGCTGCAGTGTCGTGTCGCTGCTGCGTTGCCACGCCATGCCGTGCCGCTGCCGCTGCCCTACCCACGCTACCGCTACAGCCGCCGCCGTGCTGCTTGCTGCGTCGCTGCTGCCGTACCGCACGCAGCCGCTGCATTGCTGTCGCTGCCGTGCCGCTGCCGTATCGCACGCAGCCGCCGCTGCTGCCGTACCTCACGCTACCGTGTTGTCGCTGCTATGCCACTGCCGCTGCCCTAGCTGTTACTGCACCGCTACCATGTTGCCACTGCCATGCCGGGTGCCACCGCCACCGCTTTGCCGTGCCGCTGCCCTAACCCTAGCTGCATTGCCAAGTCGTTAGCCGTGCTGCCGACCCGTTACCGTGGCACTTGCCGCGCCATTAGCCGCCTAAAACCCTAGCTACGTAGCAGCCGCCTAGCCGTGTTGGTTTACTGACCTCGCTACCGCCGCACCTAGCCATAGCCGCAGCCGTGCCCTCACCGTGGTACGTATCATTCACTAGCCACTCGCTGCTTACGCTCGCGCATAGTGTGGCATCGTGTCATATCGGGTTGGTCGTACCGAGTCGTTCTAAAACCCTAGAGCCTTTCTGAGCCGCCGGTTCTGTTCGCCGGTTCGGTTGACCGTTTGCGTGGTCCCGTGCCACGGTAGGTTGACTCTTGAGTCGCTGACCCGTGAGGCTCGTTAACCGAGGTTTGTTTTCCGTTAACCTTGTCCGTTCGCGGGCTTTAAAGCATATCAATTAAGTAAGGTTTTTCGGTTAATAGTAATTACATAGTTCATGTTCTAAAATTCATAACTAATTCATACGAACTCCAAATTGGGCCATTCATCTTGCAAAATTCATCTAAAGTTGAGCTCTACATGTTTGTTTACTTTTTATGTACTGTTTATTTGGTTTCTATTAGAGTTTTTCCTTGTTTTGCGTTCCAACATGTAGATTCCGCTGTTTCGGATGATCGCGGTCGCGAGGAAAAGAGTTTGGAAGATCAATCGAAGACGCGAGGCAAGTCACACATTCCCCTTGAGCATTTTGATCCCAATTTATAAAATGTTTTACTGTTTACAAATAAATTGCATGGTTTGTTAATTACATGGGAATAGGGTTTACCAATCTGCTTGCTTGAGCCATATTTACTTGATGTCCTTTCTCTGTCAAACTTGGGTGATAACTTGACTAGCTTGCATCTCATGTGGACCTCGCTAGAACTATATTATGCTTAGCTATGCTTAAAACCACTAGCTCACAATATGGGATAATCACATTATCTATTTCTAGTATCTTGATGAGCTGCGGGCTCGAGACATGCCGGCCACGTTTCGTTGGTCGTAATTAACCAACTAAAATATGGCTTAATGGTGGGCTGTGGGTGTATGGTTTTGCTAGTCGCACCCATGGGAATTAAGGACCGGTTCTCGGGAAACCCTGGAAGACTAACAGTGCTTACCACAAGCAGGCATGGGTAACTATTGGACTTGTAGTGCAGCTTTTCCCTAGCTGACTCATCCAGGCAAGGGTGGGCGTGATGGAGTTAGAAGACCAAGGCTTATACCCCAATTGAGTTTTGCCTGTCGAGTGGAGCTGAAGCCTCGCTAGGATCGTCCGTTTTTTTTCCGCTGCTGTTTTCTTTTCGGTGTGAAGACTAAGTGCTTCTTCTGTAAGTATTTACGCTTTATTTACGTTTGGATCTGTATATTAATTTGTCGTTTTGTGCACCCTGTCTTGATTCCTGGACAGGGATTTATACGCAAAATTGTCTGGAAATTTGGGATAAATTTCTGGGCGTGACACTGGTTCCCTCCGAAGTTTCCCTCAAGATAGCTGGAGCCCATTACGAGTTCTATCGGGTAAAGCCAATGATTAGAGGCATCAGGGGCGCAACGCCCTCGACCTATTCTCAAACTTTAAATAGGTAGGACGGCGCGGCTGCTCCGGTGATCCGCGCCACGGAATCGGGAGCTCCAAGTGGGCCATTTTTGGGAAGCACAACTGGCGATGCGGGATGAACTGGAAGCCTGGTTACGGTGCCAAACTGCGTGCTAACCTAGAACCCACAAAGGGTGTTGGTCGATTAAGATAGCAGGACGGTGGTCATGGAAGTCGAAATCCGTTAAGGAGTGTATAACAACTCACCTGCCGAATCAACTAGCCTCGAAAATGGATGGCCCTGAGGCGCACGACCCACACCAGGCCATCTGGGCGAGCGCCATGCCCCGATGAGTAGGAAGGCGCGGCGGCCGCCGCAAAACCCGGGGCGCGAGCCCGGGAGGAGCGGCCGTCGGTGTAGATCTTAGTGGTAGTAGCAAATATTCAAATGAGAACTTTGAAGGCCAAAGAGGAGAAAGGTTCCATGTG
>CM002496.2:28520147-28720147 GCA_000573905.2 Oryza punctata | reverse complement strand
ATGAGTTTTATCCTTTTTTTCAAAAATGCATGAATTTTTTTCCTCAGGCCAAAAAATTTGCTAGGATTAGAATCAGGGACTTTACATGTTCAGTTTGTGAATATTGGCATCGTAATAAAATATTTCATGATTTTTTGCCATTGGCCTAAAATTTCATGAGCTATAGCCTTCGACCAAAACACGTGAATGTTAACCTTTGAAAAAACGAGTGATTTTTTCCGCCACCCAAAATTTCACTAGTGTTAGCATGACAATCTTTCCAAATTAAGTTTGTGAGTATTAACATTACAATAAAAACTTACATGACTTTTTCCATCTCCTTAGGATCAACCCTAGCGTCAAGAAATTGGTTAATCAGTACAGATACATGGATTTGGTGCCCCGTCCAAGAAAGAGACCAAGTCCTAATAACCCTGCTAAGTGATGATTCAACATGGATTCTACGTCTTGGAACCAGTCTTGGAACCAGGCTAATTTGGGAGCGGCTTTGTGATAATGGAACCACCTAGCAAAAAGCATTAACGATGCAAAAATCAATGCACCGATTGCGGTTCCTAATGGAATAGGTAACAAAGCAACTTTACCGCCTACTGCTACTAACTTGCCACCTCCCCACGTTAAACTGGTACTTGTTGCACTAGGAGCTATTACGCCAGGCGCGCTAGCATGGAGATTTTGTACCCATTGAGCAAAGATCGGTTGTAATTGTATGGCGGTATCCAAAAACATATCTTGGGGATGACCTAAAGGACTCATGGTATCAACTGACCTTTTGGCTCAACTTTATCCTAGTTTTGCCGAAAAAGCAACCCCTTTTTTCACCTTGAATTGGTCCAAATACGCAAAATTTCTTAGTTTTCGCGGAGGGCTAGATCCAATAACCTGCGGTCTATAGTTGAGCGATGTTGCGCACCATCATTTAGCTATTGCTATTCTTTTCCTGATCGCAAGTCATATGTATAGGACCAACTAAGGTATTGGTCAGATATTTTGGAGGCTCATAAAGGCCCATTTACAGGACAGAGCCATAAAGATCTCTATGAAATCCTAACAACGAGCTATGCTAGGCTCTACAAGAAAACGCCAATGACTTCCTTCCTCGTTTAATAAGCCTCAATCGGATTGTATTTCAGCGTGGAAGATTGATACTTTGTTGCTTGGGTGCAGTTATTGGGCAATGTGAACTATGGTATGAATTAATCTCCACATATTTCCATATGACTGTATTCTTGTTTGTCCAATGTCATATCATTCGGTGCTCAAAGACGCTTGGCCTCGATGGCTACAGGAGGCGGGCCAGTAACGGGTATTTTAGTACGACGATAAATAGGGTCGGTGCAAATTTGGCTGTACATACATTAAGGTATTACAATGGATCTCTGCATCTTCAGACGGGTAGAAACTAAATATTGTGATGCGCAAGAACAGCAGTTGGCACCGCTAGATCGAGGGGTTGACGACAGTAGCCTCCTCAACATCAACCTCAGGCCATGTGGTTACCTCAGAAAATGAGAATTGGTTGGCGGCGCCAAAGAAAGATGCAACTCGCAACAGGCAGCATTGGGAGAGCATGCTCTCTGCGTCAACCGACTCTGGCAAAGGAGGTGTGCAAGTTGGGAGGAAGTCGATCTTATGGTACGTAGGTTTGAAGAGTGAATGCGCAGCTCTGCAGAATATAAACCTGCAAAAACAACCACCGAAATGAGCTTAAAAATGCTACACGTTGGCATATCAAGTACGCATATCAGGGAACAGCTTACATCACGCAGAATATAGGGAATACTCAACACGGTATGAGGGGAACAGCATATAAAGTGAACATACGCTCATTATTGAGAAATTAGTAGATAAGAGCCATGTTAAAGTTGATGTCCATAGAGAACTCATGCAAAAGGTTGCAAGGTGACCTGAGAAGAAGCCGCCTCAAGAGTGGATCGCCTAAAACTTCAACCCAAACAGGATGAAGTGAAGATGATGCAACCAAAGTAGTGGCCCATTCATTTAAGGACAATGATAGTAACTCCTCAGCTTTGTTATAGGTATCCTACAAAAAAATTATGTCAAAGCTCAATAGAAAAAAACTTCTCTTGCTCTGAGAGAGAAAATTGTTAACAAAAACAAAAAGCAAGTACCCTGTCAATGTCGACCCCGTTATTGCCTATCAGATGGCACAAAGCTTGCAATGGAGCTGTGAGAAACATAGTAAATTGACTGCCAATCTGCCGTGCAGAATCCCCACTGAATCCTAATGAGGAAGATCGGCAACTTGGAGAAAGTAACATGGCCGTTGTCTCCCCTTTTTCAAACCCATGAATTGACTGCAATGCTCAATTTGAAGAATTAGAGGGGATCAACGTACTGACAGCACTAACAGTAAACGGCATGATGCCAAACAGCAGCCTACAGTAAAAAGATGATATATTCCATCGTAATCTAAGAGGTACATAGTCAAAAGTAAAATAAAGAATGCCAATAGAATGGCACCTGGATAAGTATAATGCATGATTTTACACAGAAGGATACTGAGAAGAGCTTCAACCTAAAAAATTACAAAAACTATAAGCCTTTCTATGTACAACGAACCCAAGCACATGTGCTTTCTCTCAAAAAGCATTACAGGATTCAGTGTAATTGTTCATCACTCATGGATAACCCGCTAAAGAAATATTCTTCAGTTTTCAGTTCCTCACTAGCCAGAATAAATTAATATAAATGACCCATAACAAATACTCCCTCCGTCCCAAAATATTTCTGTCCAAATTCGTTGTACTAGATTATGTTTAATCATGTCCTAGGTTGTTATATTTTAGGACGGAGGTAGTATTGAATAATGATGGTTGCTCGGAACAAAAAAAATAAGATTAAACCCCTGCAGAAAAAATAATAAGATTAAACAAACCTGCCTTGAATGAATAGCTGGCATTGCTGTCGATCACCAAAAAGAGTGGTCTTCTTGTAAATGGAATCAGATCACAAGGGTATATACAGTTTGAACCTAGATGTTTTGAACATGTGTCAGAAATAACATGCTTCTTTCTGGGAACAATAAAGTTCAGTCCATGTAAGGGGCAACTTCAAGACTGCCATAAACCTAACCAAGAAGATAATCTAATTAAGCCAGCATTGTGAATATACATACCTTCACCTTCACGGCAGCCTAACCATAGACGAGGTCCATTGTTTTCATTTACATTGATGGTACTAGTATTAGATATATCAAACTTATTCAAGCTGCTCCCAGCCATCTCATTTGTATCAGGGCAAAATCCAGAAGATCCCACCTCGCCTGAAAGATAAGAGAGTGCTGACTGAAATGTGCTCTCCCAACAGACGATATATTACAAATAACATTTTAGTTAAATGCCTACAGCACCTACCTGCAGCTGAAAGGTATATTAACATCATACCGTTTGATGGGAGCTCCTCACATTTGGTGGCAAGGACCTGGATTACAAACATAACAGATAATAATTGACTGATCATGCTTTGACCAACAATAATTTCCGGGGTTGTATAACCATTTTGCATCAAAGTGGTATTGTAAGATTTATAATCAAAATCAAAAGTACTATAATATTCTACATTTAGGGCTATTTACTTTTATATTGCCTAAAGATAAACACAAAATCATATCCATTTAAGTCAAAACCAACAACTATTCATGAACAGAGAGGTAGCATAAATACAAGATAATATATGATTAACAAAAACATACAGCTCACTATTATCCATGTTACCCAAAAAGGAACAATAATATACAAGGAGTTGTGTACAGCAGTACAAAAATTTTAATAATCCCTATTAAATATAGGTGGACAGAATGTAGTCAATTTAGAAAGTTTTTTATTTTTATTTTTTTGTTAACAAACCTAGAACCATGGTATGGAAGAAATTCCAAACAAGAAACAATATACTGAACAGATGTTACGGCTTGGAGGTGGCCCCAAGCTGCGCAACGCATACTCGTGCTCGACAGGATGGCGAGGTGTACAGCCTCGCTTACCCGGAGCCATCGTGCCATAGAGAGAGAGAGAGAGAGAGAGAGAGGATAGAGTTTACGGATTAATATCAGCTTGCTTTATTCCGTGGATTGCTTGGCCTTATAAGGCTTACAACAATGTAACTAATTGCTAAACAAAAGGGATAACAAACACGATCCAAGTGATGGATAAGAAAACCAAATGCAAGCTGTTGAACCGGCAAGGGCACCCTCGCCGCTCCCAGCCAAGGCACCACTTTTATATCCGTATCATTCGCGGTTTAAAAGCAAATGCTGGAAAATAAACTAAAATGAAGAAAACCCCAAAATCATCTCTAAAATTAAGTTTCAAAATTCAAAGTTTGGCTGCGGCTGGTAAGCCAAGAAACAGATGAGTCTTGGCTCTCCTTACCTAGCCACTTCACGCACAACACAAAGCAGAAATCAGATAGTCTCGTCCCTCTCCCTTCCACAAGAAGGGACCAGTCTTAAATGTAAGGCTTGCTTGTCAGGCTAAAAGGAGGCACAAAAGCATAGACAAGTGGTATGCCTATTGCTACCAGCGTGGTATGGAAGTAAAGTATATACAGGTGGTATGCCTACTGCCAGCCAGTGTGGTGTGGAAGTCAATGTCCATGTGATGGATTAGACAGGGTTCTGTTGTTACCATGTAGGCCCAAGTCATCATGTCCACAAGAAGAGTGGACCCTTGTTGTTATGCAATAACAATAGTTAGTGGTGTGGTTCTCCGAAATGGTTACTAATAAAAGAGTAGTTTTTTCCTCGAAAGTTTACTGGTCCATTAATACCAATATTATTGGTGTAGACATTGGACAATCAGATCTATGCACCAAGAGGATTCATTGAGCATTTGAACCTCATGTCATGAACTCAGGAGGAATCAAGAAGAAATGTCCTTCGTTGGCATGCTTCCTTGTCAGAATAATTAAATCAGTTAGTTAATATTAGTAATATAGTTCTGTATCATGGAATTCCCTACATTGTCAATTGTTATACTAGCCCATCATTACTGAAACATCCAACAAGTTAAACTAGCTCATCTTAAGGTGAACTGAATGCAACAGAAATGTGTCCATTGCCAATATTATTTCTCAGGGTACACTAGTAACATGCAAGCACCAAAAATTTCTTCATATGGTAACTGTCTACCATAGTGATTTCCCATTTTTTGGGTTTTTATTCAATTTCTGATGATTATAGTAGTAGATAACTATGGTATATGAAATACATTTTAAGATTGCATGCATTCACTAAATCATAGGATAAGAAGAGAAGGACGAACTTACTGTTAGGTAATGAGTCACTGAGGGGCGATAAAGAATTGTTTTAAGTGGGTTTGGAGGCAGCGCAGCATCTCTCAGATCTTTTAAGAGGTTGGGGTGATTTTGTCCACTTTCATCGTGGGTACTGTAACCATTGGTTAGTGCAAAAGAACCGCATGGTTCCCATTCAAGGCATTGAAGCATTCTGAAAACATCTATTGTGAGGTCTGTAAATTTGATCTGAGTGAAACAAACACAGTGAGGCACCTCCTCATTATTTTTGTTGTGTTGGAAAGAAAGAAAAAAAGAAAAGGTGAGAGACAGAGGAAGCATTACCTACCTCGTTTTGATAGTAGCTGCATAGCATGGCATCACTTAAGACCAGACCTCGCTTCTTGACAGTAGGTGGGACGGTAGGAAGAGTATCAGGGGGAGGATCAAATGCGTAGCTGTACCTGAGTGGTCTCATGTTCATAAAGGGGGAGTCAGCTCTGAGAAACCTCGCGATTTCTTGGACGACGTGCTTCCACTCCTTATATTCGGCTTCCTGCAAGAGGCCCAACCAAGATGAGATTGGTAATACCCTTGATGGAAACAGCAGCAGTGGAATCGAATCGAATCGATACATACTTGGAGGGTCTTCTTGGAGTCGTCGAGGAGCGTGCGGATGTGGGTGGTGAGGCGAGGGACAGTGTCGGCGCGCCTGGCGAGTAGAAGCGCGACGAGGAGGAACCTGGCGAGGAAGCGGAGGTGCTTGGTGGGGGCGAAGAGATGGTCGGCGGCGTCGGCGAGGAAGTAGCCGCGGTCGAGGACGGCGTGGTAGAAGACGAAGGCCTCGGAGAGGAGGGCGGTGTCCGAGGTGCGCTGGTACTGGGAATAGTAGAGGTGAGCGATGCGGGCGGCGATCTCACCGACCTGCCATCGGCGGAGCCCCGCGTCGAGGAGGCGGTGACGGTGCTCCTGCTGCATGCGCCACAGCTGGGTGTAGATGCGGAAGGCCTTGCCGTATTCATCGGGCTCCCGGCGGCCGAAGAGGGGGAGGTCGCGCACGCGGGCGAAGCGCCGGTCTGCCTTGTCCAGCAGCGACCAGAACTGCTCGGCCGTCCCGCCACCGCCGCCGCCGCCGCCACCTGCTTGTGCTTGGGATTGGGATTGGGGAGCTACTACTTGGTGCGGCGACGACGCCATGGCGAATCCAATGGGTCGGAATCAATTCCCTCTTTTTTGGTCTCCTCTTGTGCCCTGCTGTCCTCCATTCTCACCGTCTGGGCCCAGCCCAAAGGCATATATTACATAGCTCGTTTCAGCCCAGCCCACAGCCTTTTCTTTCTTTATTCGTTTCTCTCTATACTAGAAAAGGAATAGGTCTCACCAAATCCAATTTTTATCCTAAAACCAGATACAACGGATCTCTCAACTTACAAAACTAGTGCAAATGTGGTCCCTCGGTAGTATTGTACCCGGTTTTGGCTGACGTGGCATATACGTGACTAATTTGACTAGGTCTTCATCTCACATGGCATTGACGTGGTTTTTACGTGACAATTTGATTTGGAAAATAATAAAAACCGTGGACCCACATATAGTTACAATTAAAAAATAATTTAAAAACGATGGAGCCCACGTGGGCCCCACATGTCATTCTCACTCCCCTCCTCTTCTTCCTCCTCTCTTCACATCTCTCCTCTCTTTTGGGCGCCAGTGGGAGCGGCAGAGACCTCGATGGCGTCCTCACCATGGGTGGCACTCTACACCGCCCTGCTCCTCCGTCGCCGCTGGCTCGGCGACTCCCCCGTGTCACCTCTCATTCCCGCGCGCAAAGGGCACGGGGCGAGGTCGCCGTGCATCGCCCCATCACCCAGGAATATTCCAGGGTATCGGTCGAACCCGTTCGAGCTGCCTTTCAACTAGGTCACTGCCTAGTGGGCCCTGACGTCGGTTTGGGGCGTTTGATTGGTGTTTAGGCGGTTCTCCTCCTTGTATGGGCCCTTTGATCCATATACTCTTCTCTGGTTAGTTGGAGTTGTGCTTTTTACTTGTGTTTTCTCTTGATTTGCACAAGTAATCACCTGCATAGTACTCACCAACACTTGTGGAATTGGTTAGTAATAAATCACTACCGCTAGATTTGGTGGTAGACATTGGTATTTTTTTTGCATGAATAGAAGGTCGAATTTGGTAGGACTCTCAACAATATACTAAGTTCTGAACTCTATCCAAATTATCAAATCTAACCACGTAACTCTTCCACCTTCCAGGAAGGCCTGGGTTCTCGTCTACCACGCCGATTAAATTTTCTATTCCGACACTCAGCTCCTTAGTGGATTCTAATATGGTTGACTTATGAATTTGCATATATTTTGGGGCTACTATTAGTGTCCTAAATTTGGGATACCCTATACTGGTGTACTAAGCTCAGCGGGACCCACCATATACTAAGTCCTATACGGAATCAAGTCTCGTGCATATCACAAAAGTCCTGAGTAAATAAGGAAGAATTCCCGGATAAGGAAAAAGAAACAAAGTTCTATTCTAATCCGTGTTCATAATTCTGACAAGTAGGCACTCGAGGATATAAATACAAGAATCCTCATGAGGAGAGAGGACACAAGAGGAACCCAACAAGGCAATACAGAGCAAAAAAGCCAAGACAATAAAAGTCACCTCCAATCTCGTCGAGTTCCTATTCGACGAAGCCGACAACAGCTAGCCATCAACCACCTCTTTGAGCTTTATGCTGCTATAATGGTAGAATAGATCGGGTTTTCCTCCACATTGTACTTGTGAGAGATTGTAATATAATGGCAACACCGGATTCACCCGATAGGAGTAGGGTTATTACCCGTTAGTAGTGGCCTCAAACCTGTATAAAAATCTACGTCTCCCGTCTCTTTACTGCAATTTCGCATATACCCTAGTACAAATATCCCCTATACTCCTAAAATACCTTTGTAGGGTATAGCCCATCGACATATTCCAAAAAAGTACTTAGGCCCGGTTCGAGTGTACAATTCGGCTGGAGTACTTGTCAGTGGCTCGAAAAATGAAGCAAATCATTAGTGTATTATTAATTGCGTATTAAATATTATAAATTTTTAAAATATATTTATCTCATTTTTAAAAATACTTCTATGTAAAAGAAATTAAAAGCTCGACGAGGACGACATCATTCGGGCCACATGTGCACTCTTTTCAAGGCCCAACAATAAGGACGGAGCGGCATGTATATACAATTAACATTACTTTAACATGTTAACGCACAAACATTTTGCTGTTACTATTGTTATATAAGTATTTTATATACATATTCGTCAAAACTATCACAAACATTTCAAGTCGTTGCATCACAAAGCTACATGGTTATCGTCAAAATTATTGCAATTTCAACAACTTAACCATCAAGTAAACAAGTCATTAATATTAATGACTATATGTTAATCTGTTTAAGAGAGAAGGTGTACTGGACGCCTCAAAGTAATTTGTAAACATGATGTTGTACCATGCGCTATAATTCAATCGAATATAGAAAAAATGTCTTCAAAGTATAGAAAAGTTTCATATCCTATTAAATCCTCCAAAGCAATTATACAAACCAAATAACTTATATAAGAATTATTTTCTTTATTAATTATTTTATATTATACGTTAGACACGTACATCACTACACTCTACACATGTAACATCGTACTCACCCTACATGAATGTGTGCCCTAACACATGCTAAAACAAGTGACACATTCCTATTCTCACTAATGCTGCGTTCTTGAGAGTGAGTTCCCAACTCATCTCCCGTGTTCCGTGCGCACGTTTTTCAAACTGCTAAATGATATATTTTGTGCAAAAAGCTTCTATACGGAAGTTGTTTAAAAAATCATATTGATTTATTTTTGAAAAATATTAACTAATACTTAATTAATCACGTGCTAATGTGCGCAGAAGTTGTGTCTCCAACACACAACAAAGAACACAGCCTAAATTCCTATTGAAAACCCAATTGCATAAGTGTAATATTCATAGGCCTCTTTTTTTTCTTTAAGAAAATCTCAAACCAAGAATTTTGCAAGAAAACACACACAATCTAATTCACTATCGTGTGTTTAAATTGATATTTTTTTCTACGTCCATCCAAGGATGAAGCTATTTTCACCCTAATTTATGTATAAATTAAGTAAATTTATATTATAAGTCGTTTTAATATTTTCCTATTCAAAGTTTTTTAATTTTGATCAAATTTTTAGAAAAATTAGTAACATCTGTAAAATCAAAATAGTTTCATTAAATATAACATATTTTAATAATATGTTTATTTTGTATTAGAAATATTATTATATTTTTTATAAATTTGGTCAAAGTTTTAAAAGGTTAAAACAATTTATTATAGAGTAAATTTTACATAACTAGTAAATTTCACGTAACTACATATTTTATGGTTCAAGTTGTAAACACTTGGTATTTAACTACATGTATTTTAAATTGTTTCACAAAACTACACTATCAATGAATGGGTCCATCCGTGAAATGACGTGATGTTACATGTGGATTTGGGAGCTTCATCCTAGGTGGAACATTCATGATGCTTTGTAGATAAAGAATCATGTTATCTTACAGGTGGAACTATTATTTGATATCGTGGTTTTTAATATCAAAATATATGTGTTTTTTACAGCTTATAATTTATACAAAACATGTAGTTCCACACGGAAAGGATGGAGTATTGTAAAAATCCTTTTGGTACTGTAGGACGAGTCAGAGAGGGAGAGAGAGACGATATCGCCCGGAAGGGAGAGGGAGGGAGAGACGGGGACAGATCAGAGTCAGGGATGGCCGTGGCTGCCGCCGGCGACGAGGCGGAGATGGTCGAGGTGACGCTGCGCGCCGTTGGCCCGTCCCGTCCCACCACCCTTCGCCTCCCTCCGTTTCTCTCGGTAACAAACCATCCACCCACCCCTAATTCAGAAATCCTTCCTCCTTACTGCTCCCCCTCCCCTCCCTTAGGTTGCCGATCTGCGCCGCCACATCGCTCACGACCGGCATCTCCCAGAAGACCGCCTCCGCCTGGTCCTGCGAGGAAGGAATCTCCCGTGCCAAGACGACGCCCATGTCAACCTCCGCCATGGGGGTATAGTATACCTCTTTCTTCTCTTCTACTACCACGTATTCTTTTTCTTTCTCTTCTCAGTCTCAGCTTCTCCCGTAATGTTATCATCACATACATCTTATGTGGAAGACAGGGCTATTCTAGGATGGATGGTTAATTCGTTGTCTCTTCAAGACCCTACCTTTTTTTCTGCACTTGATACATCTTGTGGAATACAGTTAAATACTTCCTTCTGCAATTTTTGTAGATAGTCTAATAGTGGCCGTGGCACCTAAGCCCCCTGCTAATCATCTCCGTGATGATGCTGATGATGACGATGATGAAGAGGAAGAGCTGGTATATTTCTATCACAGTACGTCATATAGCTTTTGTATTTTGAGGATGTTTATGTTTTCCTCATAAGAATTAGCTCTCCCATCCTGTAGAAGTTCAAAATACCAGAAACAACCACCTGGTGGAAGAGAAAAATTTTTATATTTCTTCGCGACAAATTGAGATTACCTGGTAATTTAGATTACGCACCTCTATTTTCTGATGACATGATACCGTCGATTAATGCGGTGTGCAATTTGCTTCTCCAGATATCTTGTTGATGGTACTATTTTCTCTGGGTATCAAAGCATGGGTTCTTATCGCAATGTGGTTCCTTTTTGCGCCTATTGCTCAAATGTACGACATTGGACCTTTATATGTAAGTAACTCTGGGAATACAACTTCTCCACCAATGTCCATATGATCCCATTGTTCTCTTGTCTACACTACTCATTTTTCTCATAGAGATGTGTGAAAAAAATGGTGTGGTTTAAAGAAGTCTCAAATTAATAATGTCCAATCAGCATAAGTACTGTCTCATCATGTTCTCTTAGCCTACCTAAACGTGTCCTTGACATTTTGAATTTGAATGTACCACACGCTGATACTCATGTAGTAACTTATCACACAACACTCATCTACATGGTTTTTCTATGACATATTCTGAGACTCGTGTATTTAGAAGGAAACTGACTATTTTGCATTACTACTTGCAACATGATAGTATTATTATATTGCACATCATTTTTTACCAATTTTGGGTGACTAGGGTGGTGGAGAGCATCAACTCAGAGCCTCAGAGAACTACCCCCTCCGTCCCATAAAAACCCTATCCTAGCTATGAACCGCATGTGTCCAGGTTCGTAGCTAGGATTGGTCTTTTCTTGGGACAGAGTAGTATATTGTACTAAGGACATGGAGGACAATGTGCCAAGGGATTGTGCTTGTGGATGCTGACAGTTGACAATGTCGACACTGATGCAAACGACAATGTTTTACATTGTACATGCAAACATAGAGATGTTGATCCGCGAAGAAACAACATGGGGCGGTGCGACCATGTAGCTATGCGGTCTAGCATGCACAAGTGGGTATTGGCTTGGTGGGGGACAGAATTATTGGGGTATTGGCTAGAAGATGCGCGTGTGGTGAGTGGTAACAGGCTTTAGGTGGTGAAATCCATGGCGGCAAGCTCAAAGTCAATGGAATGGTATGGAGTGACGGTAGAAATTAGGTAACCCTGGCATTTGGAATGTGTTAGCACCCAGATTCAAACAAGGAAGAACAGAGAAAGAACTCAGCAAGAACACCCAAACGCATACGGAACCCAGCAACTCTATTGATAAATCGCTCCAATCTGACAGGATTGAGCCTCCGCCGCCATCGCTGCCAAGCCGTCGGTTCTGAATATTACAGCTCGAGTTTAATCTCTTATATCAGATCTCGTCAACCTTCTTTCCCCTCTCTCAAGCCATTACAGCTAGCATACAACGTATTACAAGGCCCAGTCTGGCCTAACGTATTTCGAGTTTGCCTTGATGGACCGAGCAGGACGAGTCGGATGAGTAGGCCCATCCTTGTATTGAGCCTTGTCTTGCTTGCCTTGTATCTTGTCCGGGACGTCTTCCTGTGCCGCCGGATCAGCTCCGCTGACAACCCCCTCTCCTTGCGATTTGGCTTGACCCCAAGCCAAGGCATCAGGGAATTGAGTCTTCAAATCCTCCAGATCCTCCCATGTAGCATCTTGTGCTGCAGAATGAGACCATTGCACCAAAACTTGAGAAACAGTAATGTTACGTTCCTTAGCCACTCTGGTATCAAGAGTGAGAATAGGTGTTTGAAGAGCAGCAATATCAAGGAAGCTGAGACTGAGTTACTCCTTGAAACCCTAGAGCTGCCTTAAGTTAGGAGACATAAAACACAGGGTGAATGTTGCTTGTGGCTGGAAGCAGGAGTTTATAAGGTACAGAACCAATTCTTTGCAGCACTTGAAAGGGGCCAAAATATTGAAATGCGAGCTTGTGGTTGGCTCTAACAACAACTGATAATTGCACATAATGTTGGAGCTTAAGATAAACCCAATCTCCAACATCAAACATTCTGAAACTTCTTTTCTTATCAGCCATATGCTTCATCTGTTGCTGAGCTCGATTGAGGTGATTTTGGATCACTGCCTGCATGAGTTTCCTTTCCTTGAGCCACACAGCCAATTCAGGCAGAGTACAATCCACAGAGTAAATGCCAAAATGTCTGGGAGGATGACCATATAAGACCTCAAAGGGGGTGGTATGCAGGGATGAATGATAAGATGTGGAGTGAACAAAACATCTGAGATAAATTTCCAGGCATTGATTCACACGTTCTGTCTGGCCATCAGATTGAGGGTAATATGCAGTGCTTAAGTGTAATTGAGGGTGATAGCATAAAGGTGTGAGCAACATCAATGGCTGTGAAGGGGTGTGCTAATGGTAAGAAGTGAGCATATTTGGAGAACTTGTCAACCACCACTAGGATGCAATTGTAAGATTTAGATTTAGGCAAACCTTCAATAAAATCAAGTGAAATGGTTTACCAAGCACCCTCTGGAACAGGGAGAGGTTGAAGAAGACCTGGGTACCTTGCTCTGTCAGGCTTGGCCTGGATGCAGGTTTGGCACTGCTGAACAAATTCTTTAACTTGAGACTTCATTTTTGGCCAGGCAAACAAGTTTTTGAGCTTACTGTATGTGACAGGGAACCCAGAGTGACCTCCAATAGGGCTGGCATGCAATTCAGTCATTAATTTGAGTTGAAGATCTGAGTTGTTTCCAATCCAAATTCTTCCCTTAAATTTGATGATCCTAGATTGGAGAGAAAACCCTTGCCTTGCATCAGGATTCAGAGACAAAGCTGCTAATAAGTCAGATGAGAATTCATCTTCATATCCCTTGATTACTTCCTGCAACCAAACTGGAACACAACTGGACATGAGTGTTAACTCTCCATCCCCTTGGAATTTCCTGGATAATGCATCAGCATCAGCATTAGCTGAGCCCTTCCTGTAACAAATTTTATAGTGCAAGCCCAATAGTTTGGTGAAGGCCTTATGCTGCCAAGGTGTATGAAGTCTCTGATTAGATAAGTGCATCAAGCTGTGGTGATCAGTTAAGATAATAAATTCCCCAAGTTGCAGATAAGATCTTCAGTGGTCAATTGCTAGTAAAATAGCCATGCATTCCTTTTCATAGGTAGATAGACCCTTAGTTCTAGGGCCTAAAGCCTTGCTGATGAAAGTTATGGGGTGTTTGTTTTGTGACAGTACAACACCAATGTCAGAGTCTGATGCATCTGTTTCGACTGTAAATGGTAAACTGAAATTAGGCAAGGCTAACACTGGGGATGTGACTAAGGCCTGCTTTAGGGTTTGGAAGGCTTCTTCAGTGTCTGCAGTCCATTTGTAAGGTAGCCCTTTTTTGAGCAACTGAGTGAGAGGCTTAGAGATTATACCAAAACCCTTGACAAATTTCCTGTAGTAGCCTGCCAAACCCAGGAATCCTCTAAGCTTCTTTGGTGATGTAGGTGGAGCCCAATTGATAACTTCTTGAATCTTACTGGGATTAGTGGACACTCCTTCAGAACTAATGACATGACCCAAGTAAGTGAGTTGCTGTGAGCAAAGGAGCATTTAGATAACTTAACTTGCCAATGATATTGCTGGAGTAATTGCAACACCTGTTTGATGTGATCCAAGTGAGATGGTAAATCAGGACTGTAAATAAGGATATCATCAAAGAAAACCAATGCAAACTTCCTAAGAACAGGATGGAGAGTAGCATTCATGGCACCCTGGAATGTAGCAGGGGCTCCAGTCAGGCCAAAAGACATTACTTTGAATTCATAGTGACCAATGTGTGTGTGAAATGCAGTCTTATACTCTTCTCCTTCCTTCATCCTAATTTGATGATAACCAGCTCTCAAATCTAATTTGGAGAACCATTTAGCACCAGAAAGTTCATCAAGTAACTCATCAATGATTGGCATGGGATAGGTGGTCTTTAGAGTGATGGCATTCAGTTGTCTATAATCAATCACCAATCGCCAAGTACCATCCTTTTTTCTGACAAGTAATGCTGGAGAGGCAAAAGGACTCTGGCTAGGTTGGATAACCCCTGACTGAAGCATCTCAGCTATTTGCTTTTCGATTTCATCTTTTAAGGCTAGATTAAACTGGTATTATCTCAGATTAAAAGGTTTAGAGTCAGGGAGCAAGGGAATATTGTGGTCACAAACTCTTTTAGGAGGTAGGCCTTTTGGTTCCTCAAAAACTGTTTGAAATTGCTGCAGGATGTTGTGCACACAATCAGGAATCACAACAGTGTTAGTCTGAAAAATAGATACCAGTTGGATCAGATAGAGAAGAGAGCCCCCTTTTGCATGCCATAAAGCTGATCCATAGAGATGGTAGGACATTTATCAGTGACAGGGGTAATTCCAAGAATTTTAACTGGTTGGCCTGACAACTGTATCTCCATCCACTTATTCACCCAATCAATTTGCATGGGACTAAATTGCTCAAGCCAATCCATGCCCAATATCACATCATAACTCCCTAGATTCAACAGTTTAAAGGTGCTCTTAAAATCATGTCCTTGGATACACCATCTGCAGTCCACAATTTCATCAACAGTAATTCGGTTCCTTGCACCCAACCTCTCAGCCTGATGGATCTTGAGGAATCAGTTTCCCATAAGGCTTGCTGAGGTATAGCCATTAGACTAGGTTCATGCTGTTCATCAGATTCTACAGGAACCTGTACCATTTCTGAGTCAAACTCATTGGCTAGAATATCAACTAATTCTTGTACCACATGAAGCTGGACTGCTGTAGCACATTTGTGGTCTCTGCCCCATCTCTCTCCACATACAAAACATAACCCCTTGGCTCTTCTGTAGGCCTTGAGAGAAGCCAATCTGTCTTCCTTAATTCTTGCAGTTTCAGAGGTTCTCCTGACTTCCTGGGTATTTGGGGAATTAGTCCTTTCCCCTCTCTCACGCCATTACAGCTAGCATACAGCGTATTACAAGGCCCAGTCTGGCCCAACGTATTTCGGGTTTGCCTTGATGGGCCGAGCAGGACGAGTCGGACGAGTAGGCCCATCCTTGTCTTGAGCCTTGTCTTGCTTGCCCTGTATCTTGTCCGGGACGTCTTCCTGCACCGCCGGATCAGCTCCCTGACAGAATGGTGTGAATGAAGTTGTCACAATCAACGGAGTGCCTTGTTGTCTCTTCAGTGCTTTCACCAGCGACCATTCCTTACCCTACAAAACCTCACTGTTCACCCATTGCCTATGGCCTACTTGTCCATCCGATGTAGAAAGTGAGAGGATGGAGATAGTCGGTACAGAGAAAAGCTTTGGACATGACAGAGTAGAACCATATACACTTTACATGCACTTTTTTTCCTGTGATTATGTCCAATCAAGGGGAAATGAATTGAGAAGGAAACATTGCACACAACTCAAAACAAAATGAGCAGTGTGCTCATCATGACACTGAGGTACATATTGGAACTCAAAGCATACGCAGAAATGGTAACTGAAGGATTGGACATATCAGTTTCTAGCTAGCTACAGCTAGGGGAATACTTTGGGCCTCACGGGGAGCCCAGGAATCAGTAGTCTCTAGATCACTCCATGTGGTTTTATCTTACGTGTATAAAGTCTTTAATTTATACACCCTCAACCATACAACTCCTGTATCCCTATCCTGGTCTTCATTTCTTTGGTCTAGTTTATAGGTTTTTATGGAATTGTGATGCTAATGCTAGTTTGTCTGTAGAAATTTTGATGACCAAATTAATTTTAATTAATTGAATTTGTTGCACTGATAAACGCTACTATATTATCCAGATACTTGGTACTGGCTTCTTGGTCATTCTTTGTAATCTTGGAAGACGACAACAAGGTGATGTCAGGTTTGTTATCTCATCTCTTCGATCTACATTGCTTGTGTTGTCTAGAGTGAAAGCTTGGTTTCGTTCCAAACAAACAAACATTGTTAACATTGTTTTCTTCTATGCCATAGTACAGCTTATCTTTATTCTCTTAGAAATCTACTTTACGTCTTTACTATCTATAGATATGAAATGGTAAGATAAATACCAACTGATTGCTTGTCTTTGATTTCAATGGTTGGTGAATGTTTCTCATCTAGAATATGCTCCATTCTATAAGATGTATGTCTTGATTCCCTGTGTCATACAATACATAGTCCATTGTCGTCGGATGCTTAGTTTTACAACATAAGTGCTCTGAGGGTGTTAGAAGTGTAGTGATTGTGTAATTGATGTAATAGTTTCACGTAAATCTGTATATCATAATGTCATTTGTCAAACTTTTTGGCTTCTTACGGGGAAGAATAACAATAATTCAATTATTATATGTACTGGGATGTCATGTTTCAACAAGCTGATGTTTGTCTAGTAAGAACCAGGAGAGCAAAATTGGCATGGAAACGAAGTTGTTCACATTTTGCCCCTGTTGACGTTAAATTTGTTATATTTCCACGCAGTGCATACTCCATATTTAATGAAGACTTCAGGGAGCTACCAGGAACACTTAATGCGGAGCGCATCGATAGAGACATTCGGGCAGGCCAATTTTGATCCCGAAATCTGATTTACTGGGACTATGGGCTTAATGGGATTTGTACAGAAGGATAGTGAGTCTTTGGTTCTGATCCTTTGTACCTGGAAAGGCTTTCGAAAGAGGCCCTTAGCAGTGTGAATTTACCTGTGCACTTCACAGATGGCCAGCATTAAGGTTGAATGGTTGAGATGCAATATGTATGTCATGTAGGAGTATAGGTGAGATTTCAATCCACGTCAGGAATTCATGAAGTAAATGTATATTACCCATCATGCGTTAACACACACACACACATATCAGATATTCAGGTTCTGCTGTATGTACCTTTGCCTTACATGATAAATCTGCAGCAATCAAGTGTGGCTCAGCATTAGAGCCTGAAATTCAGGGAATCGCCATATAATATAGAGTACGTACTACCACTATCTTTCTTCTTAAGCTTCTTAAGAGCAAACAGTATTTGTGAAATTCAGAAGCCGTTGGAGTTTTGTCTGATTGAACACCTCGACTTCAACGATGAAGGTGGAGCTGACAGGTCGATGATCTGAGAGGTTCAAACCTGAGCTCCAATATGATAGTTGCTTGATACCCTTTCCCAGCCATAGTATGCGATCACACCTGATTCATTTAGGAGGTACGTACCAAATGAGAATCTTAAAAAAAAAAAAGCCGGTTCAGGTAGCGAGACAAATGACAGAATGACTATGGAAGTTAAGAAACAAAGCATCAGACTGTCTGATCAGTACAACTGACGGTATATATTTAAGTCTACAAGGAAACATGAATGAACAATTTAATGACAGAAACATGCATTTATGTGGTTAAAAAGAGTATGTTCAGAGATTTCACCATGCTGGAGATCTTTTATTCCCCACTTCGTTAGGTTTCTCCCCAACATATCTGCTTGAATTTGTTTCATACTTGTAAGTAGGCGGAAAGTTGATCAACCCCTCCTTCCAACCAGCAAAAGTATTCCCACTCGTCAACTCTTTTGTTAGCTAAAATATGTGCCAAAAATAATTTATAATTAATTTTCATAAAACAGGAAAAGAAACATCCCCAGTTTTAGGGTCACATAGTAGTGTCTAATCACGAAGCAGCACAAATCATTGTCAAACCTGATCAGACTTCAAGAGATCATCCCATCTCTTCATAGCTACTAAATCTCGAATTTCAGCATCCGGCATGTCAATACGATAATTAAGATCTCCAAACCAAAATATTTGACTGCTAGAAAATTGAAATTCTGATTAACCATCAAAACTGAAAGCATATCCATCACAGTAGATGTGCAATGCCCTACTGTCTTGATGAGTAACAGCCTTCAATAGGAATTAGGAATAAACTGTACTGTTTGCAGAACTTAAATGTAGCATTAAGAAAAGCATAATAGGTGACACTCATTTTGGAAGCGGTGTTGATGGCCTGCCTGAACTAGTCATGCAAAATTGCAGCCATATGCTTTACAAAGATTGCCCTACATGTAGTTACATTTTTTATGACAGAAGAAAAAGGGAAAAACAAAATTTAGATTCCTAGATTCTAGGACAAAAAAAAAGCATGTTATGCAAGCCATCAATATCAAAGGAACTATAATTATTCCTTTTACTGAATCGGTGTTGTTTCCATATGAATTCTTTGTTGGTTGGGATCACTGAAGACATAAATTTAGTACAAAGGGGGCAATGGATTGAATGTTCAAATTTTCACCCTTGCATGCAACATAACAATGCATGCTCAATCAGTTTGCTGAAAAGTAAATGTAAAGAGTGAAGTGGTATATACATACTCATGTGAAGGAATCTTTTGTGGCTGACCAGCAGCAAACAAGGAAGAAAATCTTGTTCTTTGTAAAATCTCATCCACATCAGAGTTCCTTTTCTGTTGATCCCCACGTTTATGGCCAGACGCAAGATGGGAGCAGACAAAGCACATTCGAGTTTGGAAAAGAGACATGCTAATGGAAATTGATCCCTGCACTGAGGAAAAACGAGATGGCCAAATAAAGTTAAACATCTTGATTCAACACTTACACCAACATACTGTAGAGATAGACATTCAACAGAGGCAAGGATGACCTTGTTTCCCATGTAGCCCAGAAGGCCAACCCCAACTGAAGCTACCTCCAAGTTGTTAACGTGTTGCCTCAGCTTCCGGGAAACCCATATGGAAACATATATACCAACCATCTGTTTACTAACAATGCGCACGTAATTTCCAGGAGGCTTGAAGGATTCTCCTTTTGCAAAAGTTGCACATTCATCAGGACCAACAACAGAGGGTGCGTCATCTGATGTCCAATCAGATATATAATCAAGCGAACTAAGAACATCTACCTTCTCTTGCTGTTCTGACCATGACATGCCAAGATTCCCAGAGCTACGATATGATCGTCTTATCCCATCTTGCAATGCTACACCATGTAGATCAAATCCTCGAGTGTTCTCCAAATAGTCGGTGTTAAATAGCCCCACGCTCATGACTCTCCTCAACCCTCTATTTGATACCGATACTTTTGCTGGAATGTCTAGTGGGCGTTCTGGCCAGTCCAATGAACTAGTTCCATCCAACCAGTCACAGTTGCACTTACTTATACTTGTTTGCTTATCTCTACGCTGTCGTTGAGGAGATAAATTTTCTGTCATTTTATCATATTCATGTTTTGTATCATTTCCATCATCAGAAAAAATAGGTACTAGCAATGGTGATAGTGGAGCACTGTAGCTTTTACAATTCGCCTTGGGTTGTTGAGACTTATTGAGAGCACGGCGGATAATAACCTCCCATTTAGGTACTGTTCTACTATCTTCTGCTCCCAAGACATTCCCAGCGCTTAATGGGACCACTTCCTGAAAACTGAAACAAGCGAAAGACTTTAAATATGATCACAGTAATTAGCCATGCATGCTTGTCTAGTTTGGCCAAACAAGCACAAGCTCCATCTCAGGATTCTGATGATATGCCAATTAGATGTCAGCAGTCAAGCATACAAGAAAAGATTGACAATTTATCAAATCATAAAGTACGATTACATAGTTTCAAGGTACGCACCCTAAAATATACATGTCAGCTGGTTCTTGGGAACAAATCCACTGATCTAGGTCAAGATCTTCACTAGGGCCTCTTCCAGCAACGTTCCATGTTCCTATCATCACCCTGGTGGTAACCACTATTATAAAGTCGCAGATGCATGACATGGAACGCACTGAGGATTAAAGATGAACTCATACAAACCAAACCTCATATCGTTTTTACTTATGTAGTTAACACGCAAACTTTCTGATTTCCTTCTCTGTAGTCTTCGCAGAGGAATTATTTTATCCCCTAGCAAAAGGGGTTGGCAACTTGAAATCAAGCAGATAAAAAATCTCACGAATTTCAACAGTAGAAGCATTTATTCACTACACAATAAACATAAACTTGCACTGACCATTGAAAAATCTACCAACTGTACCGTGAATGGTCAGTAGTTGAATACTTCTGGTCCTAAAGGCTAAACCATAGTTAAAACGAAAATTATCAAGAAAATGTGCATAAACTAATATATGCACGTGGCAAGAGTTCTATTGTTTGCTATACTGTCAAGTGTCAAC
This sequence comes from Oryza punctata, assembly GCA_000573905.2. Classification (NCBI taxonomy): domain Eukaryota; kingdom Viridiplantae; phylum Streptophyta; class Magnoliopsida; order Poales; family Poaceae; genus Oryza; species Oryza punctata. The sequence goes on along the minus strand of CM002496.2, from coordinate 28,699,258 downwards.
TAGACAACTAGTTAAGGGGATGCCATCTGGGGTTGCCACTTGCCAGTATACAAGATGCCACACAATATCCATGTTGCATTATTTAGTAATCTATATGAATTATTCAAAAACTATTTCTATGATCATAGTAATGGTCAATGTATTCAATATCAAGATGTGGCAGCAGGTGACTAACTGCACAGTGGTTGTTCTCTTTATCCTGTTTTCAATATTTGCAACTAAGTTTTTTAAAGAAAAAGTCGACCACAAGAAATACTATGGTGACCCGTCGCTAATGGCATTTACACTTGTAAATCTACCTACGAAGCCTATTTCCTGGGTTCAATCAAGTTTGCTCCTTGGAAACGTATTTGGAAGTGTTGGGCTCCCCTCCGGTGCAAATTCTTCATGTGGTTGGCTATCAATAATAGGTGTTGGACAGCCGATCGACTGGCTAAGCGTGGGCTACAGCACCCAATGAGCTGTCCCCTTTGTGATCAAAGTGAAGAATCCATCCAACACATTTTGATCTCATGTGTCTTTTCTCGCCAAGTATGGACGGCAATCTTCTTGAGGCTGGGGTTATCTGAGGTTGCACCTTAGCCCTCTACCGACCGTTTTCTAAGGTGGTGGAGCCAAGCGACCAAGAATCGGCCGAAGGAGGTGCGAAAGGGGATTAACTCTTTGGTGACCCTAGTGGCTTGGGAGATTTGGAAGCACCGCAACAACTGTGTTTTCAATAGCACCAATCCTAGAGTTACGACGGTCTTGCAAGTGGTAGAAAATAAGGGTAATCTTTGGTGTGTTGCAGGAGCTTCTGCCCTTCAAAAGCTCCTTAGTGGGATGGCAAACCTGGCAAGCTAAGCTCTCCGGGTGGTCTAGCGTGTATGGGCCTCGGTAGGAGGGCTCGGATCCTCCTACTTTGTAATTATTTTTGTTTTTGTGTTTTGTTTTTGTCTTTTCTTCCCCTTAATGAAATGAAACGCAGCTCTCCTGTGTTTTCGAGAAAAAAGAAATACTATGGTGTGTGTCAACCATATGAAAAATAAATTGATGGATTTCTGATTAGAAGTCCTACCACCATGTTATAATTTTCTAGTATATACTATGTCATGGTCAAGATTCTGTCGATATTGTGAGAATTAAAAAAAAAACACACACCAGCCAATTATTCATTCCAAAATGTTATTTTTGGAAACTCTGTAGCTTGAAAGGAGATTATCTTCCACATCTAAAAAGAGTAATAGATGGTTGTTCTGCTATTATTAGGAGCAGTGGTCATTATTTATTCAAAGTGATTAGTGAGAAAAATGAAATTTGTAATCCACAAGCACTGGATTTCAACTAATGATAATGAATACAACTTTAGCACCAAAATGCATGCCTTAGCATGATTATGAAAAAGTCAAAGAGGCGAGGATATAGATATAACTACGAACAATTATGATACAATTTCACAATACCTGATGATCTGTTAATGGTGTAGTTGTTTTCATGTATCTCAAAGAAGTTGTCGCTACCATCCTCTGCGCAGTCACTGAAACCTGAGAGAAGACTTGAAAATTTTGATTCCAAACAGACATCAGGAGATCAAACAAAGAAATCTAAAAATCAATGCTCCTGCAATTTACCATATCCTCATCTCCTCCATCTGTATCAAACTCATCTTCACTGAAATCATTTAATTTTGGCTTAATGTTTAGCCATTTCTTCATCACAATTAAAGGCCAAAATGACTGTAATTTACATCAGTCAGATTAGATAACTCATGGTATAAAGAATAATGGCAAAAAGCTAACACGATATATACAAAATATGCACATGACGTTCTGATTTCTGCAAACCTTGTCCGACTGCTTTCCTCTTTGGGCTCTCATGATCTGCAATGCTATGAGGCAGGCAATGAACACAGCTCCAAATATATCTCCAGTTCTTAACTTCATGAGAAGGCAAACTTATATAGTTATATGTTCCAACTACCCAACCAAAGGAAGAGAGATAAATGAAGGAAAGATGCAGGTAGTTAAGGTGGAAGTCAGAAATATGACAATCAAAAAGGTCCTTTGCGCTGCATTGCAGAAATCAGAGAAAATAACAGAGGGACAAAGTTTCTATAAGTTCACCATTACCTGTTGTCCATCTCCATCAAAGTACAGAATAATTTTGAACCATAAAATCCATACCAAATACTTCTATTGCTGATCATGTGGTAATGGAGAATATGGAAGTAGACATCAATTTTTTTAGAAGTCCTTTTCCAGAAGAAGATGCAAAAATAACTGGTGGACAATATCAAACGCTTGTCCTGAACTTGCATGAATTATAACCAAGTGCACACGGTCAAACAAGACATTACCTAAGTGATAAGGACCAGCACTAGCACTGGCACACTGTTGGAAAGAGATGGAAGTGTGCACATATGGATGGATCATGCTGGATTCGAAGGTAAAATACAAACCATTACTCGTTATTACAGGCACTTATTCATGCAAAGGTTTTATTTATGTAGAAACAAAAAATTTGTCGAGATGGCATTGTGTGTGGTCCTTGGGTTCATCCACTTTACTTTGTGAGATAAAAGATGACAAAATTTGGTTGGTAAGCAATCAATAGGAGATCTCAAGTAACTGTCCAGAACAACAAGAGTAGCAAAAAGGGGAAGGATGCCTGATAGATATGTGGCTGAGAAAGAGCTGAACCAGATTGAAATAATAATTTGATGCAATAGAGAGGAAGATGATGGAACATAATAGCAAAAGGCTTTTGAAATGGGAAGTTGTATCTTCAACTTGCCAGTAAGATGTATTATTCTCAAGCATTTGGAGGAAACGGACACATCAAAAGTGACGAGTATACCTCTAACATACTTCTTAAAACAATTATGCTTTCACATTCCTGACTGTGACTTGCAACTACTGTTTTCCATAAGGTTGGGTAGACAACTGTCAAATGCAAGCATATGCATTCCTGAAAACAAGATAGCACCCATAGACAAAAGTATGATGATCAAGATTAATAATTTTAAAAGTAGTGAATTTATCATAAAAAATGATTGGTGGGTTTATTTTGTTATTATACATGAAAGATTAAATATGAAGATGAAATGTGAAGTGGATTCTGTCATCTATAATAACACATTTCCTACATGGATGACCAACTATCCTTTAGAAAAGATAACCTACTATATGCAGGGGATAAGTTTCTCACTGTATCACGCATGCAAGCTCAGAGAACATTATAATTGTGCATAATTACATAGCGATAGTCGTCCACGAAAAAAATACTGCATCAGTTTCTAAGCATTTCTAGTTGTCAAGTATATCTGCGATACGTTCTCCAAGATCAGAACGAAGCAATTTCCATAAAAAAAGATATTAAAGTGAGCATACTACTGTACTTTCTATGACCAACCTAAATAATTTATATATTTCAATAAATATTCATCGCATTCATAAGTGGAAATCAAGCACTTCATGGGAAAATTCGTACTAAAATACTAAGGACAGTTGCAAAGAAGTGTGCTGGCCGAAATACGATAGGTGAAACGTTTGCAGCAGTGGGACTAGATTCTAATCCCATTTCTTGGTTTCTTCTTTGATCTGTATCAATCATCAATCAGTTCTCCCTGGCACAATATAACCTTGTCAATCAGCTAAAAACTGCACATTTGCAGCTGACACATTCCATGCATCCCACTGTCTAAGGATCTTATAATCAAGAATAGGAATACTTCTGTAATTCCAACCACACTTTGCATACAGCTAGTTGATCTTAACATAAGAAACTGGGGACATTGTTGTCTTTGTGCTACCAGTAGTCAAGGCAAGAACAAGAACCACTTTTGAAGTGGTGGAAACGGTTACGATCTCTAACAACTATTACTCGATCATAGACCTCAGAAACTACCTTCATGACAGAGTGGCAATCCTCGCAGATTCTCAAGTTTTTCACTATTCGGATAACAGCCCCTCTCCTCGTGTTTATCAGTCCAAAGGCAACCGCCAGCTTCTCACTGTGCTGCGAGATACAAACTTCTTTGTCCTCCTCATCAATGTCGAAGGTAACTAGTTTAGTGGCAGGCTTGTGCCCTTTGAGGCTCAAGGTTTTGCATATCTCATCAAGCATGGCATATATCTGATCAGACTGAGGATGTGAATGATCCCCAGACAAGAACTCATAAACAACACCATCAAGTTCAACAACACTCGATCCTGGAGGCTTGTGTATCCTGTGCTGTTTCATCGAGCTCCTGACCTCTTGTACAAGGTCCCATTTCCCAGCAGCCGCATATACATTTGATAAGAACACCCAGGCCCCGGCATGGCGGGGATCCAACCTGAGAATTTCCATGGCAACCATCTGCCCCATCTCAACATTCCTGTGACACCTACAAGCCACCAAGAGAGCACCCCATAGGGCAACATCGGCCTTCAACGGGACGGCCCTAATAAGAGCCAATGCCTCCTGTAGCAGGCCTGCTCGGCCAAGCAGATGAACGGTGCAACCATAGTGCTCTATGGTGGGTTGCAGATGATAGTCGAGAGGCATACGGTGCAGGATCCTCTTGCCCTCGTCCACCATGCCAGCATGCGTACATGCGCTGAGAACGGCGGTGAGGGTGACGGAATCTGGCTGTATGTTGTGGTCCTTCATCTGTGTGAAGAAATGGAGTGCATCCGTGGAGAAGCCATTGAGAGCCAGTCCAGCGATCATGACGCTCCAGGTGCGGACATCCTTGTGGGGAGTGGCGTGGAAGAGGGAGCATGCGGTTTGGACGTCGCCGCACCTCATATACATGTTGAGGAGCGCAGTGGTAAGACTTGTTGTGATGGGCAAGCAGGTCCTTGCGAGGTAGGCGTGTGCCCAGCGGCCGGTGTGGAGGGCCCCGAGGTGCGCGCATGCGGATAGGAGGGCGAGCAGGGTGACGTGGTCGGCAGTGCGCATCGTGCGGAAGAGGCGGAGCACATGGAGGTGGTGGCCGCGGGAGAGGTAGGCGTGGAGGAGAGAGTTCCAGAGGGGGAGGTCCCTGTGGTTAGGGGGGCTGAGGTCGAACACCTGGTGTGCAGCGGGCAAGTCCCCCGCGGCGGCGTACAAGGATAGGAGGGATGCCCTGATGAAGCGGTCGGGGGACTCGAGGCCGCGGCGGAAGAGGGAGGCGTGGACGGCAGCCCACGCAGCTGAGGATGAATCGGAGGAGGCAAGGGCAAGGCGCGCGCAGGCGGCGAGGATGGGTGGGTATGTGTAGTTGTTGGGGTGGGAGTGGGAGTGGGATAGCATGGAGCGGTAGAGCGAGATGGCGAGGTGGGGGCGGGGCCCGCGGGCGAGGGCTCGAATGGCGGAGTTGTAGGAGAAGGTGGTGGGGTGGGCGCGGAGGATGGAGAGCGCGTAGGGGAGGGAGGCGAGTGAGGCGGCGGCGGCGAGGGGGGCCGCGGCGGAGGGGTCGGCGAAGAGGGCGCCGGAGCGGAGGAGGTGGGCGTGGAGGGGCTTTGGACACGTGGCGGTGGCGGTGGCGGGCATGGTAATTATAGTATCGTCTTCTTCCTCCTCTTCGCCGGCGGCCGGACCGGAGGAGAGCCAGAGCGCGGCTGTCACTCTCACTGTCACTGTCAGGGGAGAAGAGAAGAGAAGAGAGAGGCTCTCTCTCTCTCTCTCTCCCGTGGGCCTCGGCCCAAGATCTTCTCAAGAGAAGGAGACGGAGATTCGTTCGGCCCAAGAAAGAGTGGGCCCCGGAGGGGGCAGTGACCAGAACGAAAGAACACAGAGGCGGCGTGGAATTCAAAGGAGCGGACCGGTGAGTCGTCGTAATTAACGTAAGCCATTCCGCGTGGTTTCTCCTCTTTCTTCTTCTTCTTCTTCCTTAAACCTGAATCAATCAACGGTGTATCTTTCTTCCTTTGTTGTCTAGTCTAGTGTAGATTCTAGAAGAGGCCACAAATTAAACAAGAGTTTGAAGAGGGAGGGAGATCCGCCCGGCAGGAGATGGCGAGCATGGAGGGTCTGATCGGCCTGATGAACCGTATCCAGCGAGCCTGCACCGCCCTCGGAGACCATGGAGGAGAAGGAGCCGACCTCCCTACCCTCTGGGAGTCTCTCCCCACCATCGCCGTCGTCGGAGGCCAGGTCCCTTCTCTTCTCATCATTTGCTTACTTCAATTAATATTACTACTCCACTAATTTGCTAGCACAGCAACCTCCGTGCTTTTTTTTCTCTTTAACCTTATTATAGCCTTGATGATGCATGCATGCTGATTTCTATAACTTCCATTCTTCTCTTTTTAATTCATTCATTTGGCTTGTGACAAACAGAGTTCGGGCAAGTCCTCCGTGCTAGAGAGCATTGTTGGCAGAGATTTCCTTCCCCGTGGTTCTGGTAATTAATAACCTCTTCATTTCATTCACCCCAATTTCCCTTTCAACAGTATCTTACCCCTCATCCATCATCTATCTAGGAATCGTGACGCGGAGGCCATTAGTTCTTCAGCTGCATCAGATCGACAAAGGGGCCCACGAATATGCAGACTTCTTACACTTGCCCAAAACAAGGTTTTCAGATTTTGGTGCGAACTTCAAATCAATCCTTCCCCGATTCTTTATACAGCTTTGCAATATGTAAACCTCACATCTCTGTATTGTTAAGTGTTTGCGTTCATGTCTTTCAAATGACTAGTTCAAGTCTGTCTTATTGCACTGTTCTGTTTCCATTGCTTTATTTCTGATTTAACATAGCAGTACCACACTTATATCAACATCTTTCTAAACAAAAGAAAACTTATATTAACAGCACCATTTATTTTTCTCTACTGTGGTGCAGCTCTTGTTCGTCAAGAAATTGCAGATGAGACAGATAGAGTGACTGGGAAAACTAAACAAATATCCCCTGTGCCAATCCATCTCAGCATCTACTCACCCAACGGTAACCTCTTCCTCTTGAGAATGTGCAACCTATGTTGTAATCCCCTCAGAGAAATTTATCTCCATCTTACAAACTGAATTGAACTATTCTCTGGACCACCGAAGACCTGCGAATGTGTTGCGCTGGTGGAACTCTGTTAACCCTGTAACACAAACTTTGTGAAATGTATGGGTTCATCACGAAGAAAGTAAGTTTTAGGTGGGCCAGTTTGCGGCCTTCCATATAATCTTCAAAAGATACTCTCTGAGTATATCTGCACATTAAGATCCTTTGAATAATATACCATGCATGCAACAGTTTTGTGATTATCCAAGTTTGTAGCTTTCTATAGTTTATTCAGATTCTCTCGTACTATATCAGATTTCGAATACTATTTCCATTTTATATTATAAGTCGTTTTGACTTTTTTTTCTAGTCAAACTTATTTAGGTTTGACCAAATTTATAGAAAACAAATTAGTAACATCTACAACATCAAACTAGTTTCATTAAATGTAACATTGAATATATTTTGATAATATGTTTGCTTTATATTGAAAGTATTCATATATTTTTCTATAAATTTGATCAAACTTTAAAAGTTTTGACTAGGAAAAAAGTTAAAGTGACTCATAATATGAAACAGAAGGAGTAATTGTCAAAGACTCCTCAATTTAAACTATGATTTTCAATGTCTGCTTCACACATTTCTGTTTCATTTTGGCTAACAGTAGTTTACTCCTATATGTTGCAGTTGTGAACTTAACATTGATTGATCTTCCAGGATTGACAAAAGTTGCTGTAGGTATGCACTATGCAGTCCTTTTTTAACCAAAGATATAATTCTAACTCTTTTGTTACCGTGTTCAGTTTACCGTGCCTCTCTCCTCCCCCTTACCTCTCTAACTTGTTCAACTTCTAATTCACAGAGGGACAACCTGAAAGTGTTGTTCATGATATAGAGAATATGGTTCGGTCGTATGTTGAGAAGGTAATCAACAAACGAAGTAGCATTTTTTTAATACCATGTCTTCAGCATTCTGTTCTTGTACTAGTAGCAAATTGATGACATTAACTTGGCTGATGTTTTGGTTGTTTAATTATTCACACCCAAATAACTTTGGGTGTTTTGATTATTTAATTAATTTCTGCTGTTCAAATTTGACAACTTATACAAGACTAATAGGTCACTTTGTATGAATTTTGCAGCCCAATTGTATCATTTTGGCTATATCTCCAGCAAACCAGGACATTGCCACTTCTGATGCCATTAAGCTTTCGAAGGAGGTTGATCCATCAGGTACTGAAATTCAGTGCACATAGAGGGCAAGAGATAATGAGTTTTTTACTTTTATCTTCTTCAGAGAACTCATACAAATAAAGTAAAGTATGTTGCTGTAAACTTTGATGGTCTGTTATAGCTCTACAGCTAAGATAGTTATCTTCTACAGAATGCTTCAGAATAGTTTGCTTTTATCATGATCCTATCTAACTGGATTTACCATCTATTTGATTTTCTGGATGAATTTTTTTCTCGTTTACAAGGTGAGAGGACATTCGGTGTGTTGACAAAGTTGGACTTGATGGACAAGGGAACAAACGCTCTTGATGTAAGATTGAACTTGCCTGCCCTGACTAACAGTAGTCTGCCTGCACATTGTCAGCTTCAGAATATCTACATGCAGCCTTTTTTTTCTCTTCTTAATGTTCATATCATACCTCAGACCTGTCATTTATCTGTAAATTTAACCTTGTTCTATCTGGACTACCTCGACTATTTTCATTTCCCCCAAAGGTTCTTGAGGGAAGAGCCTATCGTCTTCAGTTTCCGTGGGTTGGAATTGTCAACCGCTCACAAGCAGATATTAACAGGAAAGTTGATATGATTGCTGCAAGAGAAAAGGAAAGAGAGTATTTTGAAAATAGTCCTGATTATGCACACCTATCCAGTAGGATGGGTTCTGTGTATCTAGCTAAGCTTCTTTCTCAGGTACCTCAAACTTGAAATTTCTTGTTTCTTTGAGTTGATATATGAGCAAGGCTCAGGACTTGCATAATTGCTTTACAACATTTTCAGCATCTTGAAGCCGTTATTAAAGCACGTATTCCTAGCATCACATCATTAATCAACAAAACTATAGATGAACTTGAATCAGAGCTGGATACCATTGGGAAAGCAGTGGCTGCTGATCCAGGGGTCAGTCATTCATATCTATTTGTACTAGAAGTAGTTACAGGAGTATTTGTCTTGTTCATTTTTATATTCACTGCTTCCATAATGTTATGTCAGGCTCAACTGTACACTATATTGGAGCTCTGCCGTGCTTTTGACCGTGTTTTCAAGGAACATCTGGACGGAGGGTATCTGTCATCATCTTAATGGCTTCTTGTATCTTGCTTATAATTATGTAAAGAGCTTTAGGTTCAGTTCTTGGTTTTCATTTTAGAAATACTTACCGTTCTCAAAAATTTTTGACTTGTTGCAAAAATGTTGCTTATAACCATAGGTAGCTGCACGGCATATCAACATCACTCACATGTCTCAGGATAATACATGCTGAAAGTGCACCTGTTTATGTTGAGTTCCTGGGACTTATATTGTGTCTTCCATGTGAACATCATGAAAAGAATTTACAGAACATGCCTAGCTTTTCAGATGGAAGTGCATACTTCATAATGTGTAAACGGAATTTATAAAGTGTTCATAAGTTGTATACAACACCAATAGACCTATTTTTTTTTAATTAGTTGTCATTTAGTATGATGAGATCTTGTCCAATTACAGTGTTATAATGTTCATTTTACTCCTTTAACTGTTTTGGGTGCCTAACTGTTGCAGGAGATCAGGTGGTGATAAAATTTATGGCGTGTTTGATCATAAGCTCCCTGCCGCTTTTAGGAAGCTACCTTTTGATCGTTATCTATCCGTGCAAAATGTGAAGAAGGTGGTATCAGAAGCAGATGGCTATCAGCCTCATCTTATTGCTCCTGAACAAGGTTACCGTCGTCTTGTTGAAGCCGGCCTTGCGTATTTCAAGGGACCAGCTGAAGCTACAGTCGATGCGGTAGCTGACTTTCTATATATTCATCTGTGCTGATTGAATTGTTGTCCGTCAGTTTATTTAATTAGTGACCACCAGGCCAATAGAGTACTAGGCACTTTGTGCTGTACGCCGTACTTCCTGGAGTATATGCTAGGAGTATTTGATACGTGCCAATTAATAATACCCTGATGCTGGTGTTACGCATTTGATGAGGTGTCCTAGCTTCCGACCTTTGGAAGGAACCCGATGTGTCTGATCTGCCAACTATATTAATTTTTGCAGGTCCATGTTGTTTTAAGGGACTTGGTGAGGAAATCCATAGGAGAGACAGAGGTTAGAAAGCATGATATATATCCACATTTCATTATGTTTTTGAAAAGCTGGTACTTTATATATGTTTGCTCGCTAATTGCAGCCACTGAGAAGATTCCCTACCCTGCAAGCTGCGATTGCAACTGCTGCTAATGAAGCTCTGGAAAGGTTTCGGGAGGATGGACGCAGCACTGCACTTCGGCTTGTTGACATGGAGGCATATTTGACAGTGGAATTCTTCCGGAAACTCCCGCAAGATCCAGATAGTGGCAGCAAGGTTGGGAATCCCAATGAATCCAATGGCTCAGGCTCAGGCTCAGTGACAGTGGACCGCTACGGCGACGGGCACTACAGGAATATCGCGTCTAATGTGTCCCAGTACATAAAGATGGTGGGAGACCAACTGTTACACAAGATCCCAAAGGCGGTGGTGCACTGTCAGGTCCGAGAAGCCAAGAGGTCTCTGCTTAACCATTTCTACGTGCACATCGGAAAGAAAGAGGTACTAGCTAGTAGTAATTGATCTCCTTGTCATGATAATTAATTATATACTACTACTACTACATATACATATATTATATATATGTATATATGTACGTATACATATATGTACATGTACATGCATATGTATATGTACATGTACATGCATATGTATATAGATATGTACATATGTATGTATATAGATATGGACATATGTATGTATATACATATGTACATATGTGTATATATATATAGGGTTTATATATATATATACACATATGTATATACATATGTACATATGTTTATACATATGTACATATGTATATATACATACATAGGGTTTATATATATATATATACACATAGGGTTTATATATATATATATACACATATGTATATATATATATATATGTACATATGTATGTGTATATATATATATATGTATGTGTATATATATATATAGGGTGAACGCATGGAATGGAAGTAATGAGTTTTGTGGTTGAAGCAGGCAAGCCAGTTTGGGCATTTACTGGATGAGGACCCGGCGATGCTGGAGCGAAGGCAGCAATGCTGGAAGAGGCTGGAGCTGTACAAATCGGCCAGAGATGAAATCGACTCTGTAGCATGGACCAGGTAGACACAAACATATAGTAAACCCATATAGTGGCTAGTGTCTTTGTCGCAGCTGCATGTAGTTTGGTTTTGGCAGATCTAACTTCCATTTGTCAGGCAGGCACTATTTTCCCTTGGTATATAGTATATATATAGTACTATCTTACGAATTGATGCACATTATGTATATAGTATATTTTGTCAGTAGATCATCCTCCGTACATGTGCACCCCGACCCGTGCCATCCTCCGTACAGTTTTTCTTTTGTTATTCTCTCTAGTTGTTGACTTCTCTCTGTTGTCACGGTATTATATATGTTGTATATGGTAAGCGATAAATGGCTCATGTTGGGATGCATGCCAAACAGAGTACGGGAATGAAATTTACCGATGCATATGTTAACTGTCATGGTAATCTAGATACTCTTAATAATTCATGTTTTGGATACATCGCGATTTAACTATATTTTTTATTATAATATATAGTAAAAATAGTAAATTTCAAATTTTATCAAAGTACTTTTTAAGACTAAGTTATACATCATGCTTTAGTGTTTTCAAACTAAATATTTTAAACTTATTCGTACTTAAACTTTAAATTGTTTGACCTTAAACTTGTTCAAAACGTTAAGAATCATATAATCAGGGGAAGTGTCTAGATTACTCGGCAAAATGATCGAGCTTTTGGGGGTGAATCAAACACACACATATATTACTAGTTTACTAATTAGTAAGATCAAGTAAGTATTATAAGTCCCTAAGCACTTTTCAAACATGCCATATAGGCTCATCACTTTCCAAACATGCCATTTAGGCTCATATGATGAGAAATAGATAAGAGAAGAGAGAAAGGAGGAAGCACATTACATACTACATGAAATTTACTTTAATAATTTTTTAATTAATTGATATCGAGGTGTGCTAATTTTATTAAATATAATAGAAAAAAGGTATTTACAGGTATAAAGCTTTACAGAGGCGGTTAACTAGGACAATATCTCCGCTAATCGTATTGCTCCTGCTAGAGCCCAAGTTCTTCCTTCTTCCTTAATTTAGCAAAGTGATGTCGTTAGGAGCTCAATTTATCAAAAACTCTTTGGTTTCTCTCATTCCACATTTCCCTCGTTACTAGGAACAAGAAGGATCATGTTCCTTGCTTCGATGCTCCCTGGCATGTTGTCATTGCTTCCCGTCACTCTTGGCCTGTATCCGTCGTCTTTTAAGTATGAAATAGTATATGCTAGCACAACAGGCAGTGCGTGTTGTTTGGCCACCCTCGTGCTACCAGTCTATCTAAAGTCCGGCTCTATTTTGCAGGCAAGGAATTGCTTGCATGGGGCCCACGGCTTCCAAATTAGAATGTTGTTTGTCTTGACTGAGCAGAAGAATCGAGTCTTGTGGACTGATGCAGCTGTGTATTCTCCATGGTTCGTGAGCTTTCGTGTGATTTCATCCGCTTTGCTTGGTTTCCATAGTGTGGTCAATTAGTCAAGGAGGTCAATTGTCATTCTTTGTGTGATTCGTAGATCAGGGTCTTGTTCGTTGGTTGTTGTTGAGTGCCTACTGGAGGATTCTGTTTATTTCCTTGACATTGCGTATTTGCATATACCTTTGGTGCCACATCCTTGGGTCATTGCCCTTGAGCCATGCCGTGTCCTAGAAGAAGCGGATTGTAGCTTCATCCCCTATTTAAATTCGTGTGGCTGCCGCAAATAGGAGCTTATCTATTTCATCACACGGGGTTTTCATACCAACCCAAGTGTCCTTTGGAGATTTTTCACTCGTGCCAGAGCCACCTGGCGCACAGTTTTCTCTTGCAAACTTCTCAAGCTATAGGATCCCTAAGCCTCCATTGGTGGCTGGCGAGTGATTTATTGTCCAAATCATCTTGCAATTTTTGTTGGTGAGATCTCTATTTCCTGCCCGTTGGAAATACTTCCTCTGCTTATTTATCACATGTAGAGATTGCTTGGCCACCTTCATTGCTGTGAGGAGGTAGGCCGGTTGTGAAGTGAGTATTGATTTGACCAGGGTCGTTCTTCCCTCTCCACCCCACCATTCGTTCCTGCTGATTTGTCGAAGAGTGGTGGTAGGTTAGCCTTTCGCAGTCTTCCCATTGTTAGGGGCAAGCCAGGTATTTCATCAGGAAGGTTGCTCTGGTGACGTGTGCCTTCAAGGATATCTTTAGGTCACCACATCAGAATCGTTGCTATCAGTGATTTTTGGAAAGTTGTGCATAGCCATGTTGTATATCTTATTTTCTTTTGTGGTTGAGAAAAACAGTTACACCATCTGCATACATTAAAATCCACGGTCTATCGATCTTCCTATCAGCTTGCTTATCATTTCGAGCTCTGTGGCTCTTTGGACAACATCGTTTTAAGTGGGTCGATTGGTAGGATGAAAAGCAAGGGTGATAGGGATTCTCCTGGTCTAAGACCTTGGGCCTGTTTGGTTGGTGCCCTGGGCACCAAACCTAAGAAATTTGCATGCCTGAGAGGCACATAAGCAGTCCATGAATTTTGCCTGTCCAGGCAGCATGGGACCTTACTTATTTGGTTGGTCACAATGGCATGAGAGAAAAGACTATGATTATGCTTCACACAATTACAGCTAAACACGTGTTTATAGCAAAGAAACAAATCTTGCCATAATTGCATCCTCCCTCTAACCGAAACAAATCTAAACCATGGAAAAATCAATCTAATGCATCAATCGTGTGGTGTCGGCGGTAGCGGCTGCGCTGACTTCACTCGTGTGGTGTCAGCAGCAACATCCCGCAGCCTATCTAAAGGGGATTAGGAATGCAACTATAGAGCAATGCTACACCTGGAAGCTCAGGTGACCGTTTTTGGTCGCTTGACTCAGACTAATCCCACGCCAGAGGGTTTCAGACTAGGCGAAGGAGGATATGCATCAGGTTAGCAACCAAACAACCATATGCAATGCTCAGGCTTGTATCAGGTAAAGCCAATTTTCCTCGAGGTAGCAACCAAACAGATCCGAGCATCCGTGTTGCACTTTATTCCAAGGGATTCTATTTAGGAGGATTTTGGAGCCAGAGGTCACTAGGAAGCCTATTATGCAATCTATGCAGCGCTGTGGGAACCCCTTTAATTACCGTAAAGTAGCAACAAGAGGTAGCTAGCCAACGGACAGAAGGAAACCCCTTTTTTTTACTTAAAAATGAGTAATTAAAAAGATGTACAGCTAGTAAAATTGGTGTAGTTTGGAGAGGACGGGGAAAAAGCATAACGGTAATGGAGAAATAAAAAAACACATATAAGATTATTAACATAATAGATAGTTTTTTTGGAGAGAAACTAGAAGATTAACTAGTTATAAAAGCAAGAAGAGGAAAGAAAGATTAACTAGTAGCTTGGCGCGGTGCCGAGCGCGTAGCTCTTGAGAAGGTCACCGCAGATGGGGAGTGGGTGGTCCTTGAGGAAGCCGAGAGGGTTGGCGCGGCGGACCATGGTGGCGAGGCCGGCGTCCTGAACAAGGGTCACCTGCGCGCGGTCGCGTCCCACCTCCGTCTCGCGGCATCCGGGCACCGGGCTGCTCACCAGCGCCACCGCGCACACCTCCTCGGCGCCGCGGTTGTCCACCAGCTCGATGCGGTAGTGCCCCGCCGCGTCCGTCGTCCCCTCCGCCGATCTCTCCACGGCGCCGCTCGCGCTCATGTAGTGCCGGCACTCCAGCCGCACCCGGGCGCCCTGGATCGCCGTCGTCGCGTTCGTCACGAACCCCGCGCGGCACGTGTCGCAGTACACGTCGCCCTCCACGAAGAAGTCCGGGTCACGGCTCCCCTGCACCTGCACCGCCATCGCCATCACCATCACCATCACCACACCGCCGGCCATAACCATCAATCGATAAACATTCGATCGGATCGATCCAAAAAATATATATATATCGAATAATTGAAGCGATCGATCGATCGGCTGGGAATGGAACGACGGCCCAATTAATCAGGTGATCCAGACAAGTTGTAGCTTAATTTGCATTGCATGACTCTATTGTTAGTTCGTTAGTTGCTCACGTTGTTGACCAATCGAAATTAATGAAGGGAATTAACCTCCCCTACAATTAATTAAACAATTAATGAGAGATAATCAACATATAGATGTTCTCGATCGCCTCCTCTAAAATAAATAAATAATCAGTAATAAGCATATAAGTACAATCCGGATGAGGATATACAGGCAAAAAGCTGGGACTAGTATACATGGCTCTCTCAGAAAAAGAAAAAAAAAAGCAACTAGTAGTATATAGTAATAGTAGTAGCATCTAATTAATTAAGCCATGAGGAGACCGGCGAGTAGGACGGCGAAGGCAGCTGCGGCGGTGGCCTTGAGGGAGGTGGCGGCGGAGGAGGGCGGCGAAGGGGGAGCAGTGGTGGCGCCAGGCCCACTGGCCGCCGGGGCCGGGGCGGAGGGGGAATCCGCTTGCACGACGTCGATCTGGATCTTCATGTTGCCGGTGCCGGTGGTGGTGCAGTGGCCGGGGACGCCGCAGATGAAGTAGCGGGTGCCGGTGGAGGTGAGGGGGATGACGTCGTTGCCGGTGGTGTGGGTGGCGATGGAGGTGGAGGTTGAGCACGACTCGTACCCCGCCTTGTTCACCTCCACCACGTCGTGCCGCTGAGCCGAGTACTTGAACACTGCAATTAAGCAGCAACTCGTATATATTCAGATTCTTCATCTTCACCAATCGATATATATATATATACACACTATTAATTAATTGAGATCGATAGAATTATTTATGCATACCGATCTGGTCGCCTGGATGGAACTTCTTTTGGGCGACCCAGTTTGTGTAGTTGGTGGTGAGGTCCCATGCGCCGCCCGGCTCACCGACGTTGTAAGTCGCCGCCGCCGCCATGCCCAACAGCATCGCCGCCATGGCCACGACCACCACCACTACTCCTGATCCTCCCATGCCACCCATAGTTACCTCTAGCTCTAGCTCTATCTGGAAGGGGCAAACTAATTAAGCAGAGGAGCTAAGCTAACTACTCAATCAATTGCTGTGCGTATGTTTTGTCAGGGATCGATGATCGATGAGTCCATAAAACTGGCAGCTTACTGGAGTATATATAAGCCTCCTTTGCAAGGTCGTTTGGTCAGTAGGTAATAGTAGTCCACGGTTGGTAGGTACTCCTACTAATATTATTGTCTTTTTTTTTATTTTTGCTCCTTCTTCTTCTTAAAAAAAAATAAATACATTATATTATTTGTGATGGCACATCTATCCGTTCACACTTCTCATAGCTCTCTAGTCCTTAAGGCTGCGTTCGCACCTCCCCTTTCCCAACTTCTCTCCCTCGTTTTCCACGCGCACGCTTTTTAAACTACTAAACGGTGTGTATTTTGCAAAAAATTTCTATTCAAAAGTTGCTTAAAAAAATCAAATTAATCTATTTTTGAAAAAAAATTAGCAAAAACTTAATTAATCACACGCTAATGAATCACTCCGTTTTCCGTAATCACTATGCAGTTCCTATCTCCCTCCTGCGAACGCTGCCTAAGTACGACTCAACACTCCATCCATCAGACTATTAGTACTTAGGATCCGCTTGAAACTTTGTATTGGATATTAGTGTTAAGAAAATAGATGCACAACGGAGACACGAATTTAACGTGGAAAACCCTTGCAGGAAAAACCACGGGCGCCGACCGGTAATAATCACTATTGAGGAGTTGATTACAAACGTAGGGAATAACAGTTGGAACTTCTCTCCCTTCCCGTACGACTTACAAGAGTATATATAGGAGATATAAGGGAGAACACCTAATAGGAAACAACAGGGAATCCTACTAGGAAACTAATCCTAGTCCTACTAGGAAACTAATCCGACTCAAATTCGGATTACATATTTAACAATCTCCACCTTGAGACGAATTTCCTCTTGTAGCATAAAAATCATCATTCTCCAAAAATACCTTATGTAGGTAAAATCACCGTGCGCCAAATAGTCTCTAGGACTATACTGTAACACCAACCAAGCTTGAGCAAAGCTCAAACTTAGTAGCAGGAACTGGCTTTGTCATCATATCAGCTAGATTATCATGAGTACTTATCTTGCATACATTGATATCACCTTCAGCAATCACACCTCGAATAAAGTGATATCTCACATCAATATGCTTTGTTCTCTCATGGAACATCTGATCCTTTGTAAGGCATATTGCACTTTGACTATCACAAAATATATCAATACAAGACGTAACTCCACAAAGCTCAGTATACAAACCTCTAAGCCAAATAGCTTCTTTACAAGCTTCAGAAATAGCCATATACTCTGCTTCAGTAGTAGATAAGGCAACAGTTGCTTGCAAACTTGCCTTCCAACTAACAGCACATCCTCCAATAGTGAAAACATAACCTGTGAGTGATCTTCTCCTATCCAAATCTCCAGCAAAATCTGAATCCACATAACCAACAAGTCCATCTCTAGATCTCCCAAACTGCAAACAAGCATTAGAGGTACCATGTAGGTATCTGAAAATCCATTGAACAGCTTTCCAATGCTCTTTGCCAGGATTAGCCATGTATCTACTGACAACACTCAATGCATGTGATAAGTCAGGACGAGAACATACCATGGCATACATAAGTGAACCAACTGCACTTGAATATGGAACTCTAGATATGTACTCAACATCATAATCTGACTGTGGACATAAATCTGAAAATAATCTGAAATGTGCAGCTAAAGGAATACTCACTGATTTTGCATCATGCATATTGAAACGACGAAGAACCTTCTCAATATAACCTTTCTGACTAAGATATAACTTGCCAGACTCTCTTTCTCTAGTAATTTCCATACCGAGAATTTTCTTAGCTGCACCCAAATCCTTCATCTCAAATTCACTACTCAATTGTGCCTTCAACTTTGCTATCTCTGCTTTGTCTTTTACAGCAATCAACATATCATCAACATAAAAAAGCAAATATATAGCTGAACCATCAACCATTTTGAGATAAACACAGCTATCATAATTGGATCTTCTAAACTTCTGAGAAAGCATGAAAGAGTCAAATCTCTTATAACACTGTCTAGGCGACTGCTTCAACCCATAAAGAGATTTCTTTAACCTACAGACTAGGTTCTCTTTTCCAGGAACAACAAAACCTTCAGGCTGCTCCATATAAATGTCCTCTTCTAACTCCCCATGTAAAAATGCAGTTTTAACATCCATTTGCTCTAGTTCATAATCATGCATTGCAACAATACTAAGTAATGTGCGAATTGAACTATGCTTCACAATAGGGGAAATGACATCATTGAAATCAATACCTGGAATCTGGCTATAACCTTTAGCAACTAACCTTGCTTTGTATTTTGTCTCATCAGTTGGAGATATACCTTCCTTTCTTTTGAAGATCCACTTGCAACGGATAGGTTTCTTCTCCTTTGGCAACTTCACCAATTCCCAAGTACGATTCTTTTCAAGTGACTCCATCTCATCATGCATAGCAGTTATCCATCTATTGCAATCACCAGAAACAATAGCCTCAGAATATGAAGAAGGTTCTGCATTACCTTCAATTTCCTCTGCCACACTCAAAGCATAAACAACTATGTTCGCTTCTTCAATATATCTTCGAGGAGGTTTAATATTTCTTTTGGGCTTATCTTTTGTAATAGAATGCTTTGGAAACTGCTCAACAGTAGGAGAATTTGAATCTTCACTAACAGGTGCATCTTGGTTAATAACAACATCATCCTTTTCTGGTGCATGTCCTGAACTGATCAAGTGCTCCACCTGCACACTTGCTTTCTGCTGACTCTCAACAGGAATATTAGTAGAAGGTTTGTCATGTAACTGTTGATGACGAAATTTGGTAAGCCTCGAAGTCATCATCGGCCTAGAGTCAGTATCGGCTTCAGAGTTCTAGAATCAGCCGATGGAAGCTATCAATCGCCAACAGTCGGATTCTTACTAAATTCGGTTAAGGAAATTAATCTATTAAAGAAAGTTTATCTAGAAGAGACCGAGTTCAAGGAGGATGCAGCATGGCAATTTATCTATTAATTAGGCAGAGTCGTTAGTTTCCTTTTAATTTTAGGAAAGTGTGTTTAGTGTCCGATAAGGACTTTATGTGTTTCCTTTTATCTTTAGGAAAGTTTGAGTCGTGTCCGATATGGACTAGTATCTACCCATGGTTATAAATATGTACACCCGGGGTCTATGTAAATTATCTCTCGATCAATACAACTTCGGCGCATCGCCACCTTTTACCTTTTTACTTTCGACGAGTTCTTGTTTCAAGTTGGGCTGCATCGACTTCGATCTCCGACGAGGAGTAAGGCTTGTTATGGCGGCTTGCGTTATCGGGATTAGTGCTTCCATCGCTTCGACACTCTAATCTTGTTCATGTAAGTCGTCAAGTTATCATATACATTATATAATCTAGATTGACAATGTTTTCTATTTGCATCGGCCGATCTCTATCTAGGGTTTTGTCGATATCGGCTAGAATATTTTGTTGGCTTAGATTATATAATGTATCCACCACCCTGAAAATCAGTCAAAAGCCTGATTGTCTAGATATTATGTTTCTTTTCATACTTAGTGCTGCATCAGTTAAGTTTGATTTACTAAGTCGTGCTTAGAACCATAATCTCTAGCCTGCTTCTTTATTGCCAATAAGGGTTTCATCGGGGTTTCAGCCTATGAGTTATCTGGACGTTGCATCGGCTTACAAGGATTACATGCAAATTGGTTTGAGCCGATGACAACAAAGGTTTCACTGTTTATATAATCGTTTGGATTTATTAACATCGGACCTCCAGCCGATGAATGCTTCAATCTTCGGTTCAGTGCTTATTCAATCCATCATTACTAGCCGATTGGCTTCTACTGGATTATATTATTTTATTATCATCAGCCAATTATCTTTATGTCATTATTTACTCAAGTATCAAGATCTATATTGGATATCGGCTGATATCGGCATCGGCTGGAATCACTCCATCGGCTTGTCAGCCGATCGGCTATTTTTTGATCTTCAATTTATATATCTTGTCAGTTGCAGGATCAAACTGACTGGCACGCCCGCATCTCATTATTATTTTGGACCTGCATTGGAGCTAAGCAGATCTTCCAGGCCATCGTGTTTTTACGTCAACAGTAACATAACTGATTCATGGAAGACAACATTTCTACTAATCACAACCTTTTTTGTTTTAGGACACCATAACCTATAGCCTTTCACACCAGACAGATAACCAAGAAAAATGCACTTAATAGTTCTAGGCTCCAATTTACCATTATCAACATGAGCATAAGCAGTACAGCCAAATACTCTTAAGTCTGAATAATTTGCTGGGGAACCAGACCATACCTCAATTGGAGTCTTCTTATCAATAGCATAACTGGGTGATCTATTAATAAGATAACAAGCAGTGGAAACAGCTTCTGCCCAAAACTGTTTAGGCAAACCTGCATTAGACAACATACAACGGGCCTTTGATATAATTGTCCTGTTCATACGCTTAGCTACGCCGTTTTTTGTTGAGGTGTATGAGGAACGGTGTAGTGACGCACAATGCCTTCAGACTTGCAATATGATTTAAATATCTTAGAACAGAACTCCATCCCATTGTCAGTACGAAGTATTTTCACCTTTCTTTCAGTTTGTCTTTCAACCATAGTCTTCCACTCTTTAAACACATTAAAAGCTTGATATTTGTGCTTCAAGAAATAAGGCCAAACTTTTCGCGAATAATCATCAACGATAGTCATCATATAACGAGCACCTCCAAAAAATGTCTTACGAGCAGGCCCCCATAAATCAGAATGCACATAATCAAGAATACTTTCTGTAGTATGCGTAGATGTGTTGAATTTCACCCTCTTATGCTTGCCAAAGATGCAATGCTCACAAAATTTGAGCTTCCCGATGCCTTGTCCATCTAGCAATCCTCGCTTGCTCAATTCCGCCAAACCAATTTCACTCATATGCCCAAGACGCACATGCCAAAGATTAGTAGCATTGGCATTAGATAATGAATCTGAAACTACAGCTACATTACCTAATATAGTTGTACCTCGCAGATGGTACAGGTTGACGGTTTTAATATCAGCTTTCATCACAAGAAGAGATCCTTTGGTTACCTTCAAAATTCCGTCTCCACCGGAATATTTATACCCTTTGTGATCAAGAGTACATAAAGAGATGAGACTCCTCTTCAAATTTGGAATATGCCGCACATCTGACAATGTTCTGATACAGCCATCAAACATCGTGATCTGAATTGTTCCAATACCTGCAACCTTGCATGGTGTATTATCACCCATCAAAACAGTTCCACCTTGCACAGGCTCATAGGTGGCAAACCAATCCCTGTTCGGGCACATGTGATAGGTGCAAGCAGTATCAAGAATCCACTGGTCACTAGTTTGTGCACAACCAGCATAAGCAACAAGCAATTCTGCACCAGGTTTATCATCAGTAACAACTGCGGCTTTACCCTTCTCTTCTTTATTACCTTTCGGTCTATAACTTCCGGTTCTCTTGTCTTTGTTCTGTAGCTTCCAACACTCAGAGATATCATGTCCATCTCTCTTGCAGTATTTGCATGACTTATACCTGCCTCTGGACTTTGATCTTCCACGGTAGCTACTTGAACTTTTATCTCCTGACTGGTTTTTTGTGTTCTTCTCCTATTGCCTGCCCCGAACAACCAAGCCTTCTGCTTGTGAACTTGAACTTTCAGAGGGTACCATCTTTTTCATCTTTTCTTTGGCATGCAAAGCTTCATAAACTTCTTTCAAAGTTAGAGTATCACGACTATAAAGAATAGTATCCCTGAAGTTTGCATATGAGCTAGGCAATGAACACAATAGAATAAGGCCTAAATCCTCTTCATCATACTTTACCTCCATAGCCTCAAGGTCAGCAACAATTTCCTTGAAAGTGGAGAGATGATCTATCACAGACTCATCATCTTGCAACTTGTGCAAAAATAACTTTTGCTTCAGGTGCATCTTACTGGTCAGATCCTTAGTCATGCATATCTGTTCCAGCTTCAACCATAACCCACCGGCTGTCTTCTCCTTAAGCACCTCCTGTAAAATATTGTTAGATAGATGAAGATGAATATATGACATAGCCTTACGATCCCTTTTCTTCTCATCATCAGACCAATCCGTAGTCCTCTTGTTAAATCCAGATAGCGCATCATCGAGGTCTTGCTGTGCAAGGACGGCTCGCATCTTCACTTGCCATAGTGAGAATCTTGTGTCTCGGTCCAGGAGCGGTAGATCATACTTCAAACTCGTCATGGGAATTAATCTCGTGTGCACGTAGCATAGATCTAAAAACTCCTCGGTGCACAAGCTTTTCTTTTTGCGCGATGTCGGAGGACGACAGATGATCTTGCCGAACGAAGCAATGAGACGATGACGCCGGCGGCGGGGATAGTAGTAGATCGGATCTCCAATGCTCTGATACCACTTGTTAAGAAAATAGATGCACAACGGAGACACGAATTTAACGAGGAAAACCCTTGCAGGAAAAACCATGGGCGCCGACCGGCAATAATCACTATTAAGGAGTTGATTACAAACGTAGGGAATAACAGTGGGAACTTCTCTCCCTTTCCGTACGGCTTACAAGAGTATATATAGGAGATATAAGGGAGAACACCTAACAGAAAACAACAGGAAATTCTACTAGGAAACTAATCCTAGTCCTACTAGGAAACTAATCCGACTCAAATTCGGATCACATATTTAACAATTAGCTGCATGTAAAATGGGATGGTTATATTAAGTAAGTATGAAAATAGATTTACTTGATTTTTCTAAAAAAATATACAGATATTGTTTTGAAAAAATCATTGTATAGTAATTAAGAAAGTCGGGAGCGTGATAATGAAAAATAAGAAAGTTGAAGTTTAGAACTAAGCCAATTGAATCGCATGAACGATTAATTGGAACAGTCAACTAGCGTTTGTACTACGTCCATCCGTGCATCTACCTAATATATAATGCCATCCCACTTCCACTGCACGCAAGACCATTTCAATTCGATTGACTTGTCTCTTAGATTGCTCGATCATTTAAGAGAGGTTTGATAATATATCATCCAATGTTGTGTACACTTTTGCCTTTCACCACACACGTCAGATCAACACCGATGAGATCCAAGCCGAGCTAGCCGGCCCCCATCTCTATGCCTTGCCACCTCGATCTCTTTTGCCCTTGCTGTTCACCATCTCGGCTTGGCACCACCACTGTTGTCTTTATTTTTTTTTTCGAGTTTTGATATGCTGTATTGTGTTCCTATCAAAATTAATTGGAAGAGAAGGAGTTGGGGCAGGGGTGGCGCCGGTGGTACGAACGCTCAGAGTCGGGGCGGTGAATGGATCAATCGATCTGTAGTGTAGATGAATACTTGTTTTGGATCCGACATATGGGGCCAGGAGCAAAAATATCCACTAATATAGGAAGAAAAAGGAAAGTTTAGAAATAGAGAAAAAATAAAGATAGTGGCACCAAATAAATAAATTTATTATAGATAAAAATGTGCAGATTGGATGGGGGAAAACTCAAGGCGTATGGATTAATTAGATGGCATATCGTCAAATCATTATTTGCTGTTTTCGATTCAAAAGAGAGCTATCACGGTCGATATATGAAATTGACTTAAAATAAATTTCAGAACAAACTTCTACGAGTATAGATGCATCCAACTCAACTCATTATTCTCGCATCTAATAAGAAAGTCCAAATCAATTTACTTCGAGAAGTAGACATATTGATCTCATACACCTCTACTACTTCCAGTAATTAAGTATAGTTGCTTGCCTGCTTAATTGGAAGTTATGTTACATGGTCAGCATGCACCGCAGGTGGTCGTTGTACGCGTAAAAGCGTAAGAAGAATTGAAGGATGAAGAAGAATTCTTCTGCAGGTTGTTGGCCTGCTGCAGCCTCATCTTAATAATTTCCACACGATATAACTTTATACTAGTACTACAAGGGAAAGTTCCAAATTGGCGGCTCACGTACGACTACTGCGGCTGGTCCGCTAGTCTTCCTTCCTTGTGACACGTACGTTAGCTGCCTGTTGACTACTCCCTCTATCCCATTTTAAATGCAACCCTAAATATATGCATTCAATATTTGACAATCCATCTTAAAAAATTTATAAAAAAAATTAGTTACGCATAAATTATATTCATGTTTTATCATCTAGTAACAATAAAAATACTAATTATAAAAAAATTTCAAATAAGACGAACAATCAAACGTTGAACATAAACAGTATAAACCTGTATTCTTTTTAAGACGGAGGAAATACTCTACTGACCGGTGGCGTAGTAAGCAACTAAACTACTCAAATGGATCGATCGATCGATCATTCAAATTAGTTTTGCTGATGACAATTTGTTGTACACAGCTCTAGATTCACCTCTCCTGAGTTGAAGTCTACTCAAATAGTTTCAGCTCCACCCAAAATAGGAGCAGAGCTAGGTTTAGCCTGCTCCACAATTTCACTATAGATTTAACTCTTGTTGCTAAATTTAAAAGTTGAAACTCTATCAAACATGCTCTAAACATATCCATGCGTTAACTTGCTAGCATTTACAGGTTTGGGACTTTGATATGTATGAAAAAACATAAAAAAATAGAGAAGTTCAATCTTATAAAAAAAAACCTTATAAACGAAAATGAATCTTGTCAGTTCTTTTTAGAATTCCTATGAACTGGGCAATTCTACAAAGATTTTAAAGTAAAGTTAGTCAGAATTTCAACCTCTTGGAAATTTTCTTTTGAGGATTTCTCATTTCATTCCTGCGTTTTTATGTGGTATTCTACTCAAATGATCATTCTTGTATTTTACAATCGTCGGTTTTACACTTATATTCCCATCAAAATTTTGTATTTTTTCTCATTGTGTCCTTTTTAATTCATGCATTTCAAATCCTAGGTTATTTTGAAATGCACGAATATATAAGATGCCACGCATGGTAAAATTCAATAGGATCCTAAAATATAGAAATGTTAGAGTTAGGGTCTGTTTGGTACAGCTCTAACTCTTAAATTTAACTCCAGGAGTTGGGTCTGTAGTAGAGTTGTGGAGCTATCTAAACCCAGCTCCACCTCTCTAGTTCATTTTGTGAGAGAACTCCACCCAGCTTCACTCCCAGTTTAAGTGGAGCTGAAACTGTTTAGCTGAGCTCCAGCTCCAGGAGAGGTGGAGCTGGAGTTGGAGTTGTGCCAAACAGACCTTTAGTGCCTTCGGATGATTTACGTGAAACGGACACGATAAATTTAAAGGTACTTGTAGGTGCTATAAAAAAGAGAGAATGTTGGATTTATCAAAGAAAAATAAAGCTCGTTTTTTCTAAGGAATTACGGCAGAGGAGGCCGATCCATATGAATTCTTGTACGCTAATCTTTATTCAACCTCGTATAGGAGAGTTTTATATATCATGGATTTCAATACTAAATAAATATTATGAAATTCCTTCAATCGAAAGGAGCCCTTGCATGAAAAACCTAGCTAATGAATTGCTCCCTTCGTATTTTAATGTAGGACGCCGTTAACTCTTTGATCAACGTTTGATCATTCATCTTATTCAAAAATTTTATGCAAATATAAAAGTATTTATGTCATGCTTAAAGAATATTTAATAATGTCACAATAAAATAAATGTATTTACATAAATTTTTTGAATGAGACGAAGGATCAAACCTATCTCAAAAAGTCAATGATATCATCCATTAAAAAACGGAGGGAGTATTTAATTACTACGAACATGTGATCTAAGGAATTTTTGAAATTGGAAAACAAAATTCCTATATGATTGTACGTACAGATAAAGCCCCCGGTAGCTAGGCATACATATGCTTATGTAAACACAAATTCCACTAATTCCTACTACATAATACATATGCACCTTGGACTCATTCAACACGTGTATATATGCTGCATACAACCGATGAAATAAATTAATTCACATTTGAAAATTTGAAATTTGACAAAGAAATCAAAACGACTAAGGTTACGTTCCAATCAGCTTAACTTATGATTCATTGAGTATTAAAAATTAAACTCAAAAAATAGATTTTATTTAACTTATAAAATACAAAAAAAAAGTATCCATGCGTTGTAACCAGAAAAAATGACGAGAAAATGAAGGAAAAGTTAAGAAAGTTTTACATTATGCAATTAATTAAAAAACAAATTTCCCGAAATACTTAGGTATTTTTTTAAGTAAGTAGGTGTATAATTGAATTTACAAGTAAAGTAAGTTTGGAAAATAAAATGATGGCATGATTTATTTTTTTAAATTCTCCATAATTAATTACACTCTCCGAAATTTTCTTGAAATTTTCAGAGCTTAATTGCTAATTTTAATAATATAAATATTGTTTCAGCATTTATTTAAATAAAAATCATCCTTTCTCTCTAGGCCATTTTCAGCACATTTCCTTCCTCAGCTCGTAGCTAAGCCGACCCGCTTTCCTCCCTTCTCCTCCCTTCTCCTCCCTTCTACCTCGGCCCGCAAGCATGCATCCGGCGCAGCAAGCAACCGAAAGTCTAATTGGACTCCCGCTGCTCCTCCTCTCGCTGTCGTTTGATCTTGACATCCCCTACCTCCGTCCGGAGTCCCTCAGCTGCTCGACGCCGCCTGAAGCTCCATAGCTCCATGAATGCTTGAAGAATGTTTAATTAACTAAGCGCTTATAATTTCTGAAGATGAGAACAAATGTAATGATAATATAGTGCTATATTTACTCAAGGTATGCATAGTTATGATGTGCTAAATATGTCCACTATTTACATTAGAGCAACCCTTAGTGGAAACAATTGTTGAAATACCTTTGGCACAAAACAATTTGCTTGATGTTTCTTGTGATAAAGAAGAGTTACGTGATGCTTTACTTATATCTATGCCACAACTAGTGAATGAACATTTTAATTTGGTTGTTGAACCACCATGTATGAGTTCAAACATTTTATTCACATTGCTAGTGGGAATGAAGAGCTTAGACGGCTATGTTATTTAAATAGTTGGGGCTTTATTCAATTTGATGATCTTTGTCTACTCGTTGTTTAGAGAAGAAATTATTTGCTAGATTTGAATTGTCATGTCCTTTTCATGTTATTGTTAATTATGATCATAAATAAGAGTATAATGTGCATAGAGTATATATTTGTTTGAATTTGAATATACCTCCTTTTCATGATGAGATGTATTGTCTAGAGGGCTTCATGAGTATAAATAATTCGCCTAGTTGTTTAACTAATTTATAGGTTGGTTTGCAAGAAAGGGAGTGTTGTGGTTTTCGGAATATAAAAATTTCAGAATCTAACCATATGGTCATCAAGAAGTTTACCTCACTCTATGTTGTAAAAGATAAAAGTAAGTTCATTAGGATTAATGGCAAAGTGAAACTGAGGACGGTTTCAAGAAGGGGAGGCTAAAGGTGCATATGCTATATATTAGATTTACTCATTATATGTTTGAACAAAAGTTACTACACCATGAGTTTTGTATCTTCTCATCTATAGAAATACTTGTGTGGATAAAGGAAATGAGTGCAGGCTCACGAAGTGCTTGGATGATGAAAAAAATTGATTTGGGGCCAAACCAATATCTTCTCCAAGTCTACTTCTACCTCACCACGTCACGTTTGGTCTATAGAAGGCAAAATATGAAGTTCTACACGTTTTGGATTCGATTAAGTCCTCCTGATAGCTACAACTTCGAACAGACCTAGCCGTTGATCTAAAAGTAATCTCTGGGTTCATGAGTATTTGTTAGAAAGGGGAGAAGTTGTAGAGGTGGAGGGAGATATATAATAAGAGGATAAAGGAGGAAGGTGGATGTTTCACTGACATTGTGGTCCCATTCTTTTTTTTACTACAATGCCACATAAAGTGCATGGAGACTTGGTCTACATGCCACGTAATAGAAACATCATCAAAACCGCTCGGGGAGGCAACACAACCGGATTTGATAATTAAGGGAGCCTACATATCTAGTTTTACGGTTAGGGTGGTAAATCACATTCGGTTCAAAATAGACTTTTTTCGCCTCACCAATATAAGTACAGTAGATTATAATCCACAAATTACAGGCGGGTCAGTGAAAAGCCCATATATATGAAAGACCTTCTCTCTTCCCACTTCATCGGTCGTACCGGGCATCAGTTGAGGAGGAATCATCCTCCTCTTCATCAAATCTTTCAGTTGATTAAAAACTAACTGGTAATTAGTGAAGTGAGCGTATCTTAACTGCTTTGATTTCTTATGGTGGAATCAGTCCACCCGAATTCAAATCCTAAATTTGACACGTATGCTTGCATTTACGACTGACTATTCTTTCAATGTTAAGCGACGTATACGTCAACAACGAGGCGTCCATGGTGATTTCGTTAATATCAAGATATATCGGTCCAGTCTTCCGGAGGTGCTCGTAGGGATAGAGTGTGTGCACGCAATTACAGGAATGAATGTGCGTCCGTTCGCTTGTGCTTTGTTTCTAAATAGGACTAATTGGTAATTACTCCCAACTAGTAGCAGTAGTAGCAATTTTAAGGACAGCAATCAGCGTAGGGACAGTCAATCGTATCGATGAGTGTATAGACATACGTGCGTAAATTAAGCTACTATATATGCATGCATTTATATGTATATAGCTAGTATATATATATATACACACACACGAGTGAAGTACAACATATATAGTGGTAGGAGTATATATATATATATATGAGTATTAAGGAGGATTATGCGGCGCGTTGGTCATCGTCGTCGTCCTCCAGCGGCTGCAGCTTCTGGGGACGAGGGGCAGCCTCGGAGGAGGCGCCGGCCACGGTGAGGTACTCGAGCGCGGTGACGACGTCGCTGATGGCGGGGCGCATGGTGGCGTCCTCCTGGAGGCACATGGCCGCGATGGCGAGCGCCTGGTAGAGGCCCTTGGTCGGGTAGGCGCCGCGGAGCAAGGGGTCGGCCATCTCGGCGAAGCGCTTCTTGTCCTTGAAGCGCGGGGCGGCCCACTGCACGAGGTTCTGCTCGTCGTGAGGGCGGGCCATGTCGATGGCGCGGCGGCCGGTGATGATCTCGAGGAAGACGACGCCGAAGCTGTAGACGTCGGAGCATGTGGTGAGCTTGCCGGTGAGCGCGTACTCGGGGGCGCAGTAGCCGTAGGTGCCCATGACGCGGGTGGAGACGTGGGTCTTGTCGCCGACGGGGCCGACCTTGGCGAGGCCGAAGTCGGAGAGGCGGGCCTGGAAGGAGGAGTCGAGGAGGATGTTGGAGGCCTTGAAGTCGCGGTAGATCACCGGGGGACGCGCCGCGTCGTGCAGGTGCTCGAGGCCGCGGGCGGCGCCCTGGGCGATGCGCATCCGCGTGGTCCAGTCCAGCGCGGTGGCGCCGGGCGGGAGGTCCAGCAGGTGGTCCTCGAGGGAGCCACGGGGCATGTACTCGTAGACGAGGATGCGGTGGTCGGCGTCGGTGCAGTAGCCGAGCAGCGTCACCAGGTTTGGGTGCTCAGCCAGCAGGCTCAGCATGAGCACCTCCACAAGGAACTCGCGGTTGCCCTGCATCCCGTTCCGGTCCAGCTGCTTCACCGCCACCTCCGTCACGCCGCCGCCCTTCCCCTTGAGGCTCAGCCGCCCCCGGTACACCGGCCCGAACCCGCCCTCCCCCAGCAGCGACTCCGCCCGGAACCCGCCGGTCGCCTCCGACAGCTCGCCGTACGTGAAGGCCCGCGCCGTCACCTTGCCCTTGCCGATCTTGAGGATCTCGTCGGCCACGCGCTTGTGCCGGTACGTCACTGCAATTATTATTCATTCCCAATCAATCTTGCTCTTGTATGTGCCAACCTGAATTACATGCATACCTGACTCTGCCACGATCTCGTTCACCAGGTTAACCAGGTTGCTGTTGTTGTCCCTGCTGCTCCCGCCGAGGCTCCGCTCCGACGCTAAATTCTTCTTCTTGCTGCTGTTGCTGCAGCCGCTAGAGGAGGTCGAGGGAGGCGCGCCATCGCCGTCGCCGTCGCCGCCTCTGTCCTCGGACTGGAAGCAGCAGAAGATTCCCATTATATTATAATACGCTTTTGCTTGCTATGCTAGCTTGCTGGCCTGGCCTCCACCAACAGGAATCAATCAGATGGATCGAATTCTGCTCCTCAACCAGCATCCGGTTCAATCCAATCCAAACTGGTAACCGACGCAAGATCAGGCCAGCCAGCAATCTGATAACAAAGGGATTTGTATATATATAATTATTTGAGATTATGAAGGATGATCGCCGGACGGCAAGCTTGTACCGTACGTACAAACTGCCGGCGAGCGAGGCGCGCGCGCGCGAATGGCAAGGGGAGATCCCGATTGCTTAATAGCCTTTGTTTGTGGCATTGGATGGGGTAAATTGATTCGTCCGTTATTAGTTTATTACTTGTTGCGATGAAAAAAAACAAAAAGAAAAAAAAGCAGAGGTGCTCTGCTTCTGCTCTGTTTTTTGGATGGATGGCTCCTAATCTGAGCCAGAAACCGCATGCATGCCGGCCTGGCCGTCCTAAATCTATCGATGCAACGCCAACTATATTAAGACTGTGTTTCGACCAGTTATTTATCGATCCATGTACTACTGTTTTATTTATTTATTGGGTAAATATAAATATATAGCTGGATTTTGCATGATTGGTTAAGGGATTGCCAGTGGCAGGAGTACCAGATAACTTGATGAGGTGAATGCAATTATACATCCATATACACTAGCTAGCTGGGCAGCGAGGTCCCGACGTAGCCGAAGCCGACGATGAAGGCGGCTGCCGACTGGAGTAGCAGGTAGATGTAGAAGCTGTCGCGGCCGTAGGCGATGTCGTAGACGGCGCAGTAGAGCAGGCACGCCCCCAGGAGGATCTCCGCCACATGGACATCACCGCTGCTGCTGCTGCTGGTCGTCTTCTTCCTCGTGGTCTTTGCGCCGAGCTTCTCGGTGACGACCCACTCGTTTGCGCGGGTGGCCTCCAGCAGGCCGATGAGCGTGGCCTTGGTCCGGTGCATCGACATGACGTTCTCGAAGAGGATCCAGAAGATGAGCAGATGCCAGGAGCGCGGGGTGCAGGCGGCGTTGAGCAGCGTGATGGCGGCGGGCACGTAGAGCGCGACGTACTTGGGGAGGCGGACGTCGCCGCCGGCGAGCACGCAGGCCGGGATGACGACGCAGTAGAAGGCGAAGGTGACGAGGTGCGCGACCAGCTTGCGCACGAAGAAGAAGCCGTAGAGGAGGTGCAGCTTCTTCCACGGGGAGACGCGGGCGCTGGCGAGGACCTCCCGGAACATCTTGCGGAAGAGGTTGGCCGGGCCGCAGGACCAGCGGTGCTGCTGGTAGCGGTAGGCGCGCAGCGTGCTGGGCAGCTCGTTGCGCACCCCGACGTGTCCGAGGTAGACGAAGCGCCAGCCGCGCAGGCTGGCCCGCACGGCCAGGTCCATGTCCTCCACCGTGGTGCGGTCCTTCCAGCCGCCGGCGTCCTCGAGGGCGCGGAGGCGCCAGACGCCGGCGGTGCCGTTGAAGCCGAAGAAGGCGTGGCAGGCGGAGCCGACCTCCTGCTCGACGCGGAAGTGGTAGTCGAGGGACATCTCCTGGATGCGCGTGAGGAGGCACTCGTCGGCGTTGACGAAGCGCCACCTCGCCTGGACCAGCGCCACGCCGGGGTCGGCAACGAGCAGCGGGACGGTGCGGAGGAGGAAGTCGGAGTCAGGCTGGAAGTCGGCGTCGAAGATGGCCACCAACTCACAGTCGCGGGCGTACGGCTTGCGCAGGCCCTCGCGCATGGCGCCGGCCTTGTACCCGCTTCTGTTCCGCCGGTTCTCGTACCTGATGCTCACGCCCTTGCCCGCCCACCGCCCGCACTCTACCTCAACCATCTCCTGCATTGCATTTTATTTAATACGGTATATAATACGGACATCCATCTCCCAATATACTTGCGTACCCTTATGGCAGGATCTGTAGAGTCATCCAGCACCTGAATCACCAGCTTGTCAGATGGCCATGTCATCCCACACGCCGCGCCGATCGAAAGTCGGTAAACCTGCATTGCATGCACCAACCTACTCTTCATATGCATGCACATATACTACTACTACATAGTTACGGTCGAAATTAACATATATATAAGT
The DNA here is from genome assembly GCA_000573905.2 of Oryza punctata. Taxonomy (NCBI): domain Eukaryota; kingdom Viridiplantae; phylum Streptophyta; class Magnoliopsida; order Poales; family Poaceae; genus Oryza; species Oryza punctata. Next base: position 28,666,770 of record CM002496.2, on the reverse strand, counting down.
TGACTTTATTTGGACATTTAGAGCAACATTTTTTTTGACCGGAAAAGATATTATCTAGCCCAGAAATGTGTATTTATGTACACAGTTGAATTTGTTGTTTTGATATATATTCTTAAAGGGTGAACATGCACTTAAAAGTATTTTCCACGTTTCTTGCATGCCACCTAGATATTTATGAAAACAATTTAAAATAAATTGATAAGATAGATTAATATGTGATATATATATTAATATTCAAAATTAATTTCTACCAGTTATAAAAAATATCAAAATTTTTTGATAGATGTTACGTATGAAACTAATGGATGTCTCCTCAAATGATAAAATTCGTCTCCATTAGATCTTAAAATCTACTCTCTGCATGCTTTTGTTAGTTAGTGCACATGATGTCCATATGTGTCTATTCGGTCGTTTCCCACAAGCTAGGTAGCGATCTACGGTCAGGGTAGGCACAATAGAAAACGATTTTCGCATGCTTGAATTTTTTATTTCTCATCTATGTTCACTAGCGTCTATATGTTTTTTAGACGGGATATATATACATATAAATTTGAGATTCATATATAAATATGTTCAAAATCTAAAGCATCTTACAATTAATGTGAAACACAGATAAAGTAGTTGTTTTTAAAACGGATAGATATATAAAAACGCATGGCATGGGGATCGATATGGCTGGAAAGCAATTAAACCAGAATGGAAACAAGACAGTAGTGATGACGCGCGGGCTAGGTAATGACGTCGTTAAGTAGTTGTTTGGAGATGTAATGACGTACACTAGCTCCTAGAGTTGACATACTGTTGCAGTACCATGCATAGATATAGGCATATAAATGCACTTTTCATACTAATTGATTTGTTTTGCGTGTATATATAATTAATATGTTTCTTAATTTACATTAGACGACGTGGACAGGCATGTAGTGGAAGCATGCAGAGCATGTTCAGCATGAACGCATCCAACTGACCATGCATTCGCGCTAAATAACAATGTACTACATATGAAGTTCTTTTTTAAAAAAAGAAAAAGAAGAAGAAGAAGAGAAGAAATCAGGCAGGGCAGGTAGGTTTTGCATGAGGAATAGAAACCACAGGCAAGTATAACCAGCGGCTGGGGGATCGACGCCGCCGCCGCGACGATTTCTGCATGATTGGCGCCGCAGGCAAGCTAATTAAATTTAGCTTGATTGTACGTTCTGGTCCTGGTTGCATGCTCGATCGCTTAAATAATTAATTAGTACTAGTATATACTCCATGTGTGTCGCATGCATATATTGGTGTTTCCCAGCTACACACATATATACTAGAATACATGTGTAGGCGGTGGCAGTGAGCGAGAGATGGATGGATGGATAGGAAAAGCCAAGAAAGACAGTATAGCAAGAGGTATGACCTGTTTCTCGTTGAACATGGGGATCTGTACGAGGACCATGGGGCTGTTGGCCGCCTCCGGGTCTTCAGCGGTGCCATCGTCCTCCTTCCTGCTGCTGCTGCGGCGGCGGCGACGGAGCAGCCACAGGGCGGCGACGACGAGCGCCATGTAGAGGCGCTCGAGGAAGAGCATGAGCGACATGGCGACGCAGACGTAGACGGCCAGCTGCAGAGTCGGCACCACCACCCCGCACCGCACTGCCCGCCATGCCGTCGTCGCCCATGCACCCGCCGCCAACCCGCTCATCGATCGACCGATCGATTATATATCCGGATTGATCTTGTTTAAATATATATATTAATTGCCGATCGATCGAATCGATCAATTAATCGATATGATCGATCAGTTCCCCGGGCGCCCTTCGACTTGGATTTGACCGCCCAGGAGCTGATGACCCTGTTCTATTTCTATACATGTATGTATGCAAACTAACAATATTGTGTGTCTGCCTGTGGCCTAGCTCGCTCTAGCTAGCTAGCTGTGTGCACACACACACATATATATATATATAGTGATGATCGAGAGAGGAAAGCTACAGAAACTGCTACCCCTTAATTACTTAAAGTTTTCTAATAGCTTAATAAAGGGAAAAGGGTGGCCTCCTTTTATTTGTGTGTACATGTATATATTGGCCGGTCAGCCTGGATTCATGCATGTTGTTCTTTAACAATACGCAAGCCACCTCCTCCTCCTGTTTTCAATAAAAAAAAATAATGCGTATTTTTTTGGCCTGTTTTGCTTTATTTGCTGGCTGCCTACGTGGTATATATGGGTACAGCACTAGAGCCAGGTGCATGCGCGGTGAGGTCTACACGTATCTACATATACGTATACCTCTATTGTCATATATAGCCTACCTTGCCATACAGCTAGGTGCCTACTCAGCAGACATGTTTGAGAATGCTAGCTACATTTCTCTTCTAATTAAGCCTGATCTCGATAATTAGTACACGCACGCATCGATCGTTTTCTTTTACATTTATACTCCCTCAGATCCGTTCTCCCCCCTCCCCCCCAAAAAAAAATGAAACATGCATTTGTTTAATTAATTAATCTCGGTTAAAACCTAGAATTAATTGAATTTACCGCTATACGAATTAAATACGGACATGCACATAGTACATCGGAGTAACACGTACAACTTCTACGAGGAGACAATTAATTAAGTCCCTTAAACAAGAGATGACGTCACTCTAGCCAGCCAGCCAGATCCAACAGTTAGCAGGGAGAGCAGGTCGCAAGATCCGATGGATACCCCAGCTGCCTCCCCGCTTGACGATGATTGTGGGTGTTGTGTGATCATGGCCTCATGGGAGGGAAAGGTGCTGCAAGCTAACTCTCTTTATTTCATACATTTCGAATTTTTTTTACTGAATTACCGTGATTCATGTTGTGAACCGACAATGATAAACAGAATATCACCGCCGGTTCACTTCGGTTATGGCAGGAAACTGAAGTGAATGATAACCTGCAATGCTACTCTATCATTGCTGGTTTACGCCAAACCGACACTAATGAGCTGATAACGATGGGCTTTTTTTCATGGTAGTATACTGTCTTGAGCGAATAAGAAAGTGGTTCTCAACTAGGAAGCAGTCCCTCAATGGAAAGGAAGGAACACAGCCTAACTCAGAGCTGAACATAACTGCTCAATGTGGTATCTCACTTATTTGGAGAGGGACTCTAATCACTCGGTGAACATTCACTTAAGTCGTAACAAAAATAACAAATTTGATTACTACTCAAATCATACAAAAACAATAAATTTTATTGTGAACGTCTACTCAAGATTACTATAACTGTGTTCCTAATTGGAGATGGACTCAAATCAGCCCGGCTGATTACACGTCAATTAAATGGTTATGAAAAAATCGAAAAAAATTAACAATATATATCAATATGTAATGCATCACTTCACGAAATATGTAAATTCAAATTCGACTTCTATAAATCATTAAAAAAACAAATTAAACTTAGTATACGTATATTCACAAACAACAATCAATGGAATACCGGCCGCCGAAACTGCAGATTACTGAACAAATGGTTTTGAATGTCCTGGGCGCTTGCTCCGCTAGGATTATTACATGGTTAACTAGAAATAGATGCGGGACGCCACGCCGCGCGCAACTGCACATACAGCATGGACTAAGCAAAACATCCGCTAAACACATTAGCCATTGTTGACCAAATATTCCTCTAATTTCATTTAGGTTAAGAAATATATATACACATATCATAATTGTAATGCCAACAGCTTAGATATACTAAAAATAGAATCATGCATATTAGCAAGAAACATGGGTCATGGAAAAAGAAGTTTAGTAATTAAATTAATAAAGAAGTTCTGTAATTAAATTGACAAACTCTATGGACCAAAAATAATGGGCAACGAAACATGGGTGGTCGAACGCACAGGAAGATTGCTCATGAAATTTTTTTTACAAATTCTAATATTTGAACGTAAAGATGTTGCAACGGAAAAGAGCTCTACTGAACCACAATAATAAATATAGAGACATGAAGAGACACAAATCATGGCATTCGACAATTAATTTAGAACCCAAAGAAGAACAAAATTACTTGCACTAATTCATCCAAATCTAGCCTGGATGCCATGAGAGCACCCCCAAAGTTTTTACATGCAGCACCTTCTTTCCTACAAGCAAAAAGCACAATACTGATTATTTTGGTATGGAAATGCAGGAACAAATAAGGTATGTAGTACGTACTAATTAATACATGACAAGTTGTTAACCACGTGAAGAATTTGTGTTCTCTATGATGGCATTGGCAGCATAGTACTGATGATGAAATTTAGTAAGCATATGAATCGAAAACGGGATCCAATTCCAAGCAGATTTGAAGATATGCGGGATTCTCGGAAACATTGTGCGCATCGGCTGGAAGACTGCATTGGCTGATACTGAGTTCGATATGATTAGTCGATACAACCGATATTGGTTACATGATCAGTATCGGGTTCGAAGGAATGTTTGCGATGGTGTTGCCAGGCAAGGATGGAGTTCAAGATTGACAATTGTATCTATTAATTAGAATTTTATGTGATTTTCTTATAGATATTTTTGGTAAGAGTCCGTCCAAGTGACTTGTTTGTTAGAGTTGTGTTAGGACAATATGAGTCGTGTCAATTACGGACAAATTTGTATTTTCGAGTATAAATATGAGCCCGAGATCTTGTAAATAATTAACACCAGTTCAATCAATCTCGGCGCATCGCTAATCTTTTTCGTTACTTTGTTTCGATGAGTTCTTGCTTTCGAGTCGAGCTGCATTGGTTTCGATCTTCGGCGAAGAGGTAAAACTTGTTATGGCGGTTTGCATTATCGGAATTATTGCTTACATCTTTATGACACTTTAATTCTATCTCGTGAATCTCCGAGTTATCATATATATTATATAATCTAGATTGACAATGCTATCTGCGTGCATCGGCTTATCTCTATCTAGAGTTTTATCGATAATGGCTAGATTGACTTGTTGGTTTAAATTATATTATATATCCACCATCCTAAAAAGATAACCATAGACTTGATTGCCTAAATGTTATGCTTCTTTTCATACTTAATGTTGCATCAGTTAAGTTTGATCTAACAAGTCGTGTTTAGAATCATGATTTTTGGCCTGCTTTATGGTTTTTAATAAGAATAGTATCGGGGTTTCAGTCGATCTTACCTAGTATAGTTGTTTCACATAGTTCTATGCTTTGGTTAATATGCTATATCTGCCCCTTATATCAGGATCTAATCTAATATAAATATATCGGACTTACCACCAACCTGATTGGTGATAGTTAGATATATTTGTTGCAAGAGAAAATCCTAGTATAGGATTGTATCGGAGCAACAGCCGATACACGCTTAAATTCTGGACATCAGCTATGATATGAATACATATAATCATTATTTCATGTTATTTTAGACGTAGGCAATTTATACTGTCTCGGTTAAGCCCGATCTATCCCAATTGCTGATTTCTAAACTAATATTGATTTATAGATTATATAATACTGATATTTACAGTCGATGGATCAAGTTTAGGGTTTGGTTGTCATCGAATATGCCTTACAGCCGATCCACCCTACACTGCATCGGCTAGGTTACATCACGATATGACATCGGTTTCCTGGCCGATCGATTATCGTTTACTAATAAAACTTGCATGTTTCATCTTATCGATTGCATGATCAAATCAACTGGTACGTCGTTGAACCCGAAAGTAAGTTTTTGGACCTGCACTAGAGTTAAGCAGATCTTTCAGGCTAGTGTGTGTTTTTTACATTAACACATAGTGCTATAATTTAATAAATAAATAAGTGAAAGACCGAAAGATGTGTCCTTTCTTGCAAAACTATGTATACACATTGGCTACGTATCCAGGTCGGTGGCAAAATATAGGCAATTCAATTCAGAAGTTAAGAAATTCCAACCGTAGAGTTCAATTTAGATCGTTGGCAGCAAAATATCATAAAGTTCTATTCGAGAAATTACTTCAGAAGTGAGAATAGACAGGAGTGACGTGAGAGGTGGAGAGTTTACAGGTGAGTGAGAGAGGAGGGAGGAGAAAATAGATGAAAAAGAAGATGGGTCACTAATGCCTGGGTTCATGTATATAATTTTATTGATAGCATTATTAGGTAGATATCATATTAATAAAAATTAAGTTAATATGATACGTGGATGTCATTCAACGAAACCACTCTAAAAACCATCGAGAAAGTTATTTTACATCAATTTTAATACTTATAGGTTTAAGATATATCTAATATTGTGATTAAATTTGAGGGAACTAGTTGTTCCGAAAGAAAATAATGCAGTAGATACCAGTGATGGATGGAAATGGGCCGGAGCAAGTAAGTCCAACACGTGGCAGGGAAGGGGTGGGTGGGTCGGTCGGCCACTTTTTAGAAGAAGAGAAGACCATTGAGGCACGGCTCTTGTTTCTTCTCGAAGGCTCGGAGGTCGGAGCCAACCCAACCATTTCATATTTCCATTCCACCGATCTCTCTCTGGTGCAGTGTGTACCACCAGCACCAGCACCAGCGATATCGGCTATGGTGTCCGACGCCAGCAAGAAGAAGGCGGCGCAGAAGAAGGCCGCCGCCGCCGCCAAGAGGGGTGGCAAGGCGGCCTCATCTTCCTCCTCAACCGCCGCCGCCATCACTCTCTCCGAGCGCACCTGCACCGCCGTCCTCACCTCCCATCCCCTCTCCCGCGACATCCACGTACCTCTTTCTATTTCTTCCTTCTTCCATCCCCTATTCCCCTATCTATCTATGAAGAAAAGCTTAATTGAAATCCTAATTAATCCATCTCTCTTGTCCCGCAGATCGAGTCCCTCTCGCTCACATTCCACGGCCATGACCTGCTTCTTGACACCGACCTGGAGCTCAACTACGGCAGGTAATCTTGATTATTTTTTATTTCTCTGCACCACAACCATCAATCCATCATCTATAGAGACCATATTCATCTCATAGGCGATATGGTTTGCTTGGCTTAAACGGCTGTGGAAAGTCCTGTCTTCTCAAAGCTATAGGATGCCGGGAGCTTCCTATCCCTCCACACATGGACATTTATCATCTAACCCATGAGATCGAGGCTTCCGACATGTCTGCGCTACAATCAGTCATCAGCTGTGACGAACAAAGACTCCAGCTCGAGAAGGAGGCTGAAATCTTGGCCGCTCAAGTATGTTTGTTTTACTTCATGGTTACCATCCCAACCAATAATGTCTGTCTTACTCTTCTTCTACTGGACCACTAGTTTTATTATAGAGTAAAAAATACATGTCCGGCCCTTAAACTTGAGCGAAGGTGTCACTTTGGGTCCGTAAACTTGAAAATTGCACATTGAGGGCCATGATCTTGTTTTAATGAACCATAGCTAGTCCAAGGCAAGGTTGACCAGAGCTGACCACCTACGTGGCGCTCCACGTAGGCAACATTTTTGCATCTGACCCCCTTCTGCATCTCGATGTGACAGTAATTTTGTACTTACCCCCTATTGCTACAGTGAATCACCGAAATCCCCCCAAATCCCTTCGTACCTTTGCATTCCCCCCAATGGCTAGGGTTGCGATGACGAGGACAGCATCCAGAGGCGGTAGGAGACGGCGAGGTAACGGTGGTAGGGGCGCCAATTCATCTTCTCCCCTGAAGTTGAGGTCCATCGCAATCGTTGTGTTGACAAGGAAGGCGTGCCAGGTGTCACCTTTTGAGCACTGCTAGTAACGCGGCCCAAATTGACACCTCAATCACCTCACACTGCTGATGATTGCTAGTGTCGTCCTCGCCCTACTCAGGCCTCTCCCTTGGAAGCGTTCAAGGGGGATGCAAAGGGATTTGGTATATTTTGGGGGATTTCAAAATTACCGCCACGTCGAGATCTGGAGGGGGCCAGATGCAAAATGCTACCTACGTGGAGCACCATGTAGGCGGTCAACTCTGGTCAAACACATTTTGGACCGGTTATGGTTCATTAAAACAAGATCATGGATCTCGACGTGCAATTTTTCAAGTTTACGGACCTATGTGACACATCCGCTCAAGTTTAAGGACCGGTCATGTATTTTACTCTTAGCTACAGGCTTTTCACTGTCCCTATTTATGAGGATTTCCCTTCCTGACGTATACCTCTGCCGAATTACTAAGGATGACGGCGGTGGCGAAGCCCTGGATCGCGTTTACGAGCGCTTAGAAGCCATCGACGCGTCCACCGCTGAAAAGCGTGCTGCAGAGATTTTGTTTGGCTTGGGTTTTAACAAGCACATGCAGGCAAAGAAAACCCGTGATTTCTCTGGCGGTTGGCGTATGAGGATCGCTTTGGCTAGGGCGCTCTTCATGAATCCAACTATCCTTTTGCTTGATGAGCCCACCAATCATCTAGGTGAGTCTCCGAGTTACCATCTTCCAAAGTCAGTTTAATCGTGTGCAATGCATCCACAACCAATTCACTTAGAGTGGATGGTATCAAATTGCATTTGTTTTAACTATACTTCTTTTTTCCATCAGACGATATAAATATTTTTTACATTATGGTCTTAGGCATCACCAATAATTAATGTGCAGCGTGATGAAACAACATGCAAATGCAAATCAGCATTCATTCGTCTGGCATGTAGGCTACATATTTCTGCTTGCTTTGTTTCATGTACTGGTTCATATGAAAAAAGTCTCAATTGCCTCTCATGTATATTATTGAATGAATATATGCTGTGTGTTAACTTCTAGTGGCATGTAAACAGTGAAAGCATTACCATTACCGTTATGGCTTTGTGTTAGTATAATACAAGCTACAAGCAACTACATGAAATCTTGTGTTGCCTGCTTTCCGTTACCATGCAGGTATGCACCTAGATTGGGACAGGTCCGTACTACTATATACATCCAACAAATTTGGGTTTGAATTCCTGGATTTATTTTGCATCAAACTTCCCAGAAATGTGTTAACCCGTTTGGGGCAACAGGAGGCCTTTCTTTTTTTAAAAAAAAATATTACTGGTTTTCATTATGTGAACCATATATTCATCTGTCCTTTCTGGCTTAACAATGTTGTTGGCTCATACACATCTCTAAATGGTCGATTAGCACTTAGTTGTCCTGTGTTTTGTTTCAATAATGTGCATACAGCTATCTTCAGTATAACTATGGTTTCTGTGAATTGTTTGCTGCCACAATGTTTGTGAATAATGTTTAGCACTAGGCTACCATGTGACTTACTTCAGATATATCAGAGACATGGATGTTCTGTTCAGGATAGATCAAAAGATCTCCAATGTATGGTTCCTATGAAGTTTTCAGGCCCTGAAGTGTGCTTTTTCTTGATTAATATTAGCAATCCATTGCCACTGTTTGCAGATCTTGAGGCCTGTGTCTGGCTGGAGGAAACCTTGAAGAAATTTGACCGTATACTTGTCGTCATATCACACTCCCAGGACTTCCTAAATGGAGTATGTACAAACATCATCCACATGCAGAACAGGAAGCTCAAGCTATACACTGGCAACTATGACCAGTATGTCCAAACACGAGCTGAGCTTGAAGAAAATCAAATGAAACAGTACAGATGGGAGCAGGACCAGATTGCCTCGATGAAGGAGTACATTGCACGATTTGGTCACGGATCTGCCAAGCTGGCCCGACAGGCTCAAAGTAAAGAGAAAACTCTTGCTAAGATGGAGCGTGGCGGGCTCACGGAGAAGGTTGTGAGGGATAAGGTACTGACATTCCGCTTCACTGATGTTGGCAAGCTACCACCTCCAGTGCTGCAGTTTGTGGAGGTCACATTTGGGTACACACCAGACAACCTGATCTACAAGAACCTAGATTTTGGTGTTGACCTTGACTCAAGGGTGGCGCTGGTTGGTCCTAATGGGGCTGGGAAGAGTACGCTCCTTAAACTCATGACAGGTGATCTCATACCGCTGGATGGCATGGTGAGGCGACACAACCATCTCAGGATCGCACAATTCCACCAGCACCTTGCAGAGAAGCTGGACCTGGAAATGTCAGCTCTGCAGTACATGATGAAGGAATACCCAGGGAACGGGGAGGAGAGGATGAGGGCAGCCATCGGCAAGTTTGGGTTGTCAGGGAAGGCACAGGTAATGCCGATGAGGAACCTGTCAGACGGGCAGAGGAGCAGAGTGATATTTGCATGGTTGGCGTGGAGGGAGCCACACATGCTGCTGCTGGATGAGCCAACGAACCATCTGGACATTGAAACGATCGACTCTCTGGCGGAGGCGCTGAATGAATGGGATGGAGGGCTTGTGCTGGTGAGCCATGACTTCAGGCTGATCAACCAAGTGGCGCAGGAGATATGGGTGTGCGAAAAGCAGGCGGTGACCAGGTGGGAAGGTGACATCATGGAGTTCAAGGAGCACCTGAGGAGCAAGGCCAGACTGGACGATTGAATTGAGTTGAGTTGCCCCCGTTTTGATCTTGCTGCCTGGCCTGGAGAGGAGATACCATCACTCTAGTTAGTGCTATACTAGTATTTCTTCAGCTATTACTAAACTATACTGTCCCAGCCTGTCACGGGGACGACGACTGCATCATCTCTTGATGGTTTTGGGAGAGATTATAGTGCAATGCTGTATCCTAAGTTCAGTTGGATGCTTGCCACGGATGCTTGTACCTGACCGCATCAACTACATCTGATGCTATAGCCTATATGGTACTACTACTGTGTTTATTATCTATATCCGTCTTGTTGCACGCTTGGTAATTATATATATAATTGACGCTCTTGCTGCTCTTCCATTTGCAGCAGATGTGCCGTCCTCTTCTTTGGGTCTCTGGACAACGTGGAAACAACAAGATCCAGCCAGCATAGCATGTATGTATAGTGTAATTAGCTGGTTTGTTGGCAGTGCACATGCATACATATATTATCTTGGTTTGCACTTGCATGATCACCTGCTGTAGTTACATCATCAGTGACCAAGTTCCCCTAGCTAGCAGTAGCACTCCATGAAAAGATATCTACATGAAACTGTACTGCCCCCACGATATTATATATACATGGATCGAATTAGTAACCTATATATGATTTGTTCTTAGTAATGATGGTCCAGTATTAATTGAAAGCTTGGATCAACAAGGGTTTAGCCCACATGAGGAAAATTAAAGCGGTTAATTAAACAGAACACCTAGATCGAACAACCTCTATTCTATATAGCCTATTCTTTGTTACAACAAAGAAAGTGAAAAGGCGGTATTTTAAGGTCTCACTTAGATGCGAGATTCCTAAATTTTGTGGAGATTGGACTAATTCCTTCAAATGTGCTGTAGATTTTCCACGAGAAAAGAACCAAGTTAACCTGCTAAATAACCGGGATTTTTGCTACTACTGGAGAAAAACAAATCACTAGATTGAATCCATAATAAACTACAAATCTAAGTGGTAGATATTAACATGCAAAGGTAGGAGCATACACTTGTTCTTTCATGAAAAGTGTAGATTTTTTATGATGGGATGTTAAGAACCATGAGAAGATTACGCCAGCATGGAATTCGAAGCTAAAACAAAGGGAAAGGAAAATAATATCAGACAGACAGAACTGCTATATATTTAACTAGATGGAAACTAAATGCATCTGTGACCTCAATGATATTATGTATTTGGGGACGGCCATATATAATAACTAGGATGAAGATGATGAACAATTGATGTATGGTCTTTGAATGATGATGAATAACAGAAGAGCACAGCTCCTACTTACCTTTCAAAAAAATAAAAAGGCGCTTGTCTGCGGATGCAGCATCATCAAGATTCTCAGCCAAATCGGATGTGAAAATCTATATCTGTGCTTCTTTGATATATGCGTGGATGTGAATCTTGATGATGCCACACCCGCAAACACCGACTATACTGTACCATCCATGGATTTACTGTACTACTAAGCATCATTCATATCTACTCCAGAGTAAATTCAAGAGATGCATTGGACACAAGAATGCGAGGGAGAAGGTAGAGATTTGCTCTACTCTAGCCTCTTCTAGCTAGGGGTTTAATTTGCAGGTAGACGAGGGGCTAGGGAAGCCTAATATAAGGATATTGGTGGGGTACTTAATTAAAGGAGCTTAATGGTAGTCTACGTGGCACAGTTGGCAGCGCCAGCAAGTGCAGGAAGATGAGTGTGATATTATACTATACTGTATAGTATATAATATACTGTACTACTTATATTAGTTCGTACTACTACGACTAGTATGACTAGCCAATTTAACCACTGGAGTATAGAGTACTTAGTGTTAATTGGCCGGAGTTACAAATATGGGCAAGTTGGTAAAAGGAAAAGCTGCTGCTTGGCCACCTGATGACGTATACATGTTGCCCCGCATAACCTAGCCAAAATGCAACAGCCTGGTCCAGCAGATCAATGGCTTTACTTTCCATTGTCCGTTTTGCAGATCAATAACTTAACTTTCCAATACAGCGTACGAACTTTGGACAACCCAGGATCAACTTGGTATCAAATAGTAATTGAGAACAAAGAGTGAGTGTGGTGGAAGTTGAACACGGAATATTAGGGTTGAAATCGCATAACTTTATCACTATGCTAGCCAGCGTATCTCAAGTTTATTGTTTACGCATTTTATCATCTCTTATCTATGGGTATATACGATGCATCTCAAAATATTCCACTTATATTTTTTCTCAATCAATTATAATCTTCTCCTAATTAATTTTACCTACTTTTTAATATCCGTGTCTAAGATTAAGACTTCTTATATTTTAGAGGGTGTTTGGTTCCTGATCGTACCTTATCACATCATACTTTTGACTATCACAATTTATTAGGTATGTGTTTGGAACACTGTTGCAATTGTGGTTTACCACATTTTTTTAATAACATGCCTAGTATGGTAAAGACTTAACTTTCTTATCAACTTTATCACACGTTGTGACTAGTAATTTATTCGTCACACTTTTGTGACTAGCAACTTATTCGTCACACTTTTGTGACTACCAACCTACCACAACTTAATTAATCTGTCACAATTTAACTAATCTTAGTTATGATAATCTTAGTTATGGTAAAGTGTGATGGGTAATTAAACACAACCTTCGAATGATGGTAGTAGCAAATACATATCGGCGAGCCCTAGCTCGTAACTATACATATTTGACGTGACATAAGACTCGAAAATCTGTGCCACAGGAACATAGTCTCGCTTGATTTACTTCTTTATGTGGTGCTGCCTCAAAAATTCCGCATCACAGATCCTTTTGGGGCTGTCTTGCTCCCGCTGCTCTGCTAAGTAGGAGGATTTGGCTTGGGTTCCATGCCTGCACTGCAGAGCATATATGGAAATCTTCAAAACGACCAGAGGTCCAACTTGTTCCTTCCCCTTTCGGTGTTGTAAGGAAACAAGAGCTTCTTAATTCTTTTCTACCCAATGACTAGGACCGCACATCAGATCGCCTTATTATTATTTACCATTTGGTTTTGTTAATCATATAGTAGTACACTACAGTTCAAGGGCGGTAAGAATTGTTGTTTCTATCATCATAAAGATGAAATACTTAGACATCTTTTATATCAACAACACTTAACATCTTCTCTATGAATGTCATCTTACCCATTCCGTTTGGTCTATCTTACATGCGTCAGAGTACCAAATGACATGAAACCACATGTCCTGTGAGGAGCAATTACTATTTGTTGATTCATTTGGCTATGTAGGAATGATGTGATTTTTTTAATAAAAAACTATTTTATCTTCTTTGCAGGTTATTTTCTTACTTACCCATTGATTCCGTAAATGAGTTATTCTTCAGAAGCCTAGTTTGCAGAATCTGGTGGGTGTTGATTATCAATGATTATCATGAAGTGTTTACCTGGGAACATGGATGGTCCTTACGGGTTGTTTAGATGGGGCTAAAACTTTTTAGCTCATGTCACATCGGATGTTTGGACGTTAATTTGGAGTATTAAACATAGACTAATAAAAAAACTAATTTCATAAATGAGAGCTAATCTGCGAGACGAATTTTTTAAGCCTAATTAATCTATAATTATGAAAAGTTTAATGTAGTATCATATTGTTAAATCATGACGTAATTAGACTCAAAAGATTCATCTCGCGAATTAGTCCAAGGTTATGGAATGGGTTTTGTAATTAGTGTATGTTTAATACTCCAAATTAGTGTCCAAACATCCGATGTGACAGGGATTTAGAATAAGTCCTGTTTCCCAAACAGGCCCTTAATACTCCCTATGATCTCTTTTTTAGTGTCAGGATTGATGGTTCTTAATGCTCCTATGATCTCTTTTTTTAGTGTGTAACTGTGTACATCTTAGCTATGCAGATTCCGGAAATGTTCTTAGAGCAATTAGATCACCTTGATGTAATTGACTGTCATCAATAAAGCTTTCTTTATCTTTAAAAATAGTACACTACAGTTCAAGGATAGATCACGAAAGAGTAAACAAAAGCAGGGCCTAGAGAAAAACTGAATGTCGGCTAAGCTAGCAGTATTAGTAATCTAGTACACTACAATCTGCTGTGGACCTAATACACAACAGAGATCATAAAACTGCATGCCTGTCAAAGTAATTGGTGATGCGCAGCATTGATAAGAGCAATACATTGCCTGAAACTTCTCTATATCTCGGAGGGTTCAGACAGTACATATACTGTATTTTCATCATTTACAGCTTAGGCATATGCAAACAGAAAACAGAACTCCCAAAAGAGTCGCACTATGTGTACCTTATCTGCATTCTCTCCATGTCCAGGAAAAAAAAAAGGCATGAGGGTTAAAGACCAGAAAGAAAGAAAAGTTTGGTCATTCATCTGTTTAGTCTAGGCCTGCAAAACACTAGTTAGGCAGATATACCCTGGTTAAATGCAGATCTACTTGTCGGGAGTCACCACTGGAACGGCTGAGCCCTTGTGCTTTGACGTCAATTCCACTAAAGATGGAGCACTCCGTGGCCGTGAACGAGATGATTCACTCAAGGACCGCTTCCACCTCCTTGTGCCATTTCGCTTGCTGCTTGCGCTAATAGGAAGAGCAGAAGAAGAGCGTGCAGTGTCAGGAAAGTCTAAGTCAATCTTTGATAGGGTACGCAAATTCACTTGACGCTTTCTCAATGTGTTGTGCTTCTGTCCGTTGCCATCAAATAACCTGTTGCTTGAAGATTGTCTTAGTACGGTGTGAACAACACCATCGTCAGTCAAAAAACCATTCTCCATACAATCACGCATGGCCAGGTCATCATATTCTTCATCAGACCTATTGCAATCTTCATCAACGGAACCTTCCATCTGTCATGCAAGTTACCAGAAAAAGATGTTCACAATGGATCCAAACAGTTTGTTAATCATGATAAAAGCGTAACATAGCCAACAGAAGACAACTACCTCTTACCAAGGTTTCAGAACATCATCTTCAGATCCTCAAATTAGTTTAGTTTTATTTTTTATACCTTGATACACTATATTACACTTTTTGTTCAAAACCCTAATGTATGATGGGCTCAAACTGCCTTTATATCTCACAACATGTTATGGACCTTTACTGTTGATATCTAAGCATTCAGAACTTACCATAGGTAAGCAAAACAATCATCACCAACATAGGTTGAATGCACGATTTCTCTCTAGTTTTTTTTAAAAAATTTAAGAAATATTAGTCACACCTCAACGAAACAGTAAGCTGTACCAACATAGATGAAGATTAAGGTAACAGACCACATTGTCTCACCTCCTCATGGATCTCCCTTATGTCTTCTTCACTTAGGTCCTCCTCACTCCCTGAATTAGGTGGAACATCAGCCGCTTCTTCTTCTTCTTCTTCATCATCATCACTTCCAGATGCTGCTGCTGATTCTTTAATCTAGTCCCCCCCAAAAAAAGCACACGATAAAGCAGAAAAACAAGATTCCAGGTCAGCAGTACTTCCTGTATTAGTAATTCTCTCTCCACTAACAGTCACATGACAATGTAAGGAGTAAATAATGCATACCTCTTTACAATGTCCATCCAACCTCTTAGGAGAACCAGAAGAAGAAGGAACATGGCTTCCAGTGCCTTCATTAGAATTGTCCCATGACTCGTTGACATTTCCAGCTTGACTTGTACAGCCTGCATCAGTAGGCCAGGCACTTATTCCGAAAGCGCCAAACTGGAGATTGACTGACTCTGCCCTTCCAATATTTAGAGGCCCATATATTGGATCGCCTACATATTTCTTACTGCCATTTTCCGAACCGCCTTTTCCATCCCCACTGCTGGACTCAACTGGCCAAGCCTTTGAAACAGATCCATCCACATTGACAATGGCCATGAGCTTTCTTGAGGATCCTAACCTTTGAATCAATTTGAACATCCCCTTAGAACTCATGGAGTTGGCCACACATTGGTTTTTGTATTCCTCGTTAACAACTGCCACTGTGTTTGTAGCAGGGTCATATAACTGATCACCGGCAGCTCTCCTACGAAGGCAGCTAAAGACAGTGGCGTGGATAGAAGCCACACTCCGATCAACATTAGTGTTGTTCACCTTGGGAACTAGGTACTTGTCAGCTCGGCTGCAGAGGTACTCTTGGATAGTTCTAATGTTGCTGATGTATTTGACGTACTTATTTTTTGTTGGGTCAAGTGTCATGTACTTTGCACGTACGGCAAACCTCTCAGTGTGCTTGCCCTCATCGGATATGTAGATCATAAAAGGTATTATCGAAGGATGTTTCCTCATTAGCCCCATCTGAAATATTAAAACGATTCGATAAAACCAACAAGGTTAAACTAGGACAGATGAATTCATGAAGAAGCCTATCATTGCAGTTTGCAGTGAGTATAGTGTATCTATTTCTATCGGTCTAATAAATAGAGTAAAATATAAATTTGGGAAACTAAAATATAGTAACTGTTTAGGAAGCACTACCACGAAATTAAGGCTTAGGTGAACACCCTCAACAACAACTGATTCCTTGCGATCCTCCCAGGCAGTAATCAACCGATCCAAACTATCGATCACCATCTCACTTTGTGCTTTGTAGCCTTCTATGGCCATCTGCTTCTTCCCAATTGGTTTGCCGTCAGGTTTGTCATTGAGAGGCCTGATTTTATCAAAATCGATGCTTGAGCTCCTTGAGATGCCTGAGCGTTTTTTGGCTTTGCGCCTAGCTTTAGCATCTGCGACCGCTACTGGGTCAAGGCATTCGCCTGCATGATAGGTAGATGCCCAGAGAAGGGGATTTTGTTTCTCTTGAACAAAGCTGCGCATCATGTGGCGTATGGAATCGGTGGAGACTACAGTAGTGATTCCTAATCTGCTCCCCTGTTGAAAGAATGAGATGAATAAATAATTATAAGGTCCAGCTTAGAAAGCATATATACACTGTGGTGCTCAAGTGCAGAAAGTGCATGGTGTGGTTGTTTTGTTTGTTTGTTTGTTCGTGTTTATAGGTAAAACATGGAACAAGGGCAGGCTATCCATCCAGAAGGATCGTTGTTATCCTGGTGCGAATGAGAGGATGCCCTGGCATGAAGAGGTCCCATCCTCCCATCCCAGGGAGAGAGAGAGGAAGTGCAGAAGACCAACCAGCAAGGTGGAAAGAGTAGACTTGCCGCAGCCGCTGGTTCCGCAGAGAAGAATGGTGACTGATTCCTTTTTTTCCCGGATCCTAACAAAAAGAAGAAGATGCATGGGGGATCTGAGAAGAAGAAGAGGATGAGAATTAGTGAATAATTAGAAATAGAAGAGGAAGAAGAACCTGCAGGCTCGGTGGAGATCAGCGCGCTGGTCGGGGGCGACATACTTGTAGAGGGCGAGGGCCTGGCAGACGAGGCGGAGGAAGAGCGGGCGAGGGATGAGAAGGGTGGTGCGGCGCTTGTAGAGCTCGAACTGGAACTGCCTGGGGCTGGCTGCTTCCGCGTCGGCGGCGAGCTCGTAGCGCTGGACGCCACCGGCCATGGCCATGTCACCGGCCATGTGACCTCGGATCTCGTCGAACACCCTGCCGCTGATCTGTGGTGGAGGGAGGGGGATCTCATCGAGAAGATGATCGGAATGGAATGGATTGAAGAGAGGGGGAGGGGAAACCTACCTCGAAGGCGTGGCGCGGCTTGCATCCCATGAGCTGCAGCGTGCTGTGGAGGAGGGAGCGCGTGTAGCGGAAGGTGGCGCCATCGTCGTCGACCACCACAATGTACAGGAGCTTCCCCTGCGCCTGGACGGCGGCCATGGCGGGTCGGTCTCGTCTCGGCGCCCCTTTCCTTGCCCTCTTCTTCTTCTCAACCTCCTCGTTGGCTAGGGCAATTCCGTAATTCCCTTTTGCTTCTCCTGCTGTTTCGACTTTCCCTGCCCTGCACCACCCGACACCGTCCGCACAACCCAACACTCTCTTTCTAATTCTAAAAAAGAAAAATATCAAACCAGAATACTCTATTGAAACAAACAGGTAAATATTCTTTCTTCTTTTTCTTGGTACCAAAACGAGTACTCCACTACTTGGCAGTAGTCAGTAGAGTAGTGGAGTGGAGTAGTATCCGAAAAAAAAAAAAGAAGCAGCAGCGGAGTCTATCGAATTGGGAATTGGGATCGGATCGGGGAAGAAGAATTGAGATGTGCAAGTCCAGATCCGACGCATTGCCCGCCTCCTCCGTTGCTTCCCGATCCCGTCGCTCCTCGGCCACCACCACCACCACCTCTTCCTCTTCCTCTTCCCGGCCGGGCCCAGCCTCTTCCTCCATCTCCGGTAGCACAGCAAGCGCCGCCTCTTCCAGTTCAAGCTCCCTTGCCGCCGCCCGCGCCTCCCTCCCGGATCCACCCGTGCTCTACCCGTTCCACGAGCTCGCCGCCGCCACCAACAACTTCCTCGCCAAGCGCGCCCCGGCCTCCACCTACTGGCCCTGCACCCTGCGTGGCCACCACGCCGCCCTCTTCCAGCTCCGCCGCGACACCAACAAGAAGCCGCTACTCGCTGCCACCGCCAGGTACCACCATACCAGCCTCGCCC
The DNA here is from genome assembly GCA_000573905.2 of Oryza punctata. Taxonomy (NCBI): domain Eukaryota; kingdom Viridiplantae; phylum Streptophyta; class Magnoliopsida; order Poales; family Poaceae; genus Oryza; species Oryza punctata. The sequence goes on along the minus strand of CM002496.2, from coordinate 28,647,836 downwards.
CCCTGCTCGGCGCCTGCCTCGCCGGACCCCACCTCTACATCGCCTACGAGCTCCCCCCGGGCGCCGCCACGCTGAGCGCCTGCCTCCGCAGCCCTCGGAACCCAAACTTCACCGCCCTCCGCACCTGGCTCTCCCGTGTTCAGGTAGCCGCCGACGTCGCCCAAGGCCTCGAGTACATCCACCACCATGCCGGCGCCGTGCACGGCCGCGTATCCTCCTCCACCGTGCTCGTCTCCGACCCCGGCCTCCGCGCGCGGCTCACGCACATGGGCGCCGCCCAGTTGGCGGGGACGGACGATGAGGAGGAGCCGTCGCGGGAGGCCGACGTGCGCGCCTTCGGGCTGCTGTTGCTGGAGCTGCTGTCCGGGGAGCAGGCGGCCACGTACCGGGTCCGGTCGGTGGTGGAGACGGCGGCGGCGGCGCTGGCCAGCGGGCGGGTGAGGAGCTGGGTGGACAGGAGGCTGGGCGACTCGTTCCCGCAGGCGGTGGCGGAAAGGCTGCTGGAGGTGGGGCTGCGGTGCGCCTGCGCCTGCGCCTCGACGGAGGAGGAGGAGCGGCCACCGCCACCGCCACCGCCGGAGATGACGTGGGTGGCCGGCAAGATATCCAAGGCGTACCTGGACTCACGGGCTTGGGACCACACGCTTCAGCGCCCGCAGGCCGACCTGTCGTCTGTCTCGCTCGCGCCGCGCTGAACAAGATGCTGTTAGGCCCAGCTGCTTCTCATCCATGGCCTGGCCCAGCCCATCTCAATTTTCCAAGGCCCAACTCAATATTTTGGGCTTCTTTCCTTTCGGTATTCCGCAACACTCTTCTTCTTCTTGTTTGCCTCTAATTCATTCATGATTCCATCATATTCATCCACTATGTACTGCCTGATAAGAAAAGGCAAGGACTAACAAACAAACATCAATTCATACGTGGAGGAACTTACTTTGTCTTTGACCAAACTATGCGTTCAATTCATTATTACGTGCGCGGTGCTAATACTAAGCTTGTCTTCTCTCTGGGCCCAAAACTTTTTTCCTCTCTTCAGTCTGACCAGCACGGAATAAAACACAGCAAAAGTCACTAGCTACTTCTTCTGTACAAAGATGCATTTGACCAGCTGCACATATAATTAATCTAGCTAGCTAGCTCGATTACACCTGTTGCAATGGTTCCAATATCATATCTGACAGTGACCATTTCTTAAGTTTGACCTAAACCCTCTGTTCCTTGTTTTAGCCCGGCCGCTACAACAATCAATCATGCATCCAACCTGGTCGTCCCCTGCATGCACAGTACTAGTACTTCTTATTACAGTTTGTTTGTTTGTTTGTCAAATGTCATGCAAAAGAATAAATGAGCATGGAATTATGACTAGTAGCTCGCTTGAGGAGCATCTATTTTGACCTTTTGCACCGTATGCACCCAGCTCATAGCTATTAGTCTGTCTGTGGTAGTAGCTCGGTCAATTCAAAAGTCGCATCTATAGAATGCATCTATCATTATAATTAATTATAATTAAAAATATGATGTGTGTACACTACTGTTATCAGGTCAATGTGAGCTAGGAAGGTACTCCCTCTGATTATAAATGGATATTGTGTTTTCGTGCACATGAATTAAACAAACAACTAATTAAATAATGTGGTTATACCATTTGATTATTTGTTTGTTTGTTTGCTTGTAAGAGGGATATATACTGTAGTATTAATTTATCGTGAAAAAGGCATAAAAGGGATGAAAAGGTAAGGATCGAGTGAGCATACCAAAACGAAACAACCTAGCTACGTACGTTTGAGAATTAATTACAATTACTGGTAGTACACTGAGATTTTAGAGGCCGGGCAACGATCGATATGATGCACGGATTGCTTATTTGACCAGCTGGGAATGGAATTAAATCAAGAAAAGGAAGCATCTGGGTTTGTTCCTTCACCATCTACGTACTCGAGCAGTCGAGTCGATCGCGTTCTGTTGATTCAATTCGTTGATTCCCTCCAATTAATTAATTACTCTCTAGCTAGAATTATTATTATTTTTTAATTAAATCTCCTCTAAGGCATGATATATTACCGTATACTAGTAACCGATGGGGCGATGGAGACAGCATACAGCAGTTGCAGGTAGCTAGCCTTAGATACTACTCCTAGATATCTTTATCAACTACTACTATATAATACTATTACTCCTCCATGCATGTATAGAGTGGAGTATATATGTTGGTGCATGGAAGGTAGTAATAAATAAATAAATATATATATATATATATATATATATTTATATATGCATCGATCCGCTGTTATCAAATTGTGTCTATAGACTCTCTGTCTTGTTTGCTACCCTAACATATAGATAGTACTAGTAGCTATGCATTGTCGAATTTTTTTTTTTTTTGTATACTACATTATTTTCTAATAAATAACATCGTTGATTTTTTAAATAATATATCAATTATCTTATTGAAAAAAGTATAAATATAGTAAAGTGTAAACCGTATCTAAAGTTTTGTAAAACATGTTACAGTAAAATAAATTATTTGTATTTTTTTAATACGATGAATGGTTAACCGTCGTATTAAAAGTAACGGTGTCATCTGGTAAAGTGAGAATACAAGTTTATTCGTAGGAAAGTAGAAATGCAACACAAGAGCACAACATACATCGTTGAAGTGGTGATTAAAGAAATTGGCTTTTGTGCGGTGCATGGTTATCATCATGCTTAGATCTGTGTATAGTCAAATAGAGGCTGAAAACACATGGGCCGGGGTGGTGGGGGGGCATTATTTTTTTGTATACTAAGTTATAGCTTGGGCTGACACGGCCATGCATGGACCAATTAAGCGGCGCGCTGACCAGACTGCGTCCTCCTGCCTTTCCTGCCGCGCGCCCTTCCTTCAATTCCTGCCTGCAACCGTGCGTGAATAATAATATATACACGAAAAGATTAGATTTTATATATAGTCCAAATTATAATTAGTAATGGTAGTTTTTCCACAAACATTGCGCACGCGTGCGTGCGAATGTTGTTGCTGCGCATCAATGTGTACGGATAAAATATTGGATATGATTTTCTCCTCCGCCCTTGCATTGGAGGTTTTGCATTTGCTAATTTGCGGCCGGTGTGATTGCCGTATATATCGTTGTTCTGATTTTGGTCGATCGTTTGATTGCAAGAATCACGTGTGCATTAGCGCAACACAATATACATATGCGCGCGCGCGCACATACATACATATATATATATGTATATATATATAAAAATACATATATACATATATATATAAACATATATATATACACACACATACACATACATACATACAAATTAAGTCCAGTAAAACGTATGTAATTGTAAGACATAAGAATCATCTGCCTCTGACGACTGAGATTAATCACTAATCATTGGTAATATATAAAGCAAGCATGCAGCTGCATATATACAACTTGTTGGTTCCTTGGGGGCCGGGTTGTTTAATTATAACATTGATGAAGTATTAGGTATCTGAAAACCTCAATTTGAACAAAAAATAAGAAGCAGCCATCCACTGGTATCGATATGATTGATGGATCGATCTCCAAGTGATGGATGGATATATAGGAGTATGCATACATGTCCTTAATTTGGCGTGGAGCTTGATTTTGTCTGCCCATCCATCTAATAATATCTACTCTATCTAATTGTAAAAGAAAAAACATATATATAGTCCTCTACTGATTACTGAACATGAGAAGCTAGGATCGATCGCGAGGGTATACAAGAAGAAGACAAGCTGATGAATAGCTAGCATTAGCAATGACGATTTGGTGGTGTTGGTGCAGTGGTGAAGTATGAGATGGAGGAAGAAGAAGAGGAGGAGGACTCGGATAGGCGGAGGAGCTCCTCCAGGTAGTCGGCGCCGAGGTCCTCCAGCTCCACCACCGCCGTCGACGGCTCTTGTTGCTGTTGCTGCTGCTGCTCTTGCTGTTGCATGAGCAGCATGTGCTTGGTGGGCTTGCGGCGCTTGCGGATGGAGTGGCGGCGCTTGAGGGCGAGTACCGGCGATCCCCCGGCGGCGCCGAGGGCGAGCGCCTGGAGCGACTCCTGGACGCGGTGGACGGGGAAGTTGAGGACGGCGGAGGCGCCCCGGACGGAGAAGGCGGCCTGGTCGTAGGCCATGGCGGCGGCCTCCGGGCTGTCGAAGGTGCCCAGCCACACGCGAGCGCCCTTCCGGGTGGAGTCGCGGATCTCGGCGGCGAACTTGCCCCATGGACGCTTGCGCACCCCGATCAAGGTGCCCTGCTGCTGCCTCGGCGGCGGTGCAGTGCTTCGGTGGTCACCTCGCGTGTCGGAGTCGTCGGAGGTGGATGAGAATGAGGAGGATGAGGAGGAGTCCGATGAATCGGCGGGCTGCTCCATGTCGGCCATGAGAGTGGTGAGGATTTGCATGTCGACGTCGCGGTCGCTCATCTCCGGCGACAGTAAGCTGCTGCTATTGTACTGCGGCTGCATCCTCAAAACTCAAAACTCAAATGGAAATGGAACGCAGAAATGAAATCGTGTTGGATGCGGCCATGTGGCATCGCGCGCTTTTTATAGGCGCGGCGCGATGCTTTCTTTCCAGAAATAATTAATAAACAATACTTAGTACTCACTCTATTGTGGGCGGATAGATTGACTAGTCTACATGCAGTGGGACCCACACCATCAGGATCCACGGACGGATGGATTTGGAATTGGAAATAGGAATAAGAAGAAGACAGCCAAGCTAAGGTGGAAGAGGTAGAGCCAGCCAAAGGCAGGGGCACGTGAGTGTGGGACCCCGCTCTTCGCTGACGTAGGGCGGCGACATACGACAATCCACCCTTACGTCGTCTCCACTCCCTTCATCCTCTGCACCCGCCGCACTCCTACTGCAACTCTTAAGTTAATTACTCCATTTTACTGACAGTTTTTTTTTTCATGAATGATTTTGTGATCGTTATTTAAGGATACAAATGAATTAATTGATTATTTTTATAAAGCTAAAAAATTATATTTAAAATTGTTTTTTAATAAATTCGTACATCAAAATTTTTTTACAAAATCATAGCGTTTAAAAACTCGGAATGTGTATTGCAATCTTCCATTACTCTAAAACAATAAGCCCTTTGATAACTTCTATAGATTCAACGTTCAGGATACCTAAACATTACTTCCTCTTTCCCAAATTAATCATCATATAATAAAAACCATTTTTTTCAAATTGATCATCATGTAACACCATGGACACAAATTTTATCGGAGTACAATTAATACAACACAAGAGAATGTATGCATGCTAAGAACAAGAATAAGAGTGAGGATAATAGTGAGCTATAAACAAGCTATATACTTGTGTGGAAGAGAGAGAAAAGTGAGAAGTGTTGGCTCTAAGGGCCTGTTTTGTTTCCAGAGACTTTTTTAAAGTCTCTGTCACATCGAATGTTTGTATACTAATTAGAAGTATTAAATGTAGACTAAAAATAAAACACATTTCATAACCTGGACTAATTTGCGAGATGAATCTATTGAGCCTAATTAATCCATGATTAGCCTATGTGATGCTACAGTAAACATGTGTTAATTATGGATTCATTAGGCTTAAAAAATTTATCTCGTGAATTAGCTCTCATTTATGCAATTAGTTCTATTATTAGTATATGTTTAATACTCTTAATTAGCGCTCAAACATCCGATGTGACATGAACTAAAAATAAGTCCCTGGAAACAAACACCCCTAATGCAAGAGTTAGCTCAACACAATCTTCAAGAAATATGCATTAAATTCATAGTGAGAGAAAGAGAGAGGATGAAAAAAATAAAACTAATCTTATACCTAACCTATTATACATGTTAGCTCTAAGATTGACTTACAGTAGGTAGTGAACTCTACTATTAAACTTAGCTCTAATAGTGAGCTATAAGTCTACTATACACCTACGTGGAGGAGAAAGATAGCAAAAAATGGGTGTTAGCTCTCATGCAAGAGCAAGTTTAACATGTACTCCAAGATAAATATATTAAATGTACAAGTGAGAGAAAGAGAGATGAGAAGAAAAATTGAAGCCAACCTCTTATAACTAATCTATACATATGTTATTTTTAAGATTAGCTAATAATAGGAAGTGGGCTCTACTATTATCCTTACTCTAAGGGGTAATTGTGTATTATGTTTTCATAGATGCATACGTTGTGAGAGAATGTGAGTATATTGTGCATGGGTTTTTTAATCGATGCAATTTAAATTATCATTGGTCTTAGTGCACATGATAATTAATTTAGGATGGAAGAAGTATTACGGAGCATCAGGTCCATCCTTCTTTTTCTAATTGACTGGACGGCTAACACACAAACTTATATCCATTACCTATAAATTTGGACCCTTCAATCTCTTATAACTGCGGACAGAACTAGTATTCAATACGGAAGGGAGGATGCCTATCAATACCAATGGTTCATCTTTGCTTACAGTAATTAATACTTCATCCATCTTAAAACATAGAAATCCTGATCAAATCGGATAGAATGCATCTCGTAGTATTAATTATAATTATCTCATACAATCCTAAATTACTGGAGTATACTATAGAACGGATGAAATATATCTAGCTTTTAATTACCACAACAAGAAGCATGTCAGCATATATCTATCTATCTTGTACATAATCCTAGCTATTTATTTGAAAGAAAAAATAAATTATTGTGCATTGCACAACCGATATGTCTGAACAATCCAGCTTCTATATTATTAATTAATTAATTAATTGAAGAAAGGAGAGGGATAACTGTGTTTATGTTCACACCTAAAGTAGAAGCTGATCCCAAATATATGTGACTTTTATATGTTGCTTCCAGGAAGGTAGCAGGAGAAACAAAAGTTAGTTAGCCGGAGGCAGGTGCATGCATGCATCACTGATGATGCCTGCCTGCTACTGCTACTGCTAAATACAACCTCCTGTGCGATATCCATATATGACCAAGTCTGTCGACTGTCCCTGCACGATTAATTCATTATTCATGTACCTACAACGCAATTAATACATATTGATAATAATAACTAGATAAACTTTTAATTAAATCAATTCAGGAGGAAGGAGGAATGCTACTTCGCGCCTATATACACAATCCTTGTGATATCGAATAGTATTAAGTAATTCTTAATTAATTGTGATCAAAATGGGAACAGTTGTGTGTATATATATATGCTTGCTACTAATATAACGTCTATAGGAGTACTTCTCATCCCGGCCGTACATCTAAAACTAATGTGGGAGCATATATATTAATTTCCATTCAAACCACCGGTCCACCGTTCAGGCACTCGAAAAAGGTATATTTTGGTATTGACTTCTGAAACTCAAATTCAGCTGATGAGGCTTATAATTTTGAGGTTTCAACTCTCAATGTATGCATTACACCGTTAATTTTATGCAGAAAACTATTTTCCCCCTTATTTTAGTAAATGCTTTTCATCTTTTTCCTAAGCTAGAATAACTAGAGCACTTTTACAGTGGTCCTTTATAAGTTATTGCTAGGTTAGGGTATCTAGGTTGAAACGGCTAGAGTACATATAAGTACAGTGGCGCGGAAGCTAGCGGGTGCACATGAATCCTTTAAATTCATAATTTCTGACATAAATACACTAAAATATACCATATTGCATTGAAATTACCTGGATTTTCAATGGTAGTTTACTGCTTCGCCCCTGTGTAGGAATAAATAAAGTAAAGGTAAGATCGTTCGATAATAGGTTGATGAGCTGGGGTATTGAGGTTGAAATGGCTAGGCTAGCTATGTATATAGGGGCAAACAAAGTAAGATTAATATCGTTTGACAATAAGCTTATGGGTGTTAGTCTCTGATATTCGTGCATCATTTAACGGGACGCAATGGATCAAAAGAAACCAAAAGCATATAATGGAGAAATGATGCCAAACTCAAAAAATTATATGAAACGAAGCATTTAATTTGAATTAATTAATCAGACCCGATGCTATTAATTAGTACATTACATGTACTGTCTTCAAAGAAAAAAAGAGGTGCAGTTTCCTGTCTGTCTCTATCGTCTTTCTCCAAAAAGGGCAAAACGGCCGGATATATATACGAAATTTTAGTAGGAATATATGTTAGGCTGAAGTGAGACAGTGCAAATGAATCGGTCCCGGCTGGTGGATCGGAAAGGAGGAGCAAGCAGAGCGGAAGCTTCGCAACCGTGGCCATGGCGGCGGCCGGAGGAGATGCAGATGGGGATGGACATGGACGTTTTTGTGTCCAGGTCCATCGCTCCATATATCGAACCAATCGAACACCTCATACACTTAATTATGCTATTAATTATAGCTAGCTGATAATGAGTTAGTACTACTAGCTAGTACGGCGTACATACAAAATATATATATATATATAAATTTCGAGGATGCTACGCACGCTTCGTAGCCGGCAGCAGGAAGCTCAGCTGTCTAACAAACAATGAGCGACAGCCGAGAATGCATGATTATTACGAAAATGATGTACTACCTCCGTGATCGCTTTTACTTGTAACGTTTTAACCATTCATCTTATTTAAAAAATTAATATGAATATAAAAAATCAGATTTAAAGTATTTTAGATAATAAAGCAAGTTAAAATAAATAAATAATAATTCTATAATTTTTTTAATAAAATGAATGATCAAACTTTTAAAAAAAACTCTATTCTAGGATAAAGGTAGTATATAATAGTATATTAGCATATCACGATCATATATCATGGCAAATTTGGTTACGGACAACACACATCATATTACATCAACCACTACATTTTTGAAGAATTTTTCTCTTCAATTAAACTTAAAAATATCCTCTAACAAATTATCACATTTTTAGAGTGTCCTCTAACTGTGATACATTTTAATTTTACAATATCTACCAGTAAATTACACAAATTTCAAGTATTATGTGGTAAAATTTAACATATATCTTGATCTCCTCTTAACTCGTTTTATATATCGGTGCACCCTCTCCTATCGTTTTCGAAACGGACCGTGTATATAAAAGAATGCAAGGTTTTATAGTGATATAGGAGAAAAAAAATACAAAACCATAGCACTAAAAGACTATATGATCAGGAAAAGGAAAAAACTAGCCACGCCGCCAAACGTCTACAACATAAACACCCATCACCGGGAGCAGATAGGTACCCTCTTCTATTGTTAATCAGTTACAAGTAGTTACGTATCAAGATTTTTGGAATATACGATTAGCGTGATGGTGGAGTCATCACCCAGTGGCATTAAAATAAATCCTGATGTATATAAATCTGGTTTAGTTGGTGCGGAGATCGCAAGTCATGATCAAAAATATATTGAGCGTTTTTACAATATTGTACGTAAAGAAACGTACTACTACTAGTATCACATTATCATGTATCACTCCACGATTAATTGAGCAAGATTTATATTTATTCATACCCCATGACACTATGTGCATATATATGCACTGCCCGTGGAGCAATAAGCTTGCTAAGAAGAGACGACACTACTAGCTACTTTGGGCCGGGAATAATCGTCTTTGGAGGCTAGGCGCAAGTGCGGCCCATAAAGAGTGGGCTTTTGTCGCTAGATTACGGAATAACTTCATTTTCGGTCTTTCACTTTATCGCTGAGAAATTTGTCCCTAAACCCAAATACAGATGTAGGGGGTCCCTCAATTTATAAAACCGGATCACCCGAGATCCTAAACAGTATTATACCTAGTTTTAGTTAACATTGCAAGCTGAGTCAGTGCGGGACCTACAGAGATCTCACATGTCAGTGGCTAGCACTCTCTACTCTCTCCCCTCTTCTCCTTTCCTTTCTTCCCAATCCTCTCCATGGCAACGGACGAAAAGAAGGACGGTGCAACAAGCGGCTGGGAGAAGGGCAGTGGCCGACGGGGAGAAGGGGCATGCGCGGTGCCCACCTTCTTGTGCCCTTCTCTCTGCTGGGCACCGCACTGGCTCACGATGGAGGACCATGCTGAGGCTCTCGTCGCTGGTGCCCATGATGTCGTCAACTATCCAGCGCCTCAGCATTCGTAATGCCACGTGGAAGTGATAGAGCTCCTCGCCTGGACAACAGCGTCGGCCAATGGCAAACCATGCATGCACCCTCCGGCCACCCATCCGCACCTTCTCCCTCTTCGATCTCAAGAAGGACAACCGCAAGTTCAGCAAAGGTCACTGTTGCTCACCACGTTGTTGCCATCTCCACTAACTGATCAAGCATGCACGCATGGATGCAGAGAACGTCGTCGGTAGGGGAGATCACGCGAGGGTGGCCGCAGTTCCGCCCTTTCTCTCCTCCGGCCACAACCCTCCTCCAACGCCCCTCCCCTAGTCAGCCCGTTGCACACCGTTCTTCCCATCGACCGTCGCCCTGTAAGGGATTGGGGAGAGAGAGGAGGAAGAAAGTGCTAGCCCTTGACATGTGGGATCCGATGCGTCCCACGTTGACTCAGTTTACCATGTCGGCTAAACTCGGATAATGCGGTTTTGTGGATTGAGGAATCCGTTATACTCCCTTCGTTTCACATTATAAGTCGTTTGACTTTTTATCTAGTTGAACCTCTCTAAGTTTGATCAAATTTATAGGAAAATATATTAGTATTTTCATTATAAACTAAACATATTATCAAAATATATTCAATATTAGTTTAAATGAAATTAATTTGATATTTTAGATGTTGCTAATTTTTCCATAAATTTGATCAAACTTAATAAATTTGGACTAGGAAAAAATTTAAACGTCTTATAATATGAAATGGAGATAGTATCTGATATTGCGGTTTAGGGATGAATTTCAGATTCGACGATAAATCGAAAGACGTAAAGTGAATTTATTTCCTAGATTAATTGATCATGCCGATCGATAATGAACTTAGGTATTATTCCAATCATCAATTAGTTGATGTACTAATCGCCCACAAATATGAGTATATGTAGGGGGTCAATCAGCAACCGGGAGTATCTTAGTTGCTGCAGTAGTAGCACTCTCATTCTCATACTAGCTACTCCCTCCGTCTTTATATATGTATAGGGTCGTATGATCGAATTTGATATATTTTAGAACTAGAATCCAGCTCACTACTGGAGTTGTGCAATCACCTTCCGCTTTTAATTAGTATTATACTAACTAGTGCTTTGATCCGATTGGCCTAATCTGATGGATGATTATTGGAATAATAATAATTAGTTTACCTAGTACTGCTAGTTAAGTAGATGTTTAATTGTTCGCACGTGCGAATATTAGTGCATTTGCGCGCGTGCTAGCTAGCTTCCTTGCCTTTATAGTTTCGAGCTAATAAGATATTTATTCTGATATTCCTATATGTAGAGAGAGAGGGGCAGCAGGGAATGTCGTCGATTTCTTTCAACTAGTGGAGTATATACGTTGCTTTGTATATAGTAATTAAAATTACGTATTAGTGATACGGCGGAGTTTATATAGTTCTGTGAATATATAGTACTATAGTAGGGATTGATTAATTAAAGAGGAAGAAGAGAGATATCAAATTGAAGAGGAGTAGAAGTGATAGCTTGCTGATGCTGATGCTGATGCAGTAGTATTTTGTTGCGGTGGACGTTCCGGTCGAGAAGCACCTACATGCGGCTAGTGGTCAAAATTCTCATCGACCAGCCGGGCGAGAAAAACAAAGTAAAATTAATTTTGGAACAGATCGGGGCCAGTTAACAACTCAAGTCAAGATCGAATGCAAAAGGTGTGTGTATATGTATATATCGATCGATCGATCCATACATACATATGTGATGATATCATCCTGCGTACTCTTCTCTTGGATATACACTCTCCGTACGTCTCAAGAAGTCATACTGAATTTAGATCTTAAGTACTGTATTCAAACCTAAAAGTAAAGTTCTTTTTTAACATATATAAAAAGTATATTATTGTTGATTTGATATGAACGCATACTATATACATATGCATTTGACGATATATGCATGTGTGGATGGATGGCCGCGCCAAGCTAAGGTTAAATAACATGGTCAGTTACATTGGTCATGCTTTAATAATAAACGGACGCACGCACGCAGACACGTGTCCAAGTCGCATATTCTTCCAAAACGAACGACACGTCACGTCACGTGTCACTCAAGATACTAATATACTCCTATGTATATGCATACATGCGTATATACCACTAGCTTGGCAGCAGGGTCTCGCATCACATACGTCAAAGCATAGTCAGCACCATGCATACATGCTGATGTGCCTTTTCCATTACTGATCTAATTAACAGTTGGTTTTATAAAACACTACTAATACTATCCCAACCCTCCATATCATCTAGTGTTAATAGCATTTAATACATTACCACATAAGTAAAAATCTGATATGACAATAGAGTTAATGAAGAGAGAGGTAAAAGGATGAAGAAATCATATCTCATGCAAGAAACCATATCTACACAAGAATTAAGAATAAAAACATGAATATAGATGGATAAAGGGAGAGAAAAGAGATGTGATTGGAAGTGAATTTAATTTTAAGACACCATCTATTGGATACATAGTTTCTATACATAGTGTCTATATGATATGGTAAGTATGGAAACTAGTTGATAGTTTCTGGATTGGGGATGGCCTAAGGCTGTAAGGCTGTGATCGTTCCAGCTCCCAACACGTACGGTGCACACGGAAAACGGAGTGGTCCATTAGCGTGATTAATTAAGTATTAGCTATTTTTTTTAAAAAAATGGATTAATTTGATTTTTAAGCAACTTTTGTATAGAAACTTTTGCAAAATACACACCATTTTTGAAAAGCGTGCGCGCGAAAAACTTGGGAACCGGCTGGAACGAACACAGCCTAATTTTGTATTCAATTGGAAGCGTTAGAACGCTTTTCCATGGCACGTAAATTAAAGTGATAGATTTTAGGATATAATTAATTAAGGATTAGCTTAAAAACTTTTAAAATAAATTAATATGATTTCTAAAGTAGCTTTCATATTGAATTCTTTTGAGAAAACACATCATTTAGTAATTTGAAAAGCATGCCCGTGAAAAACAAGACAATAAAGTTATAAAAGAGGATCAAAAACACACCTGCTACTATCAATTATTAAAGACACAATATAAATAGATATATACGATCTTTTCTGTTTAAATGGTTTCTACCACCAGTACAGAGCATCATAGAACAACTCACAACTCGTAGTATTTCTACTAGCTAGTACTCCATCCATCCCAAATTACAGGGCATTCAATTCCATCCCAAATTACAGGGTATTCTCTTTTTAAGGAAAATCAAACTCGATAACTTTTTACTAATAATAATACTAATTATATATATGCTAAATATTATACATGTTATATTACCATATTCATATTTTGAAGTACTTTCATATAATACTCATTTCATATTCGTTGGGAATATAATACAAAATAAATTAATGATCAAAATATGTTATTTAAGACCTTGTAAAAAATTATATGTCTTGTAGTTTTGGGACGGAGGGAGTATTTCTATGCGTATATATGTGCATGATAACACGAGTGCACTATGTAACCCAAAACAAATAGATAATGGGAAGTGATGGTGGTGAAGCCCTCCAAAGTTTAAATTTTGGTTCTTATAAAATTTAAGCGCATATATGTTTTTAGCAAAACTTTTAGTGAGATTAGGAATTTGTTGGTAGTTCCTTATGTTAAAACATATGTCCAGGTTGCAAGTCCGTCGCCCTTCAGTCAAAATAAATAAATAAAGTGACATCTACCTCTCATATCTCCTAAAAGAAAACGTTAAACCCTCCAAAGTTTAACTAAGAGTTGGTGAGCAAAGATTAAGCCTAAGGGTAATTTTATCATTATTGAGAAAATAACTAGAGGTATAGTGCATGTAAACTTTGGTACCTTCATGTACTAGATATCTAAAGTAAAATTTTGGTACCTACATATAGGTATTATTTTGAAGAACTACATAATTTCTCTTATCCTAACAATCTTTGCTTATGGTATATTTTTCTTATATTGTTAATGGTATATATAAAGTAGCTTACCAACATGATAAAATGAATGAGCCGACGCGTCAATGTGGAGAAACAATTGAATCAAAGCACCGTGCAGGCATAGCCAGCGGAACAAAACCGCTCATAAGGATATTTGGACCAAATGAGAAATTTAGGGGGGGGGGGGGGGGGGGGGGAGATAATATGTGATTTATATATGTTCTCGGAGCTATAGACTACGTTTGTGTGTTTGCATATGGCATACCAAAAGGAATGCAAAATATCATGGGAGTTTGAATGAACAAACTAAGTAAGAGGACAAGAATGCTGGTGACCAGTGGTGCTACTACAGTTTTATGGGTAATTTGGAAACCTAGAAATAAAGCTTGCTCGATCCAAAAGCATTTTTACCCAAAACACCTATCGAAGTTTTTTTTTTTTTATGTAGCTCATTAGATCTTCAATTGGGGTATGTTGCAGACCTAGAATGTAGAGGCAAGGAATCTTGAGGAGAGGGTGATCAGGCTTTTAAAGCGGATGGCAGATGAAATCTACGATGCTCACCATGGATGAAATTTCAAGACAATGAGATTACAAGACAGGTAAATTAAGGATAAAGCTGCTGGAGGTTTTGCTGGATGGCTCTGGTCTAGGTGGTGATCTACGTTCGATGACTATGGGATTGCTGTATCTGTTGGTTTCATTTTGCAGCTGTTGATCAGTACGATGTAAGATGGCTTTAATTCTTTCTTGAAGGAAAAGTCCTTGCTGTAAACTTCTTTCCTAGCCACTGTGGATAGTGCTTGGTCAGATGGGAGGGCTTTTAAGCTCCTAGTTTAAAAAAATACGTTTGTAAAAAAACATTGGAGCAAACAATAAATAAAAGAAAAAGGACCATCATTAAATAAGTAAAAGGTAGCCAAAAAGTACCTAGTTACGCGGAGGCGCAAGGTGGGCTTGTGGCCCTATACGTATATATGTGCATATGTATAGAATTTAGTATATATGTATAAATTTTTTATATGCATACAGTTGGACGTATAAAAGTTTTATAAAATTGTACGTACGTAAGTGACTGATCGTTAATTAGCAATTGCAGATTATGGCGGGGTAGTAAAAGGAAAAAGGGCAGGGAGATTCGGCACGCGCTGGGTCCACCCGACATATGCGTTTCCCACCTGAAATCGCCACCCTTTTTAAACAACCCCCGCGCCCCGCCCCATTCAATCTTGCATATGGATCATCAGCAGCAGCAGGAGGGTGAGCTGGTGGCCAAGTACAGGGGCGTGCGACGGCGGCCGTGGGGCAAATTCGCCGCAGAGATCCGCGACTCGAGCCGCCACGGCGTCCGCGTGTGGCTGGGCACCTTCGACACCGCCGAGGAGGCCGCGCGCGCCTACGACCGATCCGCCTACTCCATGCGAGGCGCCAACGCCGTCCTCAACTTCCCCGCCGACGCCCACCTCTACGCCCGCCAACAGAATGCTTCTTCCTCTTCCGCCGCCAATACCACCAGCAGGCCGCCGCCGATCGAGTTCGAGTGCCTCGATGACCAGGTGCTGCAGGAGATGCTCCGAGACGACACCACCACCAACAAGTAGCTAACTCTGCTTCATGTATCCCCAATTAATTAACTCTACATCGATAGACCAACCAAGAATCAATACATGTACCAACGATCAATCAATATCTACGTATGCAAGCATGCATGATGAATGCGCAAATGGCAGCCTAATTTCATACTTCAGATATATATATATATCATCTTCACTTTTTCATGATGAATGCAAGAATGCAAATCGTTTTTAGCCGGCACGGACGTTAATTAATCACATTGCGTTGCACCACGTACTACTCGATCACATTCCAAATTAATCCTAGCTACTAGCTATCTAGTATAGGAAGGAGAGTACGTACGATCGAGTGGCTGGAAGCTAACTATAGGGTCAGGAGGTACGACGACGACGTAGTCATGAATAATTCCGTCGATAGATCGCCGCCGGCCGCCCGCCCGGATGCTTCAGGTGACGATGGATCGAAGGAATCTAAGTGGACTAGCTACTAGCTAGAAGGTAGCTAGAACAATCCAGAGAGAGAGTGCATGCATGAATGCTAGCTACCTCCTCTGCTTCTTGCTCTGATCGCTGCAAGAAAGTTCCGGGAACGTACGTACTACTAATTTAGAGGCCACAAATCAATCGATCGACCACACCCTGCCCCTCTAGCTTAATTTGCTGCACATACATAAAAGTACTCTCGATCGACCTCCATCACGCCCAAATTTAGTTTCCTACCGTTTCTTATTATACTGTAGTACTATTAACCAACAAGGAGGGATCGATATGTATCTAACAGTCTTAAGTTGCACCGGTCCCCGGCCCCAAATGTGTACTAGCTAGCTAGCCATCACCATGATTTGCAATTTCAGAATGGGTGATTCTGCCGGTAACCGAAATTACTAAAATCTTGGAATTTCGAATGGAATTTTTTGTTAAATTTGAACAAAATTTTTGACTAAATTAAAAAAAACTATAATGTTTGGCGGCGTAATTAATTTCGTGCCGGGGAGGAGGGTGGGGGTCCAAATTTTCAAAATACCCAAACAAAAATTTCAAAAACTGGCCATCCATACATTATCATGTTGTACTCCCTCCTCCACCAAAATAAGTTACTACCATTTTAGCATTTAAAAGCCAAATCATAAGGGATAAGAAATGACCTAATTAAATTCCCCTTATTAAATGAAGCTAGCTAGTACCATTGGAAGTCGGAGGGTAATTCAGGTAAGATAGGAAAAATGAATAAAAGGTTATTGGTGGGCCAATAATACTCTAAAATGATTATTTATTTTGAGATAAATTTTAAATGCAAAGTGATCACTTATTTTAAGATGGAGGGAATAGTAATTAATTTACAGTGGACCCATTAATCAATACACATCATCACCATCATACATATAACACAGCTAGCTAGCTAGGATAACTATGGGGCAATTGAGTTTTGATCCCGTTTTAAAACCTAACTATTATTTTGGTTCTATTTTTTAAAATTTGCTCATTTGTCTTTCTTTTTAAATACATATATCAGTCCTGACTCTGTTTTTTAAGGTAACTTAACGGTGTTAACTCAGGAAAAAAGATACTAATTATGCCCTTGCTTATTTGGCCTTATTTTCTCAAATTTTTGTTTATTTGACCCATTTTCACTTTGTCCCTACAAAATATGCGATGGAAATTTCTACTAAAAAGATAAGACTAATTGACATAGGTTTGACTTAGCTTTAACAAATTTAACATAGATTTGAGGCCGAGATGGGAAATGCCAATATTGTTGTCTTGTTTATTTTTCTAGGGGCATTTTGATATTATTCATTCTCTAAATGTATTTTCTAATAACACTCTTAACGATATGGTTAGAAGATGGTCAGGTGACATGTTTGTTTGTGAAAAGGAGGTCAAATGAGAAAAGGAGGTCAATGTAGTTAACCTTCATAATAGGTTGAAAGCACAATTATTTTATTTTAATTTGGATCTCGGTCTGTCCAATTTGTTATTTATGTTTTTCATAGGCATACCTCTGGCTCCGCCGCGCCACCTCAACCTGCTGCTACTATTTATTTTTTTTCTAGATCGATATGTGATCATCCATTGCATTGGCAGCGTTCATATTTCATAGAAAAAGAAAAAAAAAGTTTAGTCCCTGCTAAATAATAATTACATCTCTTTGTACCTCTTTTTTGATAATAATTTTCCTCCACCTTTCTACTCCAGCTAAATAGGGTGGTAATATAAATAGATTAAAACTATTCGATCAAATGAGACGGTGCATATTACTTTCTACTAGTACTATACTGGGGCTCTAAAGTTAATTAGTGATCATAGGTACTAATCCCGGTCGGAGGTAGCGAGCTACTAGTAATCGGAAATATTCACATATTCCCTTAATTCAACGGTTCATATTAGGGTTTTCTTAATTCATGCATCCTTTTGATCCAACGGTTATTGTTTATCTGAACTCTTTATCCGATGGCTAATATATTTTTTATGATGTGACGTATTCTCGTGCAAGAAAGTATGTTGCTTCCACTATATAAGATACTGCCTAATTAATAATTGATCACGCGCAAAACAAATATAAACGTACACGTGTGATAATCTTGCGTTAAGTATAGGTTAATTTCATTTATGCTATATGAAAGGGAAGGGAAGGGAAAACACAGTTGAGTTACTTTACTGCTCTATGGACGTACATAATATAAGTACTTACATAGGGCGTGATCGGTTACCCATGTCAATAATAAACAATTAATAGAGGACGACATGTATATGCATGCACAGTTGAACACATAAAACGTTGATTGGGTTCATAATTAATTACCAGAGGGACAGCAGCAGCAGACAAATGGGTCGTTTGGGGGAAGAAAAATGGAACCAAGCAGCTGATCGATCGACCACATATTTATATAATTAGTATTAAGAAAGATCGAGTTAGAATTATTTGGTGTAGACCTTTTAGTTAATTTGGAGTTCACCTGGTGTTTGGGTGGGTGTATCGTATTATACGTAGGCATAGACGTCATGGAGGCTGACTTACTGCAGGAGGAGCGAGATGGCCAAACAATAGTAATCATCGAATCCATTCCAAGTCAACGGTAAAACAGAGACCAACTGCAGGACAGGGTCATGCTGACGTCACTCCTCCGCTCAAACCAAACTCACTCAGACTAAGTAATTTGGCCTGAAAGAGAAGACAAAAGGCCAAGAGCCCAGGAGGCCGTGCGGAGTACAGTAATTTGGCCTTCTTGCGTTGTTAATGGAAAAAGTCTATACCACGTCCCTCCACTCTTGCTCATCGAATCGCCTCCCTCAATAGCAAAACCGTGTATAACGTCTCCCACATCTTTAAAAACCAGTACAAACTAACTCCTTCGGTAGTTTGGGAAGTGGTTTATACTGACGTGGCAGACCACGGTTGACTCACTAAGTCGATAGGTGGGACCCACATGTTAGTGAAACATGTAATCCTCCCCATCCATCCTCTCTTTCCTCTTTTCCCGATTTCCAACTTCTCTTGTTGTGCCTACGAGGAAGACCGCCAGTTGTCGAGCAAGGCTGTAACGGTGGTGGCGGTTCACGACGAATGCGATAGCAGCGACCGTGGAGCGAGGTGAACTCGAACTTGCAATCTCGTCCACGATAAGATAGCGATGGCACCCAACGAGGAAGGCGGTCCGTGGCAACGAAGGAGGAAGGCGAGGGAGCCCGTGAGCTCGAGACCGTCATCCCATATGCCGTCTTCCTCCCCCGATGCAACATCCCATCCCTCGATGTGTCGTGGTCCACGACAGCGACAACGGTGGCGGCCATAACATTGCGCTCGCGAGAATCCTCGCGCGCCTAGCTCTCGTGTCCACCTGCGCCATCGCAGCCGCCCTGAGCTCCCGCCTTTGCCTCGGGAACGTAGCCTACCCTCCCCGATCATCTCACTGTTATCGAGCTTCTCGCGGTGAGACGATGATATAGGAAGTGGTCGACTTTCTCTTTGTCGAATCCGAAACACCAAGTAGCCGACGAAGTGGATGGACAACATGCAACCAACGTAGTGCACCTTTTATCTCACCATCGCAAAACCATTGGATGTGCAAGATTACTATCTATTGACACGAAAAACAACATGAAGGTCTGGGAGTTCTGCTTAGCTCCAGTGCAGGTCCTAAGATTGATAAAATGCGAGGGTGCTAGTCAGTTTGATCCTGCAACTGACAACATATATAAATTGAAGATCAAAGAGCCGATCGGCTGACAAGCCGATGTAACGCTGTTAGCCGATGTCAATAGGGTTTTGAACAATCGACTATATATCCAATGTAGATTCTCACACTTAGATAAATGTTGATATAAATACGATGGAAGAACTTGAGCAATTAATCAAATCGGACAATGATAATATGATGAAGTAAGGTCCAATGAACTAATCGACCGATATTGAAATAAAATATTGAATGTAGGCTTGATGATTAAAATATATATCGACTAGAAGTTCGATATAAAAATAACTTATCGGCTAGCACTCTGATAAAACATTAGTATGAACCAATCGGCTTAACAAGATTTATAATATCAACAACAATCTAGCAGGTCGAACCTAACCGATGTAGCATGAGATTGTATATGATAATCTAATACTCGTTAAACCAATAGATCCATCTAATGTGATGGATATAGCAAATTTATTTAAAACAATATTGTGATTGTAGAGATATATTGGCTAAGACAGAAGATCATACCTAACCGAGACAGTCCCAACTAAACCGATGCGTCTCTAAACACAATACAATTTAAAATAGAATTGAAATATCAAGGAAAATATATCAAACAAACCAGAGCGATGCAAGAGATCGAAGCAATGTAGCCTTGAACAGCACCACTGTAGCCGATATATTCACCAGGGCTGGCGGAACGTAGGACATACGCCTTCACTGGAGATTGAAAGCCGATGCAACCTCGCGTCAGGTGCCAAGTTCCACTGGTTGATAAGTAATTTCTGAAAAGAGGCTGATGATACATCGAGAGTAGTTGTAATGATCGAGAGATAGATTACAAAAACCTCGGGTGCACATACTTATACCTATGGGTAGATACTAGTCAATATCGGACACCGCACAAGTTTCCTTAAGATAAAAGGGAAGATACAAGTTCTAATCTGACACTAGATAAACACTTACTAAAATAAAAGGGAAACTACTAAACCTTGCATAATTAATAGATAGAATTAAACTATCATGGCGTGGTCTTCATGATTCCTTATTGAACTTGGTCTTTTCTAAATAAGTTTCCATCGATTAATTAAACTCTTTCCATGACCGAATCCACTAAGAATCTTACCAAATTTTGGCGTTAACACTATCGAACCTTGTTGATGATGGAATTCGGTAAACATATGAATCGGAAACGAAATCCAATCTGAAGCGGATTTGAAGATATGCGGAATTCTCGGAAATAGAGTGCGCGTCGGCTGGAAGTCTGTATCGGCCGATAACGAGAGTGATATGGTCAGCCGATGTTGGTTAAACTGGTTACGTAATCAATGTCGGATTAAAAAAAGGGGCTTCGATGATATTGCCAGATAAGGATGGAATCCAAGATAGGCAATTGTATCTATTAATTAAGATTTTATGTAATTGCTTATAGATATTATCGGTAAGAGTCCGCACAAGGGACTTGTTTGATTATTAGAGTTGTATTAGAAAGTATGAGTTGTGTCCGTTATGGACAATTTTGTAATATTCAGGTATAAATATAGACCCGGGGTTTTGTAAATAATTAGCATCAGTTTAATCCAATCTCGGCGCATCGCCACCATTTTCATTACTTTGTTTTGACGAGTTTTTGCTTTCGAGTCGAGCTACATCGGTTTCAATCTTCGGCGAAAAGGTAAAACTTGTTATGGCGGTTTGCATCATCGGAATTAGTGCTTACATCTTTATGACACTCTAATTCTATCTTGTGAATCACCGAGTTATCATATATATTATATAATCTAGATTGACAATGCCTTCCATTGGTATCGATCAACCTCTATATAGGTTTTTGCCGATAACGACTAGATTAACTTGTTGGCTTGGATTATATAATATATCTAACATCCTGAAAAAACAATCATCGGCTTGACTGTTTAGATCTTATGCTTCTTTTTATACTTAGTGATGCATCAGTTAAGTTTGATCTATTAAGTCGTATTTAGAATCATAATCTCTAGCCTGCTTTATAATATTAATAAAGATAGTATCGGGGTTTCAACCGATCTTACCTGGTATAGTTGTTTTACATGGTTTTATTCATTGTTTAATATGTTATATCTACCCCTTATATCAGGATCTAAACTAATATAAATATATTGAACTTGCTACCAATCCGATTGACGGTAGTTGGATATATTTGTTGCAAGAGAATATCCTAGTATAAGGTAGTATCGGAGCTATAGTCGATACATGCTTGAATCTGAACATCGGCTATAATATGAATACATATAATCATTATTTCATGTTTATTTTAGAATTGAGTAATTTATACTGTCTCAGTTAAGTCGATCTATCTCAATTCCTGATTTCTAAAGTAGTATTGATTTATAGATTATACAACATTGATAATTACAACCGATGGATCAAACTCAGGGTTTATCTGTTATCGAATATGCCCGATTCACTTGATAATGCATTGGCTAGGTTACGTCGTGATATGACATCGGCTCTCTAGCCGATCGATTATCGTTTACTAATAAAACTTGCATGTTTCATCTTGTTGATTGCATGGTCAAATCAACTGGCACGCCCTTGAACTCGAAAGCATGTTTTGGACTTGCACTAGAGTAAAGCAAATCTCTCAGGCCAGTATGTGTTTTTTGCATCAACAAACCCTCAATCCCAGCGGAAAGCAAGCACGATGTTGATGGGATCACCCTATTCACCTCTATGTGGTTGTGCCAAATCATAGGAAGAAATGGGGGCAAGATCCTCATATGGACGCAGACCTATTGCTTTATATAGTAATCTTAAGACCCTAAAACAAGAAATAAACTCGATACATGACTTGGACACCTAGAAATAAAGTTATGTTGTAACAACAGTCGACTTGTTTGGTAGATTGCAGATAAACCACGAGGAATATGAAGGTGGGAGCAAAACCTTGACGTGGGCCATCAAAATAGTTTTCCAATAAGTACTCAAAAGTTCAAAACGGGTTCTGTATGTGAAATGCACAACCGTTTACCATAGGTCATAGGACTATCCAAATCGAATCTGAACTGATGAATCCAAACCTTCACGTCTTCAAATTTCTCCTTTGGAAACAATTCAATCAATGTAGATGAGATATTTGTCGATTTATAGAGAGTCCTGGAGTATATAGGAATCATATAATCATGGTTTAGAAAGCACAAACTCTCCAAACTTAGCAATTCTCGTGTGTCACTTTTTCTCAGAGTGCGCAACATTCAGTAAAATTGGTGCCAGTTTTGATTGGAACATCCAAATCATGTGCCGCTTGATACGTTGGAAAGTAGACTCTATAACCTTTCTTAATATGACCTTTTTATACCTTAAATCCCTCTAATTTGATGCACAACTCTTCAGAGAATTGACAGCTAGTACTACACCACATCCTCATCAGGACAACATTTAGGTCAACATGTGACCATGCGAAGGGGTGGCGGCGTGGGGGAGCCGTAAATCTTCTACATTACTCCCTTTCCCTAGCCACCCCCGTTGTCTTCGCCCACATAATTTTCTCCACGCCCGACTTCGATGCCTCCACGAGGGACCTCTTAAAGCACGAGGTCAAGGCGGCGCGTGCGACAACGGTGGCTATCATCGTCACAGCTGCTACGTGTCATCATCGTCGATGTCCTCTATTTTACATTCCTTTGATGACCTAGCTACCATATCAAATAGAAACTACTTCCTAAACCATAAAAGGAGTTATTGAACATGTTTTGAAGATGGGGAAAGTGTTATACCCAATTTTACGGTTGAGAGATGTGTTTCGATGAGGAGGGAAAAAAATAGACTTATACACGTTGGTTGTTAATTGCTTATTCTTCTCGCAGTAATTTAATTTAATTGGGCCTTTTAGTTGTTGTTGTTGTTTCTTAATTGGGCCTCGTTCACTGGTCGGCCCAAAATGTGGTGCTCCTCCTCCTTGGACGAGACGAGACGAGACGAGAGGAGAACCCTCGGCCGCCGCCTCCACCAGAGAGTAGGGAGTCCGGCCGGTAGCGATGGCGAAGAGGCTCCTCCTCCTCTCCCGCGGCCGCCTCCTCATTGCCCACCACCGGAGCCACATCCCTTTCCTGCCGCCCGCGCTCGCCCGCTACCTCGGCTCCCCATCCAACCCCAACAAATCAGATACAAGTATCAGTAGCATGGGGACGGCGGAGTCCCCATCGTCGTCGGAGGAGGAAGACGACGAGGGCAAAGCTTTCCCGTGGAGGAGATGGAGGCCTGACGTGGCCTGGCTCTCCAAGGCCCTCGAGCCCGCACTGCAACTCTACAACCAATACAAGCCTTTCCTCACTAGTGCGGCCACTGGTTCGTTCCTTTTCTTGTCTACTCCTATCTCTTAACCATATACTCCTATATTGCTACTTCAATTACTTTTGCTTACTAGAGTAGTATAATCTCAAGAACAAACCAACAAACTTACTGCTAGTATAATCTGATGCCTTCAGACAACATCCCCGCAAGCACCCGCACCTTCAGCGAGATCCTAAGCGACCTCCAGCGGAGCAAGGTCAGCATCAAGGACTGGAGCCTCACTGATCTCACCATCGGCCTCTACCTCATCTACCTCAGCCAAGCTTCTGCAAAGGATGCTCAAGCCTTCAAGGGTCTTCATATCTCCTCTAATGACAAGGCAAGCCCCCTTCTCTTCTCTTCCCAATCACAAATTCACAACCAATCAATTTATAATCTTGCTTCTTTCTCAACCCATTCATACAATTAAATGTTTCTTTCTTTCCACTGTTTATCATAACTCTTCTAAGTTCGAACTAACACTTTCTAGGTTCAACAACTAATTTATCACCTTGAACTTGCAAGAGGTTGCTATAAGGGCAATGCCACTGGCCTTGCACGCCATTCTATGCTTCGCAAGAGGAACGTTCTCAAATTCGTCAAAGACTCTAGTATTCTCAGACCTGGCTATTACATTGCCATTGATCCACGCACTAAATTGGTCATCCTTGGGATTCGTGGGACTCACACGGTTTATGATCTTGTCACCGATTTGATTGCTCTAAGCGATAAGAAGGTATCACCTAAAGGTTTCTCAACACACTTTGGAACATATGAGGCCGCCCGTTGGTACCTTCGCCATGAGTTGGGACTTATCAGAAAGTGTTTGGAAAAGCATAAGGTGGGAAACTGACTGTCTTCAAATTGTTCTGCATCTTTTCTTGGGTGATATATATGCCTAATTTTTACCCTTTTCAAAACAGGATTACAAGTTGCGCCTGGTAGGACACTCCCTTGGAGGAGCTTCAGCCGCATTGCTTGCTATAATGCTAAGAAAGAAGTCAAAGGAGGAGCTTGGATTTAGTCCTGACATTATATCAGCTGTTGGATATGGAACCCCGCCTTGTGTCTCAAGAGAAATCGCTCAAAGTTGTGCAAGCTATGTTTCAACTGTTGTACTGCAGGTTATGCTTGACCCTTTTTTGGAGTGACATCCTATTTATGATATCTTTGCTGCATACTAGAATTGTAAGTGAGATGACATTTTCTGCCTTTTTTTAGGATGACATCATCCCTAGATTAAGTGCAGCTTCACTGGCAAGATTGCGAGCCGAAATACTCAAAACAGATTGGTAAGCAATGGCTTCTGTTGAGGTAGCGTTTATAGAAAGAAGCTTGTGATTGTTCTCCTTATTGGGATAATTCGACTTCTTGTTGAACAGTTCTTTTTACCCACTCTGAATGGCTTGATCCTGACATGTAACATAGCTTTTAGCCACACATTTGTGACTTGCACTCGTAGTTCTGAAACATGAGCAACATCATGACAAAGTGCTAATAAAACACTACATGGGGAACTATGTATACAATTGTTTAAATCATGTTCTTTTGTAGGGTAAGTGTTTTGGAAAAGGAAGACTGGAAGCATATAGTGGACATTGTGACTAATGCTAAGCTTGTAGTTTCATCAATTCAAGATGTGGCGCGCAAGCTTGCTGATTATGCTAAAATTGTCACAATATCAACTAGTTCTGGTAAGCCCCTTGCCTTTTTAATTTTGCAAGTTACTATTTTCTTTTCTTTTTGTGTGTGTGCATGCGTTCCTTTTGGAATAATCGTCAGTTTCCACTTTTCACAAAAGTGGAAAACTGAGAGGGTTTGGTGGTTAGTATTGTACTGAATCTGGCATTGGTTTTTCTTGTGTTGCTAGATGCCATCAAAGATCGAGATCACCTCCCGAGGTCCAGTGAGGTATTGTCACCGGATGGTAAAGAGGATGTATTTGTGCCCGATGATCTGTTCCTTCCTGGGACTCTGTATTACCTTAAGAGGGACATTGAGGAAATAAACGGTGTAGAGGATGAGTCGTATACACTGTGGAGAGGTGACGCTGGAGAGAATTTTCAGAGGATACTGTTATCTGGTAATCTGATATCCGATCACAAATGTGAAAGCATATATTACGCTTTGAGGGATGTGCTCAAGACTCTGCCGCCCCAGGAATCAGGATGACAAGTAGGAGTTTCTTTTGCAGTTGCACACCTGCCTGCACTGGCTGGATCATCTCTATTTATTTTGTAGTTTGTCATCACAATACGATAGAAGCAAAGCATATTTTTGTTGCTATTAGTTCTCCCAAGGGTAAAAAGGGGAAAATCTACCGGCTTTGGGGAAAATAGAATAGAGCTTGTTGTACAGTTTTTTTTTAAACTAATTCTCCCTAAGTTACTGTGTTAAAGTAGAAACACAGTAAGTAGGAATCTGCTCGTCTGTGCTAGGCAGTTCTTATAACACACAAGGAACACAAGAGTGTGTAATGTGGTGTTGTTCAGTTAGAATCAGTCAGTTTCAGAGCAAAACAATAGTTATATATTGACGGCTCAAGAGCATAGTCATATATATAAATGTTACACATCATTCCTAACATTGGATTGTTATTGACACAAGAAAAAGGGAACAATGGGCATGTCTCAATATAATTCCCTGTAGGAATCTAATCGTCGGCGAGTTGGCCGCAGTCCTCGATGAGGACGCGCTCCGCCGTGGTGCCAGAGCCGGAGCCGACTCGTTCCATCTTCTCGACGACGGTGTATCCGTCGACGACCTTGCCGAAGACGACGTGCTTGCCGTCGAGCCAGGTGGTGCGCGTGGTGCAGATGAAGAACTGGGACCCGTTGGTGTTGGGTCCTGCGTTGGCCATGGAGAGCACGCCTGGGCCGGTGTGGCGCAGCTTGAAGTTCTCGTCGGCGAACCTGTCGCCGTAGATGGACTCGCCGCCGGTGCCGTTGCCGCGGGTGAAGTCGCCGCCCTGGCACATGAAGCTCGGGATGATGCGATGGAAGGCGGAGCCCTTGTAGTGCAGCGGCTTGCCGGAGGCTCCGAGGCCCTTCTCGCCGGTGCAGAGGCAGCGGAAGTTCTCGGCCGTCTTGGGGACGGTGTCGGCGAAGAGTTCCATGACGACGCGGCCGGCCTTGGCCTTGCCGATGAGGATGTCAAAGAACACCTTGGGGTTCTTGCCCGCCATGGCTGCCTTGCCTGCCTGCCTGCAGGCTAGTTCAGTTCAGTTAATCAAATCGAATACCCCTACTACTACTACATACATACAATCTCCAAAACATGTTACTACTAGAAGCAAACAAAGATCGAAGAAGAACAAGTCAAGTGTGGACAACATCCATCCATCCCAAATGCCTTGGCTCGCGAATAATGGAGGCGGCAAAGGTGTGGATGGAGATATGACAAACCGATCGATCTTGCACAAGCTTTGAGCTCATTAGGCCTTTTGAATACTCGACGCCTAAGAGCCTTCGATATGTGCGGTTGCATGCAACAAGCAGCAGCGTCCGTACGCACGCAAAGGAGGAAGATGAAGCAGACCCACCTGGAACTGGAAGACGGAGAACGGCGGCGGCGGCGGCGGCGTCGGCGGCGGAAACAATCTTATGAGGAAGAGGAAGGGGGACGGCGACATAAAAAGACCTCATGATAGGGTTTAGGGTTTCGTCCAATGGGCTTAATGGGCTAGGCCCTTTGAGGGACTTTGTTGGGCTGTGCAACTAACAAGACCATCCCATTTCCCAACTAACTATTTTTTCCGACTACCTTCTCTGAAATTCTGATTCCGATACATTTGTGTATGCCACAAATGCCCAGCACTCACTACATTTAGGAAAAAAACATGTTTTATATCCGCACTGTTTATTGTTGATTGTGTTGCAGGCATACATTCGAATAAATAAAGATGATTTATTTTAAAGCATTTAAACTTAGTAAGGTGTTTATGTTACTACAAACAATTTATGCATAACTAAAAATTGAAACAAAATAAAAGGTAATCGCCTTGTAATTGATGGTGTAAAAGGGAATACAGAAGCGGTGTGATGGCAGAGTCGTAGGTGTATGACTCCATCCACTAGACTTTAAATACAACTATCCACGAATATTATGTACACGTGAGCTTGTAGTAAGCTTAGGGATGTGTCATGGTTTTTTGCGTGTGTCCACCGTGTAATAACCAAAAGGAAAAGGTCCAAATAACCCCAATAAACTTTAGATTGAAGTCTGTTTAGAACCCTGAACTTTAAAAGTGGACATCCAACACCATAAACTTTGCATATATTACCTCCTAAGGTGATTTTGCATAGTGGTTTTTATCTAATTTGTATATAAATTGAAAGAGTTTGATCACATGACACATTAGACATATATATTAAAATATCCACTTCAATCTTCTTTTTACCACTTGTTAGCTCTCATTTACAAACATGTTATAAGTTAATAGTATGGTATAAATTAATGAGTTACAACCGATCATATGCAAATATGATATATTACTTATTCAAAATTATTCTTAAGCTTCCAAAATATGCAAAACAACCATCCAAAATCATCTTAGGGTAATATGAACGGTTTTGCTAAGTCCAGGATGCTAGATGGACTTTCATTAAAAGTTAAGGGAGTATTTTGACCTTTTCATGGAAAGTTTTAAAGTGTGTGAGTATAGTGTGGTGTATGTATGTGCACATCTTCCGTACAATAAAAAAAACTTACATAAAATACCTACTTTCCTGAAGAGATGCACAAAAAATATTTGATAAAGTTATTATTGGACTATTTCCATCGTCCCGGTTAACATGAGGAAAAAAAACATAGTCCCGGTTAACATGAGGGGGAAAAAACTACAGTTTCAACCATGTAAAGTCAAATCTGAGCCTTAATTTCTTTTTCTTTTAAAAAAGGAAATTGATGCCCTCACCGAACCGGCGATGAATGAATGGGGACGTTGGGGGTTCCTTAAGGACTAAGCTCATGGAAACAAACAATGCAAGAAAACTGGCATATGGTAATATTATGTATATATTTAATTGGATTTAGTAGGGATGATTGTGTGAGCATGCATTCACAAGTGGAAGCAGGCCCACGCTGCAGTCAGTCAAACATGGCAGCTCCAGCACCAGCCAAATCGCGTCCAGTCACCACCTCTTCCTCCTGCCATTAAAACCAAGCAAGCACAACTGCAAGTAAGCAATCCAATTAGCTAGCCATGGCCGCGTCGCGCTATGAGGTGGAGGTGACGGTGACCTCGGCGCGCGACCTCAAGAACGTCAACTGGCGCAACGGCGACCTCAAGCCCTACGCCGTCCTCTGGATCGACGACGGCGCCAAGTCTTCCACCCGCGTCGACCTCGACAACGCCGACAACCCCACCTGGGATGACAAGCTCACCGTCCCACTCCCGCCCTCCACCCGCCTCGACGACGCCGTCCTCTACGTCGACGTCGTCCACGCCAACGCCAACGCCACCCAGGGCGTCAAGCCCCTCGTCGGCTCCGCGCGCCTCCCGCTTCGCGACGTCCTCGCCGACACCGGCATAGGCGGCCGCGCCTCCCGCTCGCTCCGCCTCAAGCGCCCCTCCGGCCGCCCCCAGGGACGCCTCGAACTCCGCGTCGCCGTCCGCGAGCCCGCACGCTACTACGACCCCACGCCGGCGTACCCTGCTCCCTACCACCAGCAGCACTCTTCCCGTGACCCCTACGCCTACGGGGGTAACACCACTACTGGCTATGCCTATGGCGCTCCGTACGCCGCGGCACCTCCGGCTCCGGCGGGGTACCCGTCGGCCTACGGAGGAGCGGCTCCTACTCCTGTCTATGGCTCCGCCGCGCCACCTCAACCTGCCGCTGTGAGCTATGGAGCGCCTCCTGTGGATGCAAAGAAGAAGAACAAGATGGGGATGGGGGGTGGGCTGGCGGTGGGCGCGGCGGCCGGCGTTCTTGGCGGGCTGGCGCTGGCGGGCGGCGCCAGCTACCTGGAGAACAAGTTCGAGGATCGCGTGGCGGAGCGGGTGGAGGAGGACAGCTACGGCGGCGGTGGTGGTTACGATGACTACGGCGATGACGACTATTAATGTGTACTATTCGAATTGCAGTTGCAGGGGACCTGACATGAGTGAGATAATATATAATCCAATTATTGTATTTGAAAACAAATTGAATCTTGTGTTTTTATCCTTATCTTACTATACAAATTAAATTAAATTCGATTGCTGTTCAAATTGATTAAGGAGGCGGGCGGCAGGGCAGCAAATTCGAGAGCATATAGGGTCCGTAGAGGCGTCGACGGCGGCAGCGCACACTGGTTAGCGTCGATGTAGGACACCCTGCCGGTGCGGGTGGTGGCGGAGGTGCTCGGCGCACCGCTTCGTCCTCAGCAACAAGCTGTAGTTGATCTTGGTCGAATTCGAATTGGGATTGGGAAGGAGGAGGTGGAGGCAGACGAAACCCTGCTCCTGCACTTGTTCATCTTCAATTCCTCCTCGTCGATCTACTTGCTCCTGCTACTAGCTCTCTTGTTGCTGCATTATCTCTGATCGATTAATTACTGGGCAGATTAACACACCATTGGATCAATAGCTAGCATATGAACTAATTGTAGGAATTGATGGGTGCATGCGTAGTACCAAAGAATGAGTTCACGTTGACTCCATTAACTGGTGACCGAATCTAATTCGTATCCTCCAACCATAATACCGGATATCTCGATCTCTTAACTATTAAAACCGATGCAATTTGACTCCCTTGGTGGTTTTGGAGGACGGTTTCACTGACGTGGCGCACACGTGGCAGTGTTGACTTGGGTATTCGTCTCACGTAGTATTGATGTGGCGTTTATGTGTCATTAAAATTAAAAAATATATGCAGGACACATTCGTTATTCACACAAAAAAATATGAGACCTACTGATACGTGGGTCCCACATGCCATCTTCTCTCCCTTATTTCTCTCTCTTTCTCTCCCCCTGACTTCACTTCATCCGCCGCCACCACACCGGCGTGCCGAGCCCGAAGTTCGTACCGAGAGGAAGAGGAGAGGAGGCGGTGACCGATGGCGATGGGGAAGTAGCCCGGTGGGGGCCGTGTCCCCTTCCCCCTCTCCCGCTGCTCCGGCCTCCGGGTCCGCAACTCCAGCACCCGTCCTCCTGCTCGCCGCCGCCGCTCCGGCCCCCGCCCATTGTCACCGCCTCTCCCCACGTACGTTCGAAGAGAAAGAGAAAGAGGGAGAGACAGAGAAGGGAGGAGGAAGAACGGGTAGAGAGGATGACACGTGGGACCCATATTTTTTTTGAATGACAAGTGGATCCCGCATATATTTGTAATTTTAATGTCACATAAGCGCCACGTCAATGCCACGTGGGACGAAGACCAGATCAACACTGCCACGTGTGTGCCACGTCAGCGAAACCGCTCTCCAAAACCACTAAGAGAATCAAATTGCACCGGTTTTAATAGTTAGGGGTCAAGATATCCGGTATTATGGTTGAGGGTTACGAATTAGATTCGGTCACCAGTTAAGGGAGTCAATGTGAACTTATTCCTATCAGATACTACAAGCCCATGGAGTAATATTAAATATTACAAGCCCATTGCATTTGTAGTTGGACCTACGGCCTATATTAGATACTACAAGCCCATGGAGTAATATTATTGTGGGTCGTCTCGGCCTTATCCATATCCTCCTTTCCTAAACTTGTTATAGGAGTAGAGTACCCTTGTGTGTACCTGTAGATATTTTAACTATAATGATAGTACTAATAATAAGGTAGTTGGAGTAACAGTCCCCATATACAAGCGCCACCAACTGTATCGTAACGTACGTACTTCTGTAACGGCTTAATTGTCAGACGTACGTACTCTACGCTCTTATTATACTTGCCGTTCACTTGATGAGTACGCTACTTCCACCTCTCCTCTCACTGGATGAAAGCAATTGCATCCTCCATGATTTCAACTGTAGTACTCCTATATTGTTGTTGAAAAAGCGAGGTTAGCTTGTACTAGTACTGTAGTATGTAGTGCTACTATGGAAGAAATTAAAACGACGCACTTACGACAGGGATGAAAATGAAGTGCGTGGGCTGGCTGGCCGATTGAAGAAGAAGCAACCTACTAGCGTGTGAATGGTACATCATACCTTTATTGTGCGTGGTACGTTGTACTATATGCATGATTACTTGTTGTTGAGACAGTTAACAAAAGGATCTCGAGCTCGATCGATCTGTCATCAGCAATCCAATACAGGGCCAGTCCCTCGATCTCTTTCTATCCATGTCGTCGTTGTCGCAGGCAGAAGCTGGCAAGAGCAGTAAGACAGCAGGTGAGTTGACGACAAGTGAGAAGAAGAAGAAGAAGACGAGGAAGGTGGCGGTGGTGTACTATCTGTGCCGGAGCAGGCAGGGAGGGCTGGAGCACCCGCACCTGATGGAGGTGGAGGTGGCCGACGGCGAGCAAGTGCAGCTGCGGCTGCGGGACGTGACGCGGCGGCTGGACGGGCTGCGGGGAAAGGGGATGGCGGGCATGTACTCGTGGTCGTGCAAGCGGAGCTACCGCGGCGGGTACGTGTGGCATGACCTCTCCCACCCTGACGACCTCCTGCTCCCCACCCACGCCCCCGCCGACTACGTCCTCAAGGCCTCCCTTCTCCATTCCACCACCGCTACTCCTCTTGCATCCACCAACGCCAACGCCAACGACCAACGCACCTCTCCGCCACATTCATCATCATCGTCGTCTTCTTCCTCCTCTGTCTCTTCTTCGAGTAGCAGCTCGTCCCCTAATACTAACAACAAAAAGAAGGAAGAGCGCAGGCCTGCAGCTGTGGTGGTCGCGACGGCGGCAACACAGACTGATGATGACTGCTCCTTTACTGCCACTGGATCGATTGCGGCGCCATCTGCCCAAAAGAAGCTGGGGGCGGCGGCAGCAGGAGGAAGAGGCAGCAGCAGCAGCAGCCGGAGCCTCGAGTCACTGATAATGGCCGAATATTCCGGCTTCAAGAGTATGCTGGAAGAAGATGATGGTGATGAAGAAGAAGAAGAATCAGCAGGAGGTGCAGACGATGATAGCAGCAGCAGCAGAAGAAGAAGCTGTTCCATGTCGATTTACAGGGTGAAGCCGGCCAACCTGCTCATGCGTCTCATCGCTTGCGGTTGCGGCGCCTCCATTCCAATGCCAGCGGCTGCTAAGCAGCAGCTACAGCCGCAGCCGCAGCAGGTTGAGTCTTTACCATTGTCGCCGGTGCTGTCTCCTCTGCCTCATCTCGTCAATAAGCACCCGCAACCACCTCAGCAGCAGAAGCAGGTTCATTGTAATGCAGCTGCAGGGAAGCTCAAGTACGTATTCCTGCACCTCCGCGCGCGATTATTTACAGTATTGTTGATAAAATTAATTGCAGAGTTGCAGTTGATGATGCACCAGCACCACCACTAGTACAAGTAGAATGCTCAAATGCACCCAGGGAGGATTTGGATTTCGCTGCAGGTAATACTCCTCCTCTGCCACATTCAACGCCGGTAGTCGTAGCATTCCGTCTTGACAAACACGACGACAAGGTCATCAAGATCGAGGAGAGGTACTAGCTTCATTATATTGCTTGCTGCTTAATCTCATCTATCTAATAAATGATCCGTATACTATATATACGTGCAGGCTTGCTTCTGGAGCCCGCGTTGCCATATCCAGTAGCACTGTACACCCAGCTGCAGGTGGTTTGCTCCTCTAATTATCAACTCCATCATCGTCGTCACAGTGGCGGCCTTGCTTCATTAATTTCCTCCAGTATTTCGCTGTCAAACTCAAATGTACCGTCCACGAAAATAATTATAATAAGCTGTAACCAGTTTTACCTGAGTTGGATGTATTGGTTAAGATAAAGCAAGATGCACTATTATTGTTTCTAAGTAACAGGCTGTTAACTTTATTAAATTTGGGAAGAAAGTGATGTGACGCAGGACGATGTGTGTTAGTATATATACTCCGATCCAGATGCAATTTATTGGACGCGTCAACAGTGTAAATATATGTTACTTACTTTTGCATCTGACCTAGCTCTACTTAACCTACCGGGACGGTCATTGATCGAGTATACATTGTTCAAAGAAGATTAGTGATTTACTCCTACATATGTTTGCACGTGGCTCTAAGAAAGTACTTATTGATTAAAATATGCATGTGCCGGGTAATGGAGAGTATGTAATGAAGTTATGTTGGAATTGCTGTGGACCAAGTGCGCGTCGTCGTGGCAGCAATTTGACTCGATCGATGATGGTGAGTAATGTGGTGGTGTTTTGAAGATTAAATTACGTATGTAACATGGGAAAGATATTAACACACGATTAATTAAATTTTAATTATTAAAAACTTAATAAATGGATATGTTTAATATTTTAAAGTAATTTTTATATAGTTTTTTTAAAAAAAACAGTTTAAAAAGTGTGTTAATGAAAATTAAAATAAAACCTAAATCTTAATCAGAAAATAAAATAATAGGATCGGAATAGTGCTAGTAGTGGTGGCTGGGTCGTCACGTCAATGCATTGCAAAGTCCAAACATCACCACACCGTCACACTGATAGACGACCGACCGAGCGACCGGTGGATTTAGTCGCAAATGCGTGCTGGGAAGCATTCTAAAGTTGGATTTACTTTCCAGTCCAGTTTCCAAGCTACCCCGGCATTTATTTATTTTGTCCGGCAC
Source organism: Oryza punctata (assembly GCA_000573905.2). NCBI lineage: Eukaryota > Viridiplantae > Streptophyta > Magnoliopsida > Poales > Poaceae > Oryza > Oryza punctata. Next base: position 28,613,106 of record CM002496.2, on the reverse strand, counting down.
CAATTCTCAATAAGAGTATGATTAATGAACTGTATATATAATAGAATTGTGTAAAGTTTGACATAATTAACGGGAATGAATTCCATTATGTTAAAAGAGAGAGAGCACTATTACTGTTTGTCAAATCCCATAATTAAATAAATAAAAGTAAACTAGCTGGGTGGCCCGCGCAATTGCGCGGCTAGTTTCATACAAAATTATCTTTTTTACTTATGAGTTTAATTAAAATTTATTAAATAACAATCTCGTTATCTTATGACTTTAAAAGATAGAATCTTATCATCTCCATGTTTCTAATTTTATAGTTTTTAAAAATCACACCAGTCATTACCTCTTCTTTATCACCCCTTTATTTGCTTGATCGATCTACTACAGCCTCTATTCATCCTCCTTAGAGTTCTAAAATTGGATCTTATAAATTTTAGAGTTAATTATCTTGTTGGTTCTTATTTTTCTAATTTTTAGAAGTCTCATCAAACACTGCCATTCTACTCCTCTATGGCACGTCCACCGCCTCATATCTTTATTGTCATTGGGATTTTAAAAATCGAACATAATTATCGTCGGTGTTCAATTTTTAACTTTCTAGAAGTCCCGCCAAATCGTCAATGGCATTGCCATTATACTCCTCTACGGCCCGCCCAATGCCTTTCCTTTTAATTATCATTGAGATATTAAAAATCAAACATGATTATTATTATGGTTTATATTTTACTTTCTAGAAGTCCCACGGACAATCGTGTTTGTGCTGCTTAACGGGTTATCCGCTATCTCTCCTCTTAATCATCATTGGGATTCTATTTGGTGTTTTGTTTATAGTTTTTATGCCTGCTACCTTCCTCTTTATTATCATTGAGATTTTACAAATCAAATGTGATTATTATTGGGGTTTATTTTTTTTACTTTCTAAAAGTCCTGCCAATCACCATGATCGTGTTGTTTCAACGGCCCGTCTGTCGTCCCTCCTCTTAATCGTTATTGGGATTCTGTTTGGTGTTTTGTTTATAGTTTTTACACCTACTATCTTACTCTTTATTATCATTGAGATTTTACAAATCAAACGTGATTATTATTGGGGTTTATTTTTTTTACTTTCTGGAAGTCCCGCCAATCACCATGATTGTGCTGTTTCAACGGCCCATCCGTCGTCCCTCCTCTAAATCGTTATTGGGATTCTCTAAATCGTTATTAGGATTCTATTTGGGGTTTTATTTATAGTTTTTAGATGTTCCATCAACCGTTGTCACCCTACTTCTTTGCGGTCATATTGTTTATTCCCTCTTTATTGTCATTTGTCATCGTTGTGTTTCTAGATGGATTGTGTTTTTTGAAAATTCCATATGTTTTATTCCGATACTATGCTATTTATACATGCTCTTATAATTAATTTTATATTTTTGAAATTTAATTTATTTTTTATTCTAAAATTTAATTAAACTCGTGTCGTAGATGGTTTCTTCTTTCGATATTGCTTATTTTTTATTCCGAATTTTAGTTATTTTTAAATTGTATTCCTACATGAACTCTTATTTTTATTTTTCTAATTTCAGAATGTATTTTGTTTTTTATTCCGAGTTATAATTAATCTTGTATTCGGTTCAATATGGATTTTTCTTCTAATATTGCTTATTTTTAATTCCGAATTTCAGTTATTTTTAAATTGTATTCCTACCTGAACTCTCTTTTTTCCTTTTCCTAATTTTAGAATTTATTTTATTTTTATTACAAATTTTAATTAATCTCGTATTTTGTTCTAATTTGGACTCTTTTTCTAATATTGCTTATTTTTAATTCTGAATTTCTGTATATTTCAGAATTGTATTCCTACATGAGCTCTTCCTTTTCTTTTCCTAATTTCAGAATTTATTTTATTTTTATTCCAAATTTTAATTAATCTCGTATTGGATTCTTATATGGACTTTTTTTTTCTAATATTGCTTATTTTTAATTCTGAATTTCAGTTATTTCTAAATTGTATTCATAGTTGGACTCTCCTTTTTTCTCCGATTAATGTGAGAATTTCTAGCCTCCACAACGAACGTGGTGCCTTCTTTCAAAGCTATTTTAATAATATAATATAGATAGATAAGTACTCATCATAAATTAAAATGGGCTTTGGTAAAAAGGGAAAAAGAAAAAACAAATTGGAATATGGGAAGAAGTGGCCGGAAACCCCAAAAGAGAGGGAGGGAGGGGGAAAGGGGGGAATCCACCCCGAAGATTCCTCGTTTCGTCTCGCTCCGCTCCACCCGCCGCCGCCCTCCTCCCCCTCCCCCTTGTTTGGAGTTTGGACTTTGGAGCAAGCAAAAGCAATCGAGCAAAGCGAACATCAAATCCTTTCTTTGATTTGATGCAACTCCAAGATATTATTGACTTAGGGTACGGCCAGGGCCAGCCAACAAGTAGCTATAGTAGTGGAGATTGAATTGGTGGATTATTATGGGGATTCCGAATCCCAGCGACGAGGTGGTGCAAGTCCGGCACGGCGATGTCGCCGGCGAGCCAACCGTGGTCACCATTAGCTGCCCCGACAAGACGGGCCTCGGCTGCGACCTCTGCCGCCTTGTCCTCCTCTTCGGCCTCAACATCGTCAAGGGAGGTAAAATTTCCCCTCTTCTTCCCTCATCTTATTATATAAATATAATTGAAGAGATTGTAGACATGAGCACGGATGGGAGGTGGTGCTACATCGTGCTGTGGGTGGTTGCAAGGCCCGGCCGCGCTATGGCAATGAGATGGGACCTCCTCAAGGACAGGTTAATCCACCTCTGCCCTGTCGCCGCCCCATTCGGCCTCGACACCCACCACCTCGCCGCCGCCGGTCTCCAGGATCACAATGCACCTGCCGCCTCTCCCAACATCTTCTTGCTCAAATTCTGCTGCTACGACCGTATGGGCCTCTTGCATGGTACCTTTTCATTTCTCTGCCATGGGATTCCTTTTATTTTCAGCCGTCTAATCTCACCACACAACCAATTCTCATATGCCCCAATCTGATTTACTATTTTAGCCATAAACTTTTTCTTCAGCTTCACTTCTGCATGAATGTTGCTTGCTGCCTTCAATTCCTCACAAGTGTTGTTGATCTTGCCATTTGTCAAAAAAAAAAAAAGGTGACACGAGTTCTAGTGAAGATATTTTACTAGAAAAGGCCTAATTTGGAGCTGCTTGGTTCTGTGTTCTTCAGACGTGACACGCGTGCTGTGCGAACTGGAGCTCACAATTCGTAGAGTGAAGGTCTCCACCACACCTGATGGGAGAGTGCTGGACCTTTTCTTCATCACAGATGCTAGGTCCATTTCTTATCTCCTCACACATCCTTTTCACTACTCCCATCCAGATTCTTTTGCTATGATTCCTGGGACAAAATATTTTCTTTTGACAAATATCCTGCCATACTTTGTGTTAACCCTTGCAAAGTTGCTTATGGTTTGGTTCTGCTTCTCTACTGAAACCTGCCATACTTTGTGTTAACCCTTGCAAAGTTGCTGATTATACACTTTTTCCTGAGGGATGTGCTATTTATTCTTCTAGATAGGTAGTTATAAAGGATTATCATTGCTATAGTATATACAACAGTGTCTTGTTCATGTAGCAACTAGCCTTGCAGGGTGAATATCCATTCTTCCTTTTTTCGGATAAATCTGGTTGACTAGGTAGGTAGGTGAGAAATTTCAGTAATTTTCCATCCAATTCACTGCCCTTTAAGGAATTGCCACTTGATCCGTAAGCCTTTTAAATTTTGCCATTAGGACTGCCAATTTCTTCATTCCATGCCACTTCCATCAGTTGTCATCCGTCTGTGTTCGTCCGTCAGCTGGCACTGCCGCTCTCGCTAGGCGCAGCCGACACCCGCCATTGCCGCTCAGCTGGAACAGATTTTCCCCGCTGCAGGAGACCAAATCGATGCAATCAGATCATCGAGATCCAGATCGCCATGGCTGAAAGTCTCAGAATCAACTCTGGACTCTGGAGGAGTTTATACTTCGATTGCCAAAGAAGTGAGAGCATGACAAAACAAACAAGGACAAGAGAACATACGGGACGGTGGCATGATGCGATACGACGAATCGGCAGCGGCAGGGAGCAAGAAACAAACTCCACCCCACCGAATTTTGCTTGATTTTGCCTTATCTGATCTAAAATACTCCAAAGAGAAGGAAAAGGGGATTCTTGTTGGGAGCGGAGCCAGAGCCAGAGCCATCGCCATGGTGCTGAGCCGATTCACCCAATGGCTGAGGCCGGTGAGCACGGTGGATGTGGTGACGACGGACGAGCTCTTGAGCACCCTAGGAGCTAGCGCTGGCGAGCGCAGCTGAGGAATGCTGGGAATAGCTGCCACCACCGTCGAAGCAGTCACGAGGAGCCCACAGCAGAATGGCCGAGGAAGGGCATTAGATATGGTCACCGTGCCGTCCGATAACCGCGGGTGCCTGTCCAGCTGGTAGGAGAATCTGTCGCCGGAGACCAGAGTTGCAGAGGGATGATGACCCCCAAGAGCTGCTTCGCCGTCCTCGTGCGGTGCTACCGCTGGGATGCCCGAGCAAGGGGCTGGCAGGCTGGGCCGTGGCAACGCCAGCGATGGGGTGAACAGATAGACGCGTCGGTGGGTGGACTGATGAACCTAGATAGATGACGCGCTAGAACCGACGGAAGTGACGCGGAATGAAGAAATTCGCAGTAGTGATGGTAAAATTTTAACGGCTTATAGATCAAATGCCAATTTTTTAAAGGCCATCAAATTGGATGGCAAATACTGAAATTTCTCAGTAAGTTCTACCATTTGAAGTATAAGCTCCCTGCCTGGAACAGTGCTTAATGCCTTATCTGTTTCTGCACAGTAAGATGGCACTTGGTTGTAAGCCCTTTGTTTGTGCAAAATAAGCACCATGTCCCTTTTTGGAAGGTAAATGATCAAAACTCTCATGCATGTTATATCTTACGACATTTGCAATGATCTCAGGGAACTTCTACATACAAAGAGCAGAAGGGAAGAGACCTATGAAAAACTTCAGAGTGTTTTAGGTGACTCCTTGACAATCTGTGAAATAGAATCTGCTACGGAGGAAATGTCCTCTTGCCTCCAAGCTTCTGCTTTGTTGCCACATTCTGCGGTGGAAGAGATGTTTAACGTAGAGGTTGTCGAGGAGCAATCCAGGTCTTGTGGTGGTTTATCAGTTGCAATGGACAACTCTCTTAGTCCTGCGCACACTCTTATTCAGATCCAGTGTGGTGACCATAAAGGCCTCGTATATGACATCATGAGAACACTCAAGGACTGTAACATCCAGGTAACCACAAGAGAAGAATGATTTGTTTCGAAGATACTCAGTTTTGTTGCCTTATTATTATTATTATTATTATTTTTGGAATAGTATGTATGAAGAATGTTTAATTTTGGATTCAGATTTCGTATGGGCGATTCTATGCCAGCCAGAACGGGAGCTGTGAGGTAGATTTGTTTGCTGTGCAATCAGATGGGAAGAAGATCGTTGACCAGCACAAGCAAAGAGCGCTGTGTTGTCGACTGAGGATGGAGCTCTACCGCCCGCTGCGCGTGGCATTGGTGAACAGAGGCCCTGACACGGAACTTCTGGTGGCAAACCCAGTGGAGGTGTCGGGCAAGGGTAGACCGCTGGTTTTCTACGACATCACCCTTGCTCTCAAGAAGCTTCACAAACGGATCTTCTTGGTATGCATTTACTACTCGATTTGTGCCTTCAGTCCATCCTTTACCATCGATTTGATTGACGACACCTGATGCATGCATGTAGGCTGAGATTGGTCGGCATGTGGTGGGTGATAGGGAATGGGAGGTTTACAGGGTGCACCTTGGTGAGGGGGATCATTCTTCGTTGCGGAGCAAGATTGTTGATGGAGTCACCAACATGCTCATGGGCTGGGACGGCACTCCTCCTCCACCCTAGTAGTTTTTATGGAACACGTCCTTTGCCTTGTACAAAGATGAAGTGCGCCTTGTTAAGTCGTACGTGGTAGAATGTGTTGGCAGTAGCTAGTTTTGACTAATCAATCACCTTGTAATTTCAGTCTGTTTGTTAGGGAGCACTCCCTCTAGTTGTATCACTATCAAAACTGAATGCTCAAGTTATCTAACAGGAGGAAATGCTTACTCCTAATTAAAGTGGAAGTGCCCGCACCGCAATTGAACCAATTGAATGCATTCAATAGCCTTGTTGGCAAATCTGTAGTAATAGCTCAAGGTTTAGGCCAATTTTAAGCTTGACATGGAGCTTTGGTTTTGAATAGAGAGTTGACTGGTCATATGGTTGAGGGCCACCATGCACGACACTTGGGTCTCTTATCCAAACGCTTGACATTTGGCGCATTGGAATGATTAGTAACAGTGGTCGCCAAGTCCGAGGTGTGGAGACTGTAGAGAGAGAGAGAGTGGAATCGTGCAGAAGTTACCACGTCATTCCTGGGCGGCTGCCGCGTGTTCACCCGTGCGTGACGTGCCGCGGCCTCACGTAGCCATGGACATGGTTTTGCTGCATCAAGCCATAATAAAGCCAAATAGCCACAGGTCGATAGTCCTACTTGGGTGGATCAATGGCTCCGAAGCAGCAGAAGAAGAAGAAGGTGCAGGTGGTGGCTTCCGTGGTGAAGGCAAAGGTGATGCGTGTGGAGGTGGAGGTGAACTCCAACAAGGCGGGTGCAGGAGATGAGCTGAAAGAGACGCCGCTGCAGAGCCAAGAGACGCAGGAGGCCGCGGCGGCAGCGGAGAAGAAGAAGAAGAAGGAGAAGCGCGCGGGAGGAGGCCATGGAAGAAGCAAAAAAAGGAGAGGTGGTGGTGCATTGGAGTATGGCGGTTACAAGAGGTACGTGTGGCGCGTGCTGAAGCAGGTGCACCCTGACATGGGCGCCTCCGCCCGCACCATGGACGTGCTCGACATGATGATGGCCGACATGTTCGAGCGCCTCGCCGACGAGGCCTCTCGCCTCTCCAAGCTCTCCGGCCGCCTCACCCTTACCTCCCGCGAGGTCCAGTCCGCCGTCCGCCTCGTCCTCCCCGGCGACCTCGCCAACCACGCCATCTCCGAGGGCACCAAGGCCATCTCCAACTACCTTTCCTAGGCAGCTAGTACCTACTCCTCCGTCAGTGCTCTGCTTCTCTGTAACTTGCTAGCACTGTTGGTCTCTGTTTCTTTTGCTTCAGTTTTCTTAGCTGAGCAGAGTAGTATTTAGTGAAGCTTAGTCGTCGTAGCCTTTGTAGCTACTAGTATATCAGTCTGTAATCTTTCTAGCTAGCTAATGTCCAGTTAATACTAGTACCTGTTTGCTGCTTAATTACCGTTATCGTCCTAACAATTTGGATTATTTTTCAGCAAATTAAGCACTGCACGTACAGTGATGGAAATCCATGCTAGCTGCGTTTAACAAGAAAAAACTACAGTTGCAACCAGGATGGATATGTTTGTATGTACTAGTTACTACGTACTCACTTGGAACTAAAAGGCAGGGACGACTCTTAATTGATTAATTTGGCGACTAATTAGAGAGTCCAGCTAATTAATTAGTTGCTGGCTTCGGTCAGTCGGCTTAATAATACACACTCAGCTTGTACAGCGCCCATTGATTTTGTAACGAAGGAGCTCGATCTACTAGCATTCATCAGCTGCCTGACGACAAGATGAAATGATGTTGATCCTGCGGGAGTGGAGGAAGGACTTGTGCTTGCCCTCGGCGGAGGCGAGGTAGGCAAGGAACGCGGCCATGTCGGTGTCCATGTACCGCCGCGGCCTGTCCCGCTGCTCGTCCACCAGCTCTGCCGCCGGCCCGATCACACGCTCCGCCGGCAGGCTGTGCAGCGACGCCACCGACACGCGCGCCCGCCGACCGTTCACTCGCACACGGTGCAGCACGCTCCGGTACCGCCCGTTGCTCAGTATCTCCAGGTGGTCGCCCACGTTCACCACCACCGCGCCCGGCAGCGCCTCCACCACCGCCCACCCGCCGCCGCCCTCTCCGTAGCTCACCTCCAGCCCTCTCACCTCGTCCTGCAGGAGGATGGTTAGCATGCCGTAGTCCGAGTGCGGCGGCATGCCCAGCGTCAGCTCCGGCTCCGGGCACGCCGGGAAGCAGTTCAACATCATCATCTGCGACCCGCCGTCGCACTCCTCCAGCAGCTCGCCGCGGCACCGCACGATGCCCAGCGCATCCAGCGCCGCCTCCATCAGCTCCCGGAACACCCTTTGGCACGCTCTGGCGTACGCCGCCGCCGCCGGCCTGAGGTCCTCGGGGGCGTCGGGCCAGGAGGGGACGACGTCGGCGAGGCGGCGCGTGTCGCGGATGAGTAGCTTGAGGAAGTCGCGCCAGGAGAGGACGCCGTCGTTGAGCTGGTTGAAGCTGGTGCCGTACCGCACGGCGGCGCGGATGTCGGCGGACATGTATCGCGCACGGGCGGGGAGGGGAAGGTCGAAGAAGAAGCGGCGCGCGGCGTCCAGCATGGCGCGGCCCACGTCGGGGGGCACGCCGTGGTTGAGAAGCTGGAAGAAGCCGTAGTCCCGGCAGGCGGCGTGGAGCGCGGCGAGCTGGCAGGGGTCTCCAGCGCGGAGGGCGGCAAGGTCGACGACGGGGAGCAGAGCAGAGCAGGGGTTGCCGGGACGGTCGGCGGGCGGGAGGACATAGCGGGCGGGCAGGGTGGTGATGCCGCTATCGCACAGGTGGCGGACGCCCAGCCCAAGCTCCGCCTCCGACTCCGACTCCGACGACCCGTCGCCGATCTTGGCTCTCTCCACCGTCACGTCGAGGATGGCCATTACTACGTCTAAAGAAAAACTCTAATCAATTACGAGTTATTAATAGGGTGGGAGTAGAGATGATTAAAATTTTGTGGGCGACTGGCTTGGTTAACAAGTCATTGATTAGCCGCGTGTGTTGGCCGTGTATTTATAGCCGTCCGCCCGGAGCAAATGAAATCATCTGCAAAAGATCGGATTGACAAGCATTCCTTCTCCACTTCTCCCTCCCCTCCTAATCTACAACTTTAGCGCTATGGTTATCAGCTCTTAAAGTTAATGAAATTGTTAAATGGCTATTGATCAAAATTTGGGATTGTAAATTTCTAATATTAGGATTTGCACATTGATTCGTGCTTCGGTCACTTACTAGCTCTTTCTACTCCAACTCCAGCTACCCTTCTCTTCCTGTTACCAGTTTACAGTGTTGGGTTCGAGGTGTGGAGGTAGGGGGAGAGAAAGAGGAGGAAGATCACCGGGATTAGAGAGATAGTTGTGGGAGACGGCGGCCCAACAGTGGGTGGTGGATATAGGCCCGTGTTACCGATGAGGCAAACGGAAGCTTTTGTGAGTAGGAGATGGTATGGAGCCGTTGGGTAGGGGCACTCGTCGCCTTCAACTTGGGGAAGAGAGAGGTGTGTCTGGGGTTGGGGAGGGAGATTCACCGTGTGGTCGACCCCTTATGGTCAATCGACAAGGCCGAGCGACGGTGAAGGTGTTACTTGGACGCGCATGAGCTCACGACTCGTGAATTGCGGCGATGTTGGAAATGTTGAGAGGGGGGAGTAAGGTTAGAGTTAGAGGTATAGTGTACCACTTAAAAGATGGAACGGTCCATAATTATCAATATATGCGAGGTATCTTTCTATCGAATACCCTAAAAGAATGTGCTTAAAGCGTGGACAAAAAATCTGTTCTAATTATTCATTATTCAGTGAATAAGCTGAAATAATAGTGCATCAGGTATTATCAGAACTTTTAACTTAAAAAACTTAACAAAGCTTATCTTTTTTTTTCACCGGGCCACTATCAAATAGTTTGCCTGTTTTAAAAGAAAATAATTTGCCAATCTTTTAGGTAATAAGCAAAATAAATATGCGGAATTTCTTTTACACGGTATTTCTTTGGTATTTTTATCTTACACCAAGCTACGCCTTAATTACAACCATGGTTAGTTTCGATGTTTTGTATGGCATGTTTGGATTGATACTCTACCATAAGCTCGGGCAAGTTTTGACACTATCCAAATTTTTGTAGGACAAAGTTTCTCTACTTATATTCATTGACACATATTGGCATCAATCTAAATAGACAAATGTTACTGTTAAAGTTGCCAATGTTTTGGTAGGGCAAGTTTTTAACCAAACGAAAAAAGCCTGTACAAAGTGGCAACATATATCGTGAGCTACAATACTTGTTTTTTTTTTTTGAAAAATAGAAACATAGTCTAAACGCAATCACTTACATACACGCACGCAAAACTTAACTTGAAACATACACACAGTACCCACCTATAAGGTGGGATCAATATATTATGAGATTAATGAAGTCACCACATACAACTCATGATTGATTGACATATCGCCTACCATGAAATAAAAATTAATTTTGACCAACGATATACAGAGAAATCCATTCACATTCTACAAAAGCATTTCTTGTCATTCAAATATATCGATTAAAATTTCTAAAAAATTTATGTTATATAACACTACTCTGTGAAAATGGAAGACTATATTTGAATAAGGTAAATACTGTTTAAGACTGAGTTTATCTGATTTTAGGACTTAAATTTGTGAGACAGCCCATACTAAGAAAGCCAATGAATATGGTCAAATCTATTAAATACTAAAGAGATCATGTCAATTAATTACTCCCTCCATTTCAAAATATGTATACCTTTTTAGTTTAAAATTTAAACGTATATTTATTTTAGATGGAGGGAGTACAATTTCACCTATATATCAAAATCAATTTCTTATGACCTACTCGGATTTAAGTCCTAAGCATAAGATATGTGCTTGTATTTTCTTATGACTTTATCTTTGAACGCGTGCCAGGACGTATCCACGTGGGCTTGTAGTGGGCATAAGTGGTACGTGCATGTGCACTTTAAAAAAATTGAAGAGGGATGAAGTAAATCTCAGTTAATTACGTTTAAGCGCATATCCTTCGTTGATTTGGTCTGGTATATTTAGGGGCACGGTACGACTCAGAGAAAGGCTTAAATTGCTAATTGATATGTTAATTATTATTTTAGAAACAAGAATAAGTTCAAGCATGATCTGAGATGGATTTGCATGCATCATATTCAGTGGGCTTAATCTATCATTCCCGCAGCATCTCTGCAAGTCTGCATGGATGCTTGATCATCAGTAATTACTAATTATTACAACAATTCGATATATTGGAATCTCATGTTTTTTTTTATCATTATGGAATGTACTCCCGGACAGACCACAAATGTTGGGCCTAGATTTTATTCAGTGTTGATTCACACTAAATTTCGCACTAGCACTACAATAAATATAGTAATACAATATGAATGTACTGTATATATGGGCTACCGATTGATCGGTCATTAATCTTGTGCTTCCAGATTAAAATGCATGCGTGCTGTCCTGGATATCTATCTCTAGCAAAGTAGAGTAGAGTAGCAAAGCATATGCATATGCATGATTTTGCCTCAGCTAGGCTTCCGACCGGACATGACTTAACCATGACCTAACCGCACGATATATTGTACACACGCCAGCTAATTAAGCTCCCTGACTTTATACGTGCCATTCCTAGCTACTACTAGCTAGCAGGGACTCTCTATAGTTATTTTTAGCATTTAAATTCTATTTTAAAAATATAGTTATTTCTTTTAAAATCAATTACAGCTATTACTGATATAAATTTTTCAACTACCTACTCTTTTCAATCAATCATAATTTTTTTATTTAGTTCCATAAATATTTTAATATATATGTTTTACTTGTATTTTTGGGACTAAGTACTATCAGCATTGGCATCCATACCTCGATCAATCGAACGATCCACGGTGCTAAGTATATTCCCACTGGAATTGAGATCCTCTGTAACGTCAATCCTCTTCCATTCCCACTTTATATAGGACCAATGAATGCAAAGACAGCAGTACTCGATTAATTGAACTATACTTATATGATAATGAGCATAGTGTAAATTAAGATGCTTAAAATTTACGGCAAAAAAAATAAAATCTATATGTGCGCTGCAGGTACGCACGCATGGGTACTGGATAGATCACTGCCCCGTACGTCTCGTTTGGAATCTGTATTATCTGTATGGATGCAAATTAAAGTCAATTAATCGTACGCTGCTACGAATAGTACTAGTACTAGCTAGGAAGCAAAAAGTTTCATGCCTGCGATGCACCGTGATTATATTGTCTTTTGCAACCGATCCATCGATCTGATCGTGCGTTGAATATATTATGCATATGCAATCAAAGTCATGTGGTTTTGTCACTGACTTTTTCATATTCGTTTTACAGACCTCTCATGATCTTACATTCTTAATTCCAAGATTGCGTCGCAGTGGTCAGCTGGTAATTAAGAACAAGACCGCATGTACAATTGCAAGATCTGTCAAATGAACCAAACACGTCTCAAGATACAAATACTATTCGATAGCAGGGGCAGCGGATGAAGATGGGAGTCTCTTCAATTGTGGGAGCTTAACTAGATACTAGATGCAATGCACTGTTGGGTGACAGACAGACTGACTGACAGAGAGTGATGGTGCTGCACGTACAATCTTGTGTCAACTGAATTGAATTGGAATGAAATGGATCGAATCGAATTTGGAAGGCACATATTAATATCACTGTTATGTTATCAGGCAGCCATAGACAGGCTTTAATCTTGTTATTGATGGACAACAAGTTGAGCTAGTTGTGTTTATGCTGTCGGTCGGACCCATTTCAACCAAAGTGATGCATGTTTGATAGATATGGAAAGCAGCCCGTTTTGGCTATGTCAAGTGTCCCAAAGATTTGCTTACTTAATTTCACCAATCATGCATTCATGCATGAACCTCGTCATCGATCCAAGCACTGCCCTGCCCTGTCCTGCATGTACATGACATCAAGGCCCCGTTGGGGCATCAAAATCTACTCCAAAAACACAGAAAAATCAACAGCCATCTTATCCAAACATTTTCTCCTAACAGTGATATAGTACAAGAAAGAATCACAGAACAAGCTACAGGTAGACATTTTACCTACCTGCAGTGCAGGCTGCATTTGGGTGTCATATGCGTTTGGTGAAGGAAGGCAGAGCTGACACAACACCGGAGCCCATATATACAAATGTAGCTCTTCTGGTCCAGCACCCGGAAACCACCTATTTGATACACTTTTACAACCGAAGCACATGCCTTTGCCTTCCAAAAGAAAGTTTTGCAACTTCAATCAGTATAGCAAAAAGATCTGATGTAATCCCTTCTGCAGCACACCAGCATGAACAGCTAAGTTTCCGTTTGCAAATGCAAAGGGCACATGCATACTCTATTTCTTACCCATATAAGTTGGCAAGTAGTAGGAAGATGCAACCATCCTAGTTTTCGCTGCCCTGAAGCTGCTGAGCTTGTTACTGCCAGCTGCTTGTTGGGACGGCAGGGGAAGAAGCAGACCTTGCTGTGGTAGCTGAGCTCCATTATTCAAGTGAAGTAAATTAACTGGTGGGGGTCGGCCCAGCAATCCTCGACTAAGCTGAGGAGCCACTGGCAACTGAAGCGATAAACTGTAGCCAAAACCAGAAGGGATGATAACAAACGGTGGCTTTGGCTGGCGCACACACTGAGTACTAGCCTTAGCCTGGGTGGGATGTCGATGTACAACCTGAGGAGCTTCAGCAGTTGTAGAATTAGCATGCTGGTCTGATCCTACTAGGTGCACAGCATGCTTTCCCTTTCCGAGCCCATATCTGCTATCTGGGCTCGTTTGTGGCTTGCGTTTTCTCTTGCCACGCTTTAAACGAGGTTTACTGACTAGCTCATCTGGTTTAAGGCATCCAAACAGAAGGGTCTTTAGCTTTGATGTCTCTAGTTTACCCCTCATGAAATCTAACAAGTTCAAAGCACAATCTCGAAGACATCTGCAAATCTTCTGCACCTCCTTTTTCCCAACTGACCTAGCAAAATTTTGTGACCGGTCCAAGAAATCTTCAACCTACATGAACAAGAGTAAAGGAAAATTCTTCTTGAGGGCATAATACTTAATTCAAAACAAATCTTACATTTAAATTGCCAATTCCTTTCTTCCAGGTCTTAGAGATCCATGATGCTTCAAAGTTGCTAGCGCATAGGCCATGCTCCCATAAGCTCTCTGCTGATAATAGCTGGAGAACAAAAGGCCAACTTTGTGACTTACTAGCGACCATAATAAACTATCACACAATGGTAATTAAGGTGGTACAATTGTAAAAAAAGTGCAAGCTAATACAAGTGACCAAATAATTGTACACACAAAAAAATGTTACATTGCAATGCTCAGGAAAAAAAAGTTGAAATTAATAGTGTGTAATGTATTTTTCCATGTAATAAAAATAGCTAAAAGCCCCCAAAGCACAAACAAACAAATACATCCTGCTAGAAGGGGTACATTATGAGAATTTCTGGATGAGCATTATCTTGTTTGAGCTTGCCTAACCCAAAGTTCTTAAAGAAAAGGATACATGGAGAATCTGAGTTCAAAAGGAATCTAGGCACAGTAATGAACATCTAAAGGAGTCAACAAATCACATTATTAATAAGGAAACATAACTTAAACATAAATACTAAATAAAAGTTATATTCCAAAGGAACTCACTTTACTGATCAACGATACAAACAGTTCAGCTACAGTTTCTTTATTTGTTCTCCCAAAGCCCTTAAATGCCAACGTATTCCTCTCAACACTTTCAAAATCTGAACCATCTGCAAGGAATCTCATCATCAGCTCAGAGTGACTCAGTTGCTGCCAGCACATGAAAAAAACAAAGATAAAAAATTTATTTTAAAAACCTTTTAATAAGGCAGAGAATGGGGGTAATATTGGAGGATCCCGGGTCTGCGCTGCACATTGCACAAGTGGTAAGAAAATTCAACTTATATTTATTCAGATAAAAAGGGAAAAAGTATTAAATGCCAAATGTTTGTTTTCTTAAGCATAGATCTAGTGAGTTACTACTAAAACACCCACTTTCATAAGTTCAATGCAACAAACTCTAAAACCAGGTATGCACACACAACCCCATGGCAAAAAAATGATAATGTGAATGTGTAAAAAGACTTCATCTGTTCAATTGAAATCAGCATAAACCCCTGGCATCATTCCTTGATATTATAAGGACGTGAAAAACTTTTTAGTGAAAATCATCCTTGTTTTCTAGACAAATTGATTCATATCCAATAGTTGAAACAAAATATGGGAAAACAACTACTCATCATACAATAGTCAAACAATGCATTGTGAAATCCTCTGTACCTGCAAATGGAAAGCAACTAACGAAATTATTGACATGGAGCTCAGTGTTCGCTCTCTCGGGCTATTCACATCATGTATCTTAGCCCAGAACTTCACCTTCAAACACAAAACAAAAAGACATTGTTATCACCTTGCATTTGTATATTATATCTTTTTTCCTTGGGGAAGGGGATTACATTACCAAGTAACTTAGTATCTGAAACCTTGGATCAAGTGAAGAAATGAACTTAAAGATCATTGATCTTGTCATGCCATCCTTATTTTCAACCGTAATATCACACTCAATCCCAGTTCCCCGATCAATAACATTAACAATAGGCACCCTAGCAGTTACAACAGGTAGAACCCTACAGAAAATTCCATTCTCTGAAAGTAAGATCAGAAAAACAATTGGCATGTCACAGCAAACGGGGTCGAAGGAAGCGTTCCTCGACACCGGGGAACGCCGTCCCTATCCTGGAAACGTGGGGACATTTTCATTCCCACCTTGTAAAAATCTCAAGTAACATACCACGTTCCTCGACCCCATTGACCTGGGAACTTTGTGACTCATGCAAAGGAGCGTACTGATAAAAACTGGTGGACATGCAAAGTACTAGGGAATATTTAGAGCTACTGTGCTCTAGGCAGTAGTTACTTTGATGAGAATATAGAACTTTGGCAAACTTCCTACTAGCAGAAATTTTTTTCTTGCGAGCATAATGATCGTCAGTATCAGCGGTAAAATTGACAGAGAGGTCCAGGTCACTTCTAGGGGTAAATAAATCCATTGTAAATGATCCAAATGCCTCGACGACTGGAAACCCGTTATTGTTACCTGAAATGATTTGTTAAAGAGAAGGGTCAATCAGCATGCCAGAGACAATGTTGAGCAACTAATCAAACTATCACTTTAAAGAGTTACTTTACAGTCATTGGGAGGTATTGGCAGATATAGAGGCATATTCTAGTGGTAAACAGTGACCAAGTAGTGAAGTAGAGTATCGTGAAGAACATTACTATAGTATAGTAGATGAACATTAGTATTAGAAACGATTACAGGGGTATGCAATAAGCACATGATTAGGGGTTCTTACCGAAGATTTGGTTTGCCATGTTGTTGAAGACATGAACCAAGGTAGTCCGTTGGTCGTAAACAAGTGGCTTTGGGCGCAGCATAGTATACACCTGAAGAAGCAAATTATCGAGGATAGGAAGAAGAGTGTGACTGACTGACATCGCCGCCAACTCCTCCGACTCGAGACATTCGGCATGCGCGCGCAACACTGAAGAGAAACAGGAAATCCAAATTAAAAGGAGAGCGCAAATGCATGGAAGATGAATGGGAGCAGCAGCTAGTAGCCTAGTACCGTACCTTGGGGATCCCATGCGCTTACCTCACTACTGTCACTGGACCTAGATGGAGCACCAAAAAACATGAGAGATCTAGTGGTATGCTATGATAACCCTATTCCGAGCGAGCGGAAAGATGGAGTAGAGGACGCCAACTAACTGCGAGCTTTCGGAGGAAGACGATGACATGGAGAAGACCGCCGGGGGCAAGGGTTCGGGCGGCGGCGGCGGCGGCGGCGGAGCGGGACAGCGGGCGTCGCTTTGGAGTTGTGTCCTCTCCTGTCGAGCCTGTCCTGTCATGTAGATCCCACGAGTCAGTCTCACTCTCCTCACTTACTACTCGCGCAATTTATTTTGACACTTACCCTCTTTCCTACTGCTGATTAAATTGAATTTTTAGTATTTGATAATCACGCTGATTGGGTTGACCCTTAGGGTTCTTCCTACTACAAAACATGGCAGAAAAACAAACAACCATCGTCAACCTTGCAATCTCAGGTACTAATTAATGTTATCAACGTTATCACTCCTTCAGTTTCATTCGTATTGTCTGCATCTAAATTACATGACAATGTGCAGGTAGACCGTAGACGCATGCGGCCAGCATCTTACGTTGTACCGTACTAGTGTTCTAGACAGGAACATTTAGTTCCCTCGAACTGTATCCCATCAATCAGTTTGTTCAAATGATCAGTTGTGAAATGAATTAGTAGTAGCTGCCTCCGGTAATCCCAGTTCCCAAACAAAACACTTTCTGCCACCCCAAAACCATATATTACACCAAGGCAGACAGGCAGGGCCCCAATCTAACAAAACAATGGAACGCATCAGAGACAAGAGACACACAAGACAATACATCCACTAACACCTACAAGCTCTAAGTAGGAAAAACAAAAACAAAAACTTTTCTTCTTCTTTATCTTCCTTTCTCTGTATCTACATGATGAAGTATGCTCGGATCACCTCAATTATGG
Organism: Oryza punctata; assembly: GCA_000573905.2. Classification (NCBI taxonomy): domain Eukaryota; kingdom Viridiplantae; phylum Streptophyta; class Magnoliopsida; order Poales; family Poaceae; genus Oryza; species Oryza punctata. The sequence continues at coordinate 28,595,548 of CM002496.2, read as the reverse complement.
GTGCACGGCACAGCGGGCATTTCCCTCCACTTCGAACCAACTCATTCGCGCATTTTGAACATGTGCACATGTGCCCACATCTGATAGTAAGTCAACACCCCAACCCCCAAACACAGAAGCAAAAAAAAAAAAAAAACCATCATTAGTACTGTAATACTGTGTATTAGAGAAGAACGAGCGACATTGACCTATTATTTATTATTTGAGAAGAAAAGCATGAGTTCAAACCTGTACAAAAGAGAGTCAATCGGAGTATCACAGCATATACAGCACGTCCCTTTTCTCACATGGATCCATTTTGATCCATCGTCTATAGTTTCTTTACTTTCACCTGACATAGCGACAAGCATCTAAGCATCAGGAGTTACAAAACTGCATATGATGCAAGTTTATTGTATATCAAATTTATCATTCCATGATAAGATCCAAACTAACTAGCTAGACAACAACTTAGATCAAAATTAATATAGCTTGACCACACATCTCCTAGGACTTGACATGTTATTAACTGGAAGGAGTATAATAGCATTCGTTCTTGAGGAACCTTATTATCTTAGCTAAGTGACAATTTGGAATGTAAGGTGCGCCTCTCAACCTTGACAGTGTAAGCACTACGAAGAAGAAACAACATCCATGTATCATATAAATATACTATGCACCAAAGTGATACACCAAGGGATAATCAAAGATTAATTTCAATGCTAAATATTGTCTTGTTAGTGTTGTTAATAGATTAGAGTACTTTCCAAAATTCCAAGTGTTAGAACATATTAGCACATGACAGTGCCCTTATTGTGTAAACACAAATACACGACGAGTTAAATAACCACCCTGGAGGAGATGCAGAAGAACACGGGGGGGGGGGGGGGGGGGGGGGGGGGGGGGGGGGGGGGAGGGGGGGGTGGAGATGAGTTACTAACCTTGCTCCCCGATGAAGCGATTCAAGGCTGCAGAAACTTCCTGCCGTACAGATCGCTGTAACTCGAGCTGCATGTCCATACAAGCTTCCAACATTCTTTGCATATGACTCATGCCCTGCTGAAGCCTGGCCATATCAGCCCTTAAATCATTAATAGCCTCCCATTCCTGCAAATACAAACCAAAAGAAAATGAGCCTTTAACAACAAATATATAAGCAACAGTGCACTACGCATGGAGGATAGAGAGGCTGAATGTGGCAACTTAATTTAAAAAAAGTGCGAGTCTCGATTAAAAATGGCCTATTGGCTTGGCCATTCAGAAAAAAAGAAATTGTGCACTTGGAACAAACTGAGCAAGATGAAAAGATCACACATGTGACAAGAATAACATAGGTAATAACTTACAATATCAGAGCGATGTATGTTTTGTCTGATCCAGTTATTACGATGCAACTCCGAATGCCAAAGTGGCTGGCGAGGAGGTAAAGGCGGAGGTGGAATCACTAAGGGAGGCCTAACAACATTATCATGAAGTTCCTGTTCCTCTTCATCTCTATGCTGCTCCTGGCTTTGCTCAGGTGAGTCAGGCGCAGGAGGTGCTCCTTCCAGATCCCAAGAGAGAGGAGCACGACCTTGCCTTTCAACATATGACCGGATAAGTCGGTCCAAATTTTCACGAAAAGCGCTATGAAGAAGATTAGAAACACTCCTTCTGCAGAATGAACACTAATTCAGTATTTAGGCTGAGAACTAAAGAAATATGTTGTATAGACTTTCTTCATGAAAGAAACAAAAAACCTGCTCAGGAGTTCCCTTAGTTCTGTACTGTACACATTATCATCATCAGCTGGGACAAACGTATTCGCTCTTCTAATAAGAGCAGAATCATGGTCAATTGGTTGATCAGAGTTGTCATCATGCCAATTATCTGCAGTATCATTGGACTCGTCATCATCATGCCACTCTTCATTTACTCCTTGGAATTGATCATCACTGTGCCACTCGTTGTGTACTTCTGTAGAAAGAAATGGATTACTGCCCTCATTCCACTCTCCACGAGATTGTTGAAGATCACTGTCATGCAGCTCTTCATTCTCTTCAGGAAGATGGCTATTGTCCTGCTGTTCTCCATGTGATTGAGGATGAAGATTGTTACTAGCTAACTCATCATGTGATTCTGGAACATGTGCATCTTGACCACCTCCAACTTCAGTACCCTCATGAGATGAACCATTTTCATGCCAGTTTGTTTCAGATTCCTCTCCAGTGATAGCATGGGAAAATTGTTCCCAATCTCTTCTCTCTTGTTCCAAATCATCCTGCCAACTCTCTGCTTGACTATGAGACAGGCCTTCAGCAATACTAGGAGTATTGCTTCCAGATTCAGATACTGCTGTTGTACCTTCAATTTGCTGAAGACCAACACTGAGCCTTGTCCGTTGATGTCTCTCGAGATTATATTCAGAAGAAGAAGGGCTTGATTCAGTATGGCCATTTGTAGAGAGCTCAACATTTTGAGCTGAAGAATCATCAGATTGGCTAACTGCATGACCCCTGACGACGTTCTCCAATCTGAAGCGGAACTCTTCTCTAGTTATTAAAAATAATAAGTATTGTTATTATATTTAATATCCCACAAAACTTAATGTATACAAGTAAATTATATCCATAAGTTGGTTTGAACATGATGTGCTCAACAAAAACCATATGCTCTAATATCCATATCTAGAGATATAGTCCGTATGCTGTAATTGTACATCAACATAGGAAATCTCAGACAAGATGCAACGCAAATAAGCAACATATAGCAATGGCGGCATGAATAGAAAGAATCATGATAAGTGGTAACAGTTGCGACCACCGAGCAGCTAGGATATCCAGAGAATGACCTGCTAGGGCAATAATCGCATGCATTGATTCATTCCAGAAGAGAAGTAGCAAAAACAAGCGAGCGAAGCAGGTGATATGTAAACAATGGAATGTATGTAGTGTAGAGACAGACCTCAAACCAGAGACAGAATGGCGCTGTCGTAGCTGGCCGAGCTCCGTGGCGGCGGTGGATGGTGGCCTTCTCTCCTCCTCCGGTAGGCCACCATTCCGCAGAAACCTCCCCCGGAGCAGTGCCTGTGGGTAATTAAGAAGAATGGAATCCGTTGAGAAGGGCAAATGGGTTAGTAGAATGAATATATGGGGATTGAGGAGTAGGTACGTGGATTCGGTTGCGGTGGGGGAAGTCGGAGACGGCGCGGTGGTGCGAGAGGCGGTGGAGCTCGGCGTGTCGGTCGGCGGCCATGCGCATGACGAGCTCGAGGCGCGCCTGGCGGCCGCGGATCCGGAGGCGGGCGTGGTCGAGGGGCGGGTCGTCGTCGCGGGCAGCCATGTGGACGAGGTCGCGCGAGATCTGGGTGGGGTCGTCGGGCCAGCGGCGGGCGGCGCGGCGGACGGCGGAGGCGGGGTCGGGGGAGCCCTCGCGGCTGGATCCGTCCCAGTCCCAGTCGCTGTCGCTTTGGCGGCGGGCAGGGGCTGGAGGGGTCATGAGGCGTGGCGGCGGCGGGAGGTCGCCCATCGCCGGCCGAGGAGGCGAGGCATGGGCTCAGCCTCACCACTCCTCCATGTCTGAGTCTCACCGTCACAGTGGGGGTGGAGAGTAGATGAGTCTCACAGCAAGCCCAAGGATGAAGAACGCCGCCGCCGCCGACGACGACGGCGATGGGATTGTCACTTCTTGATACAACAACAGGAAGCCGACGCCCTCCCCTCCGACATCCGATTCTCACCTCTTTCTTCTTCTTTCCCTTGTAATAAATTAAATAAATTAATAAAACAACAAAAATATTCTGGAGGGAAACAACATTCCAAATGCATCACATTTTATTTTTATTAACGATTTTGATAAAAATCCAGAAACACTCGTATTATACAAAGTTAACTTATTCTTAAACTCATGGACTACATTAACATTATTATTATTATTATTGATTGATTTGTGAAAAGTCCCTGAGATGCACATCATGTGCCGCGTGCACGACTAAAAAGTCCAAAGAGAGTGCAATCATGTTGTTCACGGAATAAGTCCTACTAATCCAGAGCTTATCAAATTACTGCTCAATAATTCATAACACCTTAATTTGAAGGGACAATTTCATTTTTACCCTACTTTGATTTCTAATATTGATTTTATCCCTACTTTTTAGGGTTTTCATTTTCACCTTACTTTTTTTAATCGAAAGACACGTTTACCCCGCTTTAGACGGAAGTGAGTAGGACCCTGTTTATGGCAGTAAAGAAATAGAGAAAAAAGAAATAAACATTTTTCGAATTATTATTTGACCTTATTACCCTTGGGAGGTATCCAATAGGAAATCCCTTCCCTTCTATCTGGTGGCACATGGTCCCTCCCGAAAATATCCTATCTGACGGCGCGATAGGTGGCGGTGACCATGTCAACAGGCGGCGGCGAGCGGGCGTCAGCGGCGAGCAGGCGTTGACGATGAGCGTGCCAGGCGAAGACCCCTCCCAGCGGTCGCAGGCGATAGCGAGCGTGCATGGAAGGGGTTGTCGGCGGCGGGAAGAAGGCTCACCGACGGCGGGGAGGGGGCTTGGCGGCGGCTAGGAGGAGGCTTGGAGGCGGCGGTGACAGGGAGCTTGGAGGTGGCTTCGGTTGGGGGTTTGGGGCTAGGCGGTAGGGAAGAGGCTTGCCGGCAACGGTAGGGGTTTAGAGGTGGTTAGGTGGTGGTGTGGAGGTGGCATGACGGCGGCTGGAAGGGGCTAGGAGGCAACAGGGGAGGAGTTGCGGGGAGGACATTTTGTGGTTGCCATGGTACTATGTTGGCTATGATTTGAACCAATAATATGTGGTACTATGTTATCATACTGCGTGATACTTTGTAATGTTGTTATATGACTTCATATGATTGTGTGAAATGTTGTTGACATATTGTCAAATTTTTGTTCAAGTTCCATCAAAACGCTGCTGAAATTTTATCGAAATTCCATCAAATTTAGGATCTGCGTAAATTGTTATATTAGTCAATGTGCATCATTTAATTTTAAATATATTCACAGAAATAAAGTTTAAAAGGTACATGTATAAAATGGGGAGAAACACAATGAACAACAATAGGAGAGGGGATAAATGTCCTTTTACCAATTACTTAACACCGTTAACTTCATCATCCAAAGTAGGAGCAAAACGATCTTTCGGTTCAAAAAAGTGGGAGCAAAAAGGAAAACCCTAAAAATCAAGGGAAAATCAATATTAGAAATCAAACAAGGGTAGAAACGAAGTTGTCCCTAATTTAAAAGTAAATTTTACGTTGGGCTATTTTTTATTATCGGTCTAATTTTATCTTTGTGGCAATTTTGAATCACCCTCAACTCTTTTGTCCATTCACATCTAACATATCATATATAAAAAAAACATCTACATACAGCTTACATACAGCTAAGTGAGTTTATTAATGAATAGGAACCAACATACTCAAAGTCGTTCATGCTTAAGAGAAGAAACAGGATGGTCCAAACTGAAATAAAAGGTAAGATTACCTGGTATAAAATAAAAACATTGATTAAAAGATGGTTTAAAACAATACATCGATAATAAAAGATGATACAAAGCAACAATTACTCTTAATTTAGTTAACATAATCAAAATAACTTAGTAACTCTTCGCTTTTAACACTGTTGGAAACATGGTGGGATTTGGGATACACCCCTCAACCATCTGTATAGACTATACATTTGTTACTAAAATGTTCTCCAAAATATTTTTAATAAAAAAACAGTGTTCAAACTCTATCGAATAATCATAAGTTTTTCTTAGAGAATGATACTCGTCACGTGCCATTACCATGCTTCTCTGCGATGCGCAGAGAGGGAGAGACAGAGTAAAGAATCATGCATTTCTGAAAAAAAGAAACAATGTAAAGAAATGTTATTATTATAACTATCACAGTTTCAGTGTAGAGCAGCACGAGATACTTCTACCTACTATCACTAAAAAACCCATTTTTGTTGCTGGATGGCAACATAGCACCATCTTGGTAGATACAATATTATTCCTACTCCCTACTTTTATTTCACATGCAGGGATTTGAGCTTTTCTTAAGAGTAGCGGGCAAATTAAAACAAATATCCTCTGTTTCTTTTTTATGAACTAACTAATGTCATACATTTTGAGATGCAGGAGGATTTTTTTTCAACCAGAAGTTTAAATCATTTATCTGTTTTTTTTATTTAGACAAGTAGTAGTAGCTCCATACTGGAACTTAAAACTGTTACCCAATCAGCTCGTCAGAAACCAACCAAAAAATTATAATTCAGTACTTTTTGCTAGCAACAGGAACAAGTAGCTTAGGATGATTCAGCACAAGCATAGATAGTCATGCGATACGATCCCGCAGGATATGCAAATAACAGCAGCAGCATCAGAAATTAACAAAAAAGCTTAATCTCCCAAAATGCTCTCATAATACACGAGTTTGGCAGTAGCTGTAGCTCTTTCCTCAAGAGCAAGCTAGGTAGCTGGTTCACTAGTGGATCAATATTTCAAAAAAAAAAAAAAAAGAAAAGATGTTGAGCAAGTAGGGCAGGAGCTTGTTCAGAAACAAGCTTACTGCAAAGACTGACGCTTCTTGGAGCAGATGCTTTCAGGCAGCGTAAGGTAATTCACTGGCTCCAAGTTTCAGTTCACAGACTAATCCATTGCAACTCTTCAGTTTGCTCTTCATTGTTTCAGTGGCCCAACCGTCAAATGCAGCTATATTTCTCTTGCTAAAATGGAGGTTTTCAATCAGCTATATCTCCCTGTCTAAACGAGAGCTTTTCTTCTCGTACCACGATAAGACATCAGCAAAATCAGCTATATTTTTGGTGCGTATAAGAGCATCTTCAGCTCATTCAAGAACTTTCTCGCCAGTTGAGAAGACATTCCACACCACTGTCCCTACTATGTACAGTACCACAGCCACCTGAAACACACTATCCCAAGAACCTGGCAGTCCAAAAAGAAAGTTTAAGACGTAAGAGAAAGTTAGCATAAACACACATATTGATGCATATTCCACGAGAATGAACATGAAATTCATTACTAAAATATGGTCTGTCCTGTTTGACATGTCTAAAGGTTACCATGTTTATGCAACATCCCTACCTTTCTGAAGAATGTAGCCAGTGGCAGCAGTACCAAAAACTCCTGCAAGCACGCCAGCAGTGTTTGACAGTCCAAGAAGTACACCCTACATTTTTCGTAACATTGTATCCTTAGATGATGGATCAAAGTTAAAAAGAAGCAACTTAACGTCAATACAGCTAGCAGTAACACTATAATTTCTATAGTGAACTAGGGAATATTGGAGCAGTAACAATCTATGTGAGAGCATTACTGCATAACGTGGCCCTATGTCCTGGTGATTCGAATATAGCCCAGACTGTGAAAAGGCATCACTCCCCTGCCAAAGAAATTGGATATCAAGATCAACAAGCATTAAAAGACAATAGGCAATAGATGGTTCAGAAGCTAAATCCATCTGAATAGCCTTTCAGAAGAATATCAAACCTGACTGCATGCCATACACAATACAGCCATGGCTGGAGTTCGGACTTTGCTCAGCAGTGTCAAGAAGAGGGCTGGTCCAAGGAAACCAATCGATTGCATGATCTACAAAATACATTTCAAAAGTATGTCAAAACCAAAAGCTCAGCAGTCAGCACAACTATTCCCAGAAGTTCATACAGTAAACAGCTATTACTGAGGAATTTACCTTACGAACATTCGTTATGGAAACCCCCCTCTCAACAAGAGTGTCAGCAATCCAGCCACCAATATTCGCAAATACAGCCATTGTCAGCCACGGCAAGACACACAAAAGCCCAGATTCAGTAAGATTGAACTTAAGAACCTGGATAAAAGAGCCTGGTTAGTACAACCACCAAGAACAAGATAAGGTACCATTGTCTGATATGGGCAGTGGGCATATTAAATCGTAAGAACCTGATTGTAGTATGTAGGCATCCATGTTAGAAGAATGAAGGTTCCCCAATTATGGCAAAAATGAGATACTATAAGAGCCCATACTGGAGGCTTTGATAGAATTAGCTTCCATGGTATGGAGGTGACGGGCTCCTTCAAGGTGCTGCCACCTAGAATGTGCCTCTTTTCGTCTTTGCTTAGTTCGGGATCTTCACTCGGGGAGCTGTGCGCCTAATTAAGGGTAGACATGATCTACCAGTTAGCCCTTTTTTCAGGGGTACCAGCAATTAGTTATGTAAGAATTAAGAAGAATGGGCATCTAAGAACCAAATAGTACGGTCATTTCCAGAGTTTACATATGTGGTTAAAAATAAATGAAATGACTTCAAAAGCAAATTTTTAGGTTGGAAGCTAGTGAATTGATTTATCTTACTTTTCTTTGCCAAAGTGCAAACCAGACGCTTCCAAGGGACCCGAATGCGTAAAAAACAGATGGCCAACCGAATCTGCTGATCAAGAGAGGTGAAAAGGCTAGGCCAGTCACTGAACCAAGGTACATTCCACTGTACACTAATGCAAGAGATCTGCTTCTCTCTGAAACTGGAACCCATTTGGAGAGTATGTTGTTCATGGCTGGCATGGCAACACCCTGTTAAACCATAATATAACAAAATTAATCACATAGAGGAAAGGAAAAGCCTCAGTGTAAAAACTTTATTTTTTTATACTCAATGAAAGCAAACTGAGTGGTACTGGCATTTTTCACAGAGATACTTGATTACCAGTTACTTCAAAAGCTTATTTTTGCTTAATTTGGAGGAGTATGACAGGTGGTTTGTGACAGGCAATTGCTCAAGTCATACATAATTTCCACCCTCGCATTTGCATTTCATTAAACCTAATCTAGAGGAAGCATTGTCCAGACTATTACGAGAAGTGTGTTTATGCAAATATTCCACTTGATGGTAATAGCAGCTTGAATTATAGTGTAGAGAGGCACAGATATGTACCTCTCCTATCCCCATGAAAGCCCGCATGACAAGTAGGAAAGGAAGTCCAATCTTTGCAGCAAGGGGTGTAAGAACTGTCGCAATTGACCACCATACAACCCCAAATCCTAGCACTATCTTACCACCAAACCTGTCGGCCCATATACCTCCAAGGATCTGCAGTTTAGTATGAAATATTAGTCCTCACAGTCACAGAGGACAAAGATTCAAATGTGAGAGAAACTGACGCATATAAAGTCCCTGGCTTACAACAACAGTAATGCACCTGCGTAAGAAGGTAACCCCAAAAGAAGGAGGACTGGATTAGGCCTACAGTTGCTGGACTCCAGCCGAATTCTGATGACATTGGAAGGATCGCGATACTCATATTAACCTGGCAGAAGGCAGTAAAGAAAACAGAAAGGGAGTTATGATTAATGACCACCTTACATCAAAAAGGAAAAAAGAAGAGGAGAGAATTGAAGTGTTGTTATGAGGTATATTTGGAGAAAGGAAAAGGCAACTCACACGGTCCATGTTGCACAGAAGGAAGGAAAAGAAGCACAAGACAACGATTGTCCAGCGCTTAGGGAACTGCTGCCACCAGGGAGAAATCTCATCTGTATCTCCAATGAGAACTGCCTCGGTGGGAACATCAGAAGGGCTCAACGGTGATCCCGTTATCTCATACTGCTCGGCTTTACAGTCGGCGCGTGTCCTGACCGGAATTTTGTAGTCAGGCTGGACACAAGCAGTGTCCAAACTAGTGAAGTTGTCCCACCTTCTTGGTTTTAGCCAACCAGTGTTTATTGGATCTGAAGTGAGAAAGCATTCAATCCGCCGCCTCTTGAGGTTTGCACTGTAAAACCACCACCTTCTTATAGAAGAAGATTCAAGCACAGGCTGGTGGAATCGGCCAGAGAGTTTGAATGTTGCCATCGAAGTGCTCCTGGAATAGTTAGAGACTTGGAAAATGGTGGTCCTAGTAGTGAGTGGACTGAATTTATGTCCGGTGGGAGGTGAGGAATTGTTTTGTTTCATCTCATGTTGCTTTCCTGTAAAATCCCAAAGGAAGAACCAGGTTGACATTTGGTGTGAGTGGGAAACTGTTGATGAAGAGAATAATTTGCGAGTAAAGTTACAAGCAATAGAAGGCAGGAAGCGTGTTAATAGTTAGAATGATTATAGGGCATGGGGAGAGAAGCAATGAAAACAGCTGTGGCAGCGGCAGCGGCAGCTAACGCAAAAAGCGGATAGTTGTATAACCAACCTGAAGAGGAGAGCGGAGAGGCGAAAGTTCTGCTGGAGAGCACAGCCCCCATAGCCATGGCCTCTCTCTCTCACTCTGCTGCCCTCTCCTGTTGCATAGGAAGGATCTTGCTTCCTATCAGCCTATGCTCCACGAGACTGAGCTCCTCTCCTCTGCCCCCTGGCCTGGAGGAGATTGCGGGGAGGAGAGGAGGAGAGGAGAGGAGGACGTGTGGATAAGCCGCCTCGTCTCCTCCTGTTGGACGTCGACAAATTTTATTTTATTAACAACAAGATCCGATCCCTCTCGATTTCTAGGATTCTTTCCGACTGACTAAGGCTCTAGCTTTGTTCATTCCCCAATTTTCCCAGCTCACCTCTCTTGTTTTCAGCATACACGCTTTTCAAACTGTTTAGTTTAATGGTGTGTTTTTTAACTTTAAAAAATCAAATTAATCCATTTTTAAAAAATAATTAGCTAAAACTTAATTAATCACGTGCTAATGGATTGTTCCGTTTTCCATGTTGGTAACAAGCAGCCACGAACGCTGCCTAAAACAAAAAGCAAAGCGCGAAAATGAATGAAAGTAACTAATCTTTTGCATCGCATCTGGACGGAAGGCGCGCTTTTGTCCACGTACGCACCCACCCCGCCATCGCTTCGTCACGACAAACTGCCAGAGTATCTGCATCCTAAGATTCAGCGACGTGCCCGTAACCAACACGGAGGCTCACGGAACTGAGGAAGAATCACATATGCATATTATTCGCACGCACACTAGCTGGTAGCTGCCTTACATCTTCACCAGAATCACCAACTCTCATTCAGTTTGCGAGTCAAGCATGGCATATGGCATGAATCAGGTGATGAGCTCGATGCTGTACTCCCACAGCCTCTTGGCCAGCTCCATGTCATTGCCTTTCTCACTCGCCTCGTACACATTGCTGTCGCTGAAGTACTTCCCGGACACACCCTTCACCTGTGGGTGCAACGCAACATAGCATGTGGTGGCCGCCCCCTGTTAATTCACCAACAAATTATTATTACATTCACCATGAATCCCGATCTCACACAAGCACAATCTGCCCATCATGCAATGCTCTCTACTCTGGACCTCACGACTAATCAATCTGCCATTTCCTATCTCTCTCTGAGTCCAAACAAAACTAGTGTACTACTACCATAGCAGCTAGAGGACATTTTGAAATGCTCGGTTATGTTGTATTTTGCTTTTTCTTTAGCACGGCTGCATGTCTGTTGTAGCTGATTCATTGTTCCAACCATTGTCATGTAAAGAGCTTTGTGTAATAGCTTATGCGTAAGGGCCAAAACTAGCATCTCCAACAAATAGTGTATCCATTAAAATCATCAGATGCATACAACTGATTTCTATGAAAGATTTGCTAACTATTGGTATAGCCACATATAAACCGTACCTGGTGAACATTTTTAAGGACCAATTTACCAAGTGTCCGATGGAGAACTGCATATAACAAATATAATATTCATGAGATCAGTTATTACAACAGAAAACAAGCTCTTTTAACCATGAAAATCTAGTTTTAACCCACCACTGCAGTCAAGTAAAAGCACTAGTATTTCGTTTCACAGTATGTGGTTATTTTCTTCCTTTTGGTTGCTATCCTTGCTGCTATTTTCTTTATGGTGTGGTAAGTCCATAGGTGGCATGAATTTTCAAGAGATTTTGTTTCATTAGATGTTCAGTTCAATGCTAATTTTTATTCCATGAGCGACCGATCCCTTTGGCTTACAAATGCAGGAATACTAAATATCTCCTATGGAGTTCAATTCAAGTATATTTTACCATCTAGGATACTGTGGTGACGAAGAAGGTTCGTGATGATAGCTCCAGGATGAAGAGAATTTGCAGTTATGTTGACACCCTCATCCTGTTAAACCAATGATGATAGTCAATACAAAACAAAACTATGGGACATATGCACAAATTTAAATTTTATTTCAGAAAAGTACAACTATTTTATCACAATATCGGTTTACTGCAACTTTAGTTAGACATTTCAGGAAACTGCAACAACAGTCAACAGTTGATGGCTTTGGCATAAAACTGCACCTCTATTTGCCTGATGAGTCCGGGCCCACCTGTCAGGCGACTATTTAAAAATCATACAGCTACAGGCCGGGCCCACATGTCAGACATATAGTGGGTTAAAGTTACAGTTTATGGTTGAAAACGTTTTGCTATAGTTTGTAGCTTTGTGAAATGCCTAACGAAAATTGTAGCAATGTGATAGTTTTAACCAAATAGTTGTAGTTTTATGAAATTTACTCAATTCAAAATGGACAACACCTGAAATAAAGACAACAATTCGCAAATACCTGACACGATGTGTTTATCTATCATGGGTGTAGATTTCTTACTATACAGTGCAACAGACAGCTAGCAAACTAGTAGAGATAGAATTCATTGATGGTGCTTGTAGAACAACACTCCTGTTGGATTACACGCTAATATACATATCTCAACCGAAATAACTCCAAATACAGTGTTGAACCAAAAAGTCTATAACTGGCCACATGTTCAAAGCGAATACTTCCACATAACAATGCGCACCTTAAATCTCCTAGCAAGTTCATTAGCATGCAAAATGTTTGCAAGCTTTGACTGCCCATATGCTGCAATGGTGTTGTACCTGTACAACACAAGATTGAACCACATATTAGTACAGTACATTTGCTTTGAAAGAAGTTAACAAGGAAAAAGAAAAATAAAATGCATAAAAGTTACATACTCCGACTCGTCATTTATCTTGGCAAAGCGGATGCCTTCCCGATATGCAAACCTGTGCCCCTCTGATGAAACGTTAACAATTCTTCCTTCCACATTTGATTCACGAGAGGTCTTTTTCATTGTTTCCAAGAGAAGATGGGTCAAAAGAAAATGACCTGAAAATTATAACAGGAGAGACACATTGTAATACATTGATATCTGTAACCATCATAACGAATTAGAACTTTGTGGAATAGGTGAAGTAGAAAATTGCTATGGACTGTTGACCTAGACTTGGAATTATTGTATTGCAATAATTCATATTGAAGTTAAACCTAAGCACCTTTGAAAATTAGAAAGATGAAAAGCCTTCCTTACTTCTTAAAGAATACGGCTGGAAAAATATTTGCAACACTATGTAGTTAATAAGAAACTTTTAAACCAGTGTAACCAGTACAGGAAATTCATACCAACATGGTTAGTGGAAAATTGCAACTCAATGCCATCCTTTGAGAGAGAGAAAGGAGTTGCCATCACCCCTGCATTGTTACTGCAAACAAAAGCGCCAACTAAGGAAGCACGATGAGCTATAGAATAGAAGTAGCATTTTACCAACTGTGCAACCAAACAAGCATGAAAACCAGAGACTTACAGTACTACTAAATGAGATTTTTATGGTATTCATAGAAAGGGATTGTACTATAGTAGTAGCATAATAAATGTCAGCAAAGCCATCCAGTGGGTGCAGAAAACTTTTGAGTACCAAAGTAATAAAACACAAATACACACATAAGTCATGCCCTTGTTACTCTCCTACCCTGGTTTCTGCATTTATACCATTTCATGGTTAAAACAGGAAAAAAAATTTAACATGCTCTCCCTGATGTCCGTGCTAGAAAAGAGCAAAAGAAAAGCTTGTAAGCATATGAAGCACTTGTGAGTTGTGACCTTTTAGCTAGTAAGTCTGTAACTCAAAATTGGAAATCGTACCTAAACATGATACAACAAAGTTGTAGACTCCATGTAGCCTACTAGAAGAAAAAAAGTAGCCTGCTCATATGTGCAGAATGCAGGTACTTCACTACTAGTGTGTTTGACCAATTAAGATATCCAGGGGCAAAAGGAATGTTGTGAACCCTCTGAGAGCTGAAACATAATTCCATGAAACTGGCTCCCATCAAATGAATTAACCGTAGTCCAAGACACCACCCATTCCTATGACATGCTGCCTGACAGAGCCTGGGGTAAGACCAAGTTGTTGTAGTAGAGATACAGGATTGAATGTGTAGAATATGATGTTGCATTGTCCTAAAACAAGCTGCAGCTGAGGTAGTAGCTGAATTAGTGAAAGCTAAGGCTAGCAGCAGCGAGAGGAGGGACCCAGAAGAATAGGTGCACTGAATGCTACTGCTGGTCCTAACTCAAACCCAAAATGGGGAGGGGAATTTGTACTTGGCATTGAAAGAGGCGGTAAGCAAGTAAAGTACATGAGGATGTTGAGGGGGAGGCCCTTGGCTGCGAAGTCGGAGGCGAAGGCGCGGACGGAGTCCATGGAGGCGAGGTCGAGCTCCATGAGGTCGAGGGCGGCGGCGGGGGCGTCGGCGAGGATGGCGTCGCGCACAGGCTGGGCGGCGGCGAGGTTGCGGACGGCCATGACGACGTGGGCCCCGCGGAGCGCGAGGACCCGCGCCGTCTCGGCGCCGATGCCGCTGGAGGCGCCGGTGACGATGGCGGTGAGGCCTGCGGCGGAGAGTCCGGCGGTGACTTCATCGGCGGTGGAGGCCCAGGAGAAGCCCGAGGGCCCACTCCGCCGGAACAGCCAAGACATCATCGATTCGATCGCTCTCTCTCCCTAATCTCGTCTCGTCTACTCCTGGCCTTTGGGGTTTACTCCACTCCAACTCTCCAAATACTAGTACTCGTCGCAAGTCAGCACCATATTATCAGCCAAAGGAAAACAAAAACAAAACCCTTTTGTCGTTTCGTACTCCATCATCAACGAACGTCGATGAAACGAAACAAAATACGCCTTACGATAAAAACAAAAGAAACGGAGTGAGCAGTAAATACTCCTCATGGAGCTGAGCTCACCAATGGAGTAGATTACATACATGTAACCCAAAACCAAAACCAGCAAAACATTCACTAATCTTGTCCATGTTTGCAACGAATCCAATGTTAACGCACGCACCGGCTGTGAATGTGATACATATATAGTAAAAACAAATTCAATGTTCATGAACCCGGCTGTCATCTACTCCAAACCAAATTAAAATGCAGCCTTAATTCCCTGCTCGTCTAACGAAAACCCACGACTTCATTTCCTACGGAGCAGTATGGTAACTTCAACAGGAACCCCTCTTGCCAACTTCACTACTAACTCCGATTGGTTCATGATGCTAGTTGCTACTTCACCTGCCCGCTCAACAGGATCCCACGTTACTTCAGCCTTCAGGGCACAGGACAAGCTTCACATGATCTGCGCTAATTGCTTCCTTCCATCCTACAAAAACAATAACACATACGCATACTAAATAAGGAGATGTATTAGTTTGATCAACCTTTTATGGTATGCAAGTGGATAAACACTAGTAATGGAAAAAATAAAGGGTAACGATCAGCACCAATTGGAAAAGAAGGAAGTGGAACAACCACTAGCGATTAACAAAAATATAAAATGCGCAACAACCAGTAGCAATTAAAAAGAGTGCAAGAACCAGAAAGATAATTACTTTGAGAAAGGAAGGCAGCTGCTTCTTTACTGGAAAACATGGCGCCTCGTAAGCCTCCACCCTCTGCCAACCCTGCGTTGCAGCAGCTTGAACAACTCTTTCCATCTGTCATAACACTGGATGAAGAATGATCCTGTGCTGTTGGAGTAATATTAACATCAATATCATTATGAGCGTTGTACCCGTTTCCCTCGTCTCCATGGTTAACTGGTTGCATCACCTTCGTTACAGGATGGTTGCCAATATTCAATTGAGAAGCAGGAGTCGGGTATTCTTTGGAATATTGGTTATCCTCCAAACATTCGCTGCCGTCTTCAATGGCAACACTTATGGATCCTATTAATACACGAGACTTCTTGTCCAGAACAATCTCCTGCCCATCATCTATATTCAACTCATCTTTTGGGCTGTGCCCTTCAATCTCAGTTCGCACTTTCCATGTCCATGTTTTGTTTCTATTTGACACTGTACCGGCATTTGTACCCCTGTAATGTGAATGCCTTGCTGAAGCTGGATGCTTTGAACCAATTGCAGAACCACCAGAGGCAAAGCTATTTTGGGCAAGGTTTTCTGTTCTGCCTACACGATGTCTTGAAAGGACTTGTTGACTCAAAATAACACTTGAATTCACTTCATGGCCTGGATCACGAATGTCATGTTCTACAGGTAGGTCAGCAAAACTACTATTATCTTCTAAAGCCACTGGAGTTGGCAATTGTGTATCTTCTTGCTCATAAAGGCCAGGATCTGAAGTGGCCTCCTTCAGACTTAGTACTCCAGAAGAATCTGTTGTGCCATCCACAGTTCCAGGTAAACGGTCTGTGACATCATCATCCTTGAAGTCTTTCAATCTCTGTTCTTTCTGCCTCAGTTTCTTCATCCGTTTCCTTTCTATCAGTTCAGCTTGCCTTCAAGATACAGATGATAATGATGCTGAATTAAATGATGTTGCATTGATACAGCGGCCTTATCAGCAGACCATGCTTCGAGAAATAGTGGTTTCCAGCTTTTAGAAATTACAATCATCCATGGTATTAAGCACTAACCTTTTCTGAGCAGCTTCCTCTTCCTCCACGAGCAACTTCTGGCATCTTAATGCTTCAGCGGCCTTATCAGCAGACCATGCTTCGACCTGATGTTTTATGTACAGCCACTTTAAAAACTGAATGTAAATGCATATCATATTTTGCAAATAGTAGTGAAATCTTACCAGTTTTTGTTCAAGCATGTAACTAGTGCATGCAACAGCATTTTTCAACTCAGGCGCAACTTTGTCAGCCTCCCCATTAAATATAAACTTTTGTATACAAGCGGTTGGGTTAGTAGAGAGAAACGTATTCTCACTTGCTTCGTCGAGCATGCTAAATAGTTCATTCGATGATACAGGTAGCCTTGAAGCTGTTGTTTCAATTAGGTCCTATAGCAGGTAAAATGAAGCTTAGATATGAGACTAATAATAGGTTTATATGGTAGAGCAGGGATAATTAATAATTTAGGTCAAAAACCTTACCAGAAGTTGATTGCCAGCTCTGGCATATGGCAGCGGTAATGAAGCATACCCTGGCTTACACATCCATGTGGATAGTGCTGCTAAAATGGAAGGACCAGTGACACCCTGAAAATGTATTTACATTCCAACGTTAGATCGCTGTTTATGATCAACACACTGATCCAGAGACAATACACATATTTTCTGGAGTTACCTCTATATCCACATCTGCCAAGGACAAAATTGTTTTGGCCTGATCCAACGTAAGCTGAAGAGCGTGAAAAATAAATTCAATGCTATGAGAAACAGTTAAAGTCCAGCGCATTATTAATTATTATGTCATCTATATAAGGAGTTGTTACTCAACATGCATACGGGCTAGTATAGATGCACTTCATGTTGTCAAGATAACAGAAACAGAAACTAGACAGCGAAAAATGCATGCGACAGTAGAGTATTCTTCCACGTGAAAAGTAAGGAAGCATTTAATAGTCAACAAAACTACAATGAGTGAAAACATTACTCGATTTCATAAATAATATTGTGATTGAACTTAATAGAAGATGGTGATGTGTAATAGGCATTTCATTGAAGAATAACTTACTTTGTCCCAGAATGCAGCAATATTGTCTCTATTCTTGAGGAAATCCTACATAACATCGACAAATATGTCATGGCAATGAATGACTGAATGGTAACAGGGAGTAGCTTAAATACTAGAAAGGAAGTTTAACATACTAGTTAGTTGTACTGACATTTCCATTTATATATAATCATTGCGTATGAACACCTATTTATCCGAATCTGATAAATATTACTTACATAATCTTAGCAAAGAAAAAAAAAAGGGGAAAAGATAAAACAGCAACCTTTTCAATTTGGAGAGTTCGGCGGTGAACACGGGTATGGCGCCTGTAGTTGATTGAGGAGCAAAATTCTCTGGGACACTTGGTACACTTTTGCAACTGAAGCTTAGGAGGCGAAAACAATGGCCATCCAGGAAGATCTGCGACAGGGGAGGACCTAACGTTGGGCATTGCTGAACCCACCCGCCGAAATTGTGTTCGCAAACACAAGCTACCGTTAGTAATATACACGCATCTCTCACGACTCAAAGGAAGAAATCGAGAAGAAACCAATCCAAATCCGGATGGCTCATGCAGTGTAATTGAGGACCGAGGGAGGAGGGGGGGATTTCGGGAGAGGAAGAATACCTTGGATTGGAACCGAAGATGGAGGCGATCAGAGGTGAGGGGAGGTGCCTCCCGCCGCCGGCGGCGTACGCACACGCACACGCACTAGAGATGGATGGATGAATCGATCGGGGAGAGGGTACAGTACCCTAGAAAGAGAGAGTCGAGTCGGAGAGATGAACCTTTGGTCATGAAAGGCCAAACAAACAAACAAAGGGGCTTCTTCTTGGTCATTCTCCGTTTTCTCACTTGAAATAACATTATTCTTCAAAAAATGTATATAATATATCTTTGGTTTTTAAAATTTAAACTTTGTACTTTCGGTCAAAGTTAGTTGTACAAGTGCGTTCAAATTCTATGGATATAGTAACAACATTTTTAAATAAATGTTTTCACTTAATGTTACTAGCTATTAATAATATTTATTAAAGTGTGATGTGGAATAGTTTTAAATTAAAATTTGTATTCTAAAACCTTATAAATATTTAAAACTGTACTATATTATGAAATTATGTTGCATGCTAAATATGATCGTACAATTTCCGTCCTTCGAAACATAATTATTCTTTTTTAATCAAAGTTGAAAAAAACACTGGTCAACAGTGACGGGTAAATAGGAACAGAGGGAGTGTGCATTTTTTATTATTGTTTTTTATGCGAGCATATATTGGTACATATGGCAATCTTGAAGATGAAAAATTGGAGCAACAATTATAATGCTAAAATAATTACAGTGACAGTGGTACAAAGAGATTATTTGGTTTGTTTGACACATTGAGTGTTGACTACCATGGATCCCCTATCATTTATCCTTATGTATATGCTTAGGTAACCTACTTTATTTTCTTAACCACCAGAAAATAGGTGAAAGAAAATAATTGTAATTAATCGAGAGAATAAGGTAGATGAAGAAATAGCTTTATTTTAAGATAAGGTACAGAAATAGTTACATTTTGAGATGTACCGAAAATAGCTAGCTACTCCTAGTTTTTCTTTTGAAAAAATATAAGAAAAGAAAAAAAAACTCCTACTGTCGCTAGCTTCCATGAATAGAAGAAGTCCATTTCCGAGATTTAGCTGGTGACTTTGCCATGGCGAGCAAAATGTGAAGCGACCTCCACTCAGCGTCGCACGTGATCGTCGGCCGCCGCTTCCGCTCCAGGCTGCAGCACCGCAGCGCCAGCCGGAGCAGCTTCGCAGCCTGCACCTCCGGCCAGCTCCCGGCGGAGGCGTCCAGCACGGAGTGGACGGCGTCCATCTTGACGGCCTCCCGCACCTGGTCGGCGATGTTGAGGTCGAGCAGGCCGGTGAGCACCTGGAGGACGACGACGCCGAAGGCGTAGACGTCGGATTCGGCGGTGAGCTCGCCGGTGATGAAGAAGACGGGGTCCATGTAGCCCGTGGTGCCCATGGGGTTGGTGCGGCGGCAGATGGTGTCCTCCTCATCCTGCAGTGGCTTCACGTGCACCGTGCGGGCGGTGCCGAAGTCGCCGAGGCGGCTGGAGTTGGCGGCGTCGAGGAGGATGTTGGTGAGCTTGAGGTCGGCGTGGATGATGGCGTGGGGGCGGCAGGAGTGGAGGTAGGCCAGCGCGGAGCGCTGCTCGGCGAGGATCCTGACGCGATCCTTCCACGAGAGAGAGAGAGCCTTGGAGTTGGAGTTGGAGAGGGTGTCCAGGAGGGTGCCATTGGGGAGGTGCTCGTACACCAGCCCGCATGACTCCGGGCACACGCCGATGAGCTTCACTATGTGCGGGTGCTCCATTCTGCTCAGCACCAAAACCTGCATGGGAGCATGTACCTCAATCAATGCACCCAACTTACTAACAAATGACACACTAGTATGAGATTTACCTCCTGCTTGTACTCTGGGAATCCTTGCCTGCCATGGGGTCTCAGCAGCTTGATGGCCACTGTCACGCCACCTAGTTTTCCCTTGTACACTGGTCCATAGCCTCCTTCACCTATCAGGTTTCTTGAGTAGAAGTTGTCCGTTGCTTTACTGATCATCGACATGGAGAACCGTGAAATATGTTGTGGAAGTTGCAGTTCTGGGTATCTTCCTGTTGATGATAACCTCTTCTCCTTCTTCAGTGAAGCAGCAGCAGCCTTTTGCCTCGGTGACAAGATGCTCTTTTCATCACTGTCATCCTCTTCTTCTTGCAGCTCTTTCAGTTTCCTTTGGAGTCTGTCTATTTCTTCCTGCCAACAACAATGTGAACTATTCATCACATATGCAAACTTCTCGAAGAAATCAATAAATTCAAATGAATCCTGTGTTTTTATGTCCATGCTTAGATAGGCCCTGCTGTTTCTGATTTCAAAACTGGAATATAAGCTAGAGAAATGAAGCATATATGCAACTTTTACCATCAGTTCTTCAGCTCTTTCGGTTATACTTCTAAAACTCTGTGTCTCATCAGTTTTATGAGCCGTCTCTTCGGAAGAGTGCTCCACCTCCTCCTCATAATAATTTAGTTCCCCTGTTTCTATGCTTTCCTCATCCTCTGTTTCACTTTCCTGCACATCACACTACAAAAAGCAAATCAGCTCTCTTTATTTATGAGCACTGCAGCTTTCACAACTCACAAGTTGTAACACCATAACAGTATTCCTAAATATAGTTACTGTGAAAATCAACGAGGTTAAACATTATTACACGCAGTGTGAACCTAAATTATCAAACTTTCCTGTTGTGTGGGCAAACTTTTTTTTTTTTACCAAGTCAGGGGCGGGGGGGGGGGGGGGGGGGGGGGGACAGGCAAATGTTTTGAGCTAGTGCTCATGTTCTAACAATTATCTTCTGGGTTTCATCTATCCATTATCTACAAATATGTTGTAATAATTGTCTTGAAAGTAAAATTAAGGAAAATAGCCATACCGTTGCCAATTCATCAGCACCATCCATTTGAATAACCCCATCATCATAAATGATTTCATCTGCCTAAAGTGAAGCATATTCGAGAATACATCAGAAATTAGTATTAGAAATCTGAGCCAAGATCATAGAGTGCATGCATTTGTTTAGTGCTTTGCTAGGAAGCCGCTTACAAAATCACTTGGTGGTGTTGAGTAGCCATTCGAATTATCGCTCAGCTCATGTACAGATGCCAAAGATTCAGCGCTCCCTCCATATCCAATGCTCCCGGTATGCTCCAGATGATCATTGCTGCATTTTAGAATGATCTCATCCATGAACTAGTTGCTAGATTTGATCCAATATTGCTGCAGGTGTTGACTATAGATTTTGGAGAATATCTCAAACTATACCTAGTACACATGTGTTTTCCATTGATAACCACACAAACCTGACAGCATTTGCGCAGCATCGCTTCCTTTGACATGCTCCTGCATAATACCCCGGTTTAGCATGCACACGGAGTAATATATGCCAATAGAGAAATTAATCTCTTTTGAAAGAAGGAATGGAAATTCAATATGTAGAATTTGGGATCTTACCTTGAACCAACGACAATTCTCTTAATTTTGAGCTTCTTTATCAGATTCACAACACCAGCAAGAACATCATCATGTGAAAGGTAATGTGCCCTAACCTGTATGGACAGCCTGCTTAGATAGCATGATTTATTTTCTTTTCTTTTTTTTTTTGGCCAAATAGTAACTATCCTGCCACACTTATAATTTATTGGTTCAACTGTCAATATCGTTGAAGTCAATTATTCACCGTATGATAGGAAGCTCATTCATTACATATATGGGGTTCAAATAGTAGACCTAAGGCAAAATCTAGTGTTTACAACTAGAACTCATTTCCACGCCTTTTTTTAGGAAGGACCACAGAAAACATTCTTATGTACTCCATAGTAGTTTATGAATTTACTATATGCTTACAAATAAGAAACCCTGAAAATCTCATAGAAGCAATATCAGATTTATACATGTCAGATGAGTGGGATGCTTAAATAAGCACTGCTTAATCTGACTCCATGATTCAAACTAAGAATCGAAGGATAATCAGTATCACCTTTCTTGTTCCACAAAGGTTTTTGTATTGTGATAACATCTTGACCATCGCATCCGTTTCTTTGGCTCTATGCATCTCCTTCTCCTTTTCATCTGCAAACTTGTATAAAACTTTGCCACCCACTGCAGTTGTTGGAAAGGAGAAAACTATTGTTCATACAACACATGACAATCAGGATACGCTATGCTGTTAGTTTTTACGTTCATCAAGAAAGCTATTTTATGGCAATTTATTATACTTCCATTCCGCAGAATAACAAGAGAGCGTATGGAAGCTGGCATTTTACACATGGGAAATCATAAGTAAATAAGAATTAGGCATCTTCCTTTTACTCTACTGATAGGAAGACTAGGATGCACATATAAGCTAAGATGGCCATGAATATTGAATCAACAAATCATCTTTTATCGGGTACAAGATCACCTATCGTACTGTCAACAAATTTCCCCCTTTTTTAGGATTGAATGGTGAAGCCCTTTCTTTTTAACACAGTTGAAAGATAAATTGCATTGGCTTATGGAAATAAATTTGTCTGAAGAAGTATGAAGATCTTACTGAACGGCATCCACTTGGAAGGCCAGTGAACATGAACCAGAACTATAGTGGCCCTTGGGAACCTTGTAGCAGCCCATAAGATGTTAGCCTTCTCCTTTCGGAAGTTCTTCCCGACCGCGATATGAATCTCTTCCTCGTCCATCTTTTCTTGCCCTCTTCTACATCAGGAACTAAAATCAAATTGTGGTTCTGATCTTGTCAATATATCTGGTTCAGCAGCAGAAGCAAGCAAAGCTTGAAAGGAAGAAGGTAAGAGTATATCTGAAAGTGATCCAAAAGAAAGGGAAGCAAAGGTACCTTATTGTGGTGCACCACTTTTCATCAACTTCACTTCATGGTGGTATCTATATCAATACCATCAACTTCATGGTATTCTTAAAATTAGAAAGTATCAGTTGAAAGAAAGGCTAAAGGTGGGGAGAGACAGCCGGGGGTTTTAAAGCTTGTTTAGCATGGTTTGAGGTTTCAACAGCTTTGATGGTATCCAGCAGCAGTATCAGGCTGTGGGTCCCAAAACGTAATCCAATCAGAAAATTATACCACTTCCAACTTGGTAGCATTGTTTTGCCCTTTCAGTACTCAGTAGCCACTAACTCCTGCTGCATACTTGGTTTGCAAACCGGCAGGTTCATTTAGATCATCAACTGCAAAATGATTTTACAAGTTACATAGGAGAGACTGTAATCTCATCAATGTTTCTATTCAATTTGAACTTTTAAGCTAAAATCATCATTTTTGCAAATCTTTTGTAACTAATGGCTTGCCTGTTTGTTCATCAGATATAAACAAGAATGAATGGTATTATTCCAGCTGAGGGTTCCGAGTTCTCCATGAAATTTGTGTCCAAGAAGCTGTCGTACATGTTTGTCCTTCATCGACGACTGACTTTGGAAGATTAGCAGTGAAGTCTTGTATATATCAACCCGGCCGGTCGGCAACATAATGCAGCTAAGCACGCCAAAGGGTTATTATCAAGTTGCAGAAGAATTGATCAGTCGTCATTGGATTGGATGCAAGCTTTGAATTCTGGTGTGCATTTGCTGAATACCTGAATGATGATTCGACATTTGGCCCTAATCCTTCTCTTTCCCTGGACGTTGCTTTCACAGAATTCTTGCTCCCCAGGCTGTCAATATAGTAATGCAAATCAAGACATGTCATTAAAGCGATGTGAACAGCATATACGAGCATCATTCTTTCTTTCTACTACGGAACAAATCAAGTGCATGCGTTAAGATTGAGGTTTGCATTGAGATCTCCACAGCAAGGAGGCGCGGTTTGTTCCTGATCTCTGACTTCAGAAGATCCCAATTGATTCGTCACACATTATTCTTACTGTAAATCTCTAAGCAGCAATTTGGTCCGACATTTGGGAGTACGACATGGGACCTTTTTATAATTATTCAGCGAATTGCATATGCAAGAAACTTTGACAAATTTAAGCACTGGACGCATATTTCAAAAAGAAGGTTTTGTCCTACTCGATGACTTTGTGTCATCAGCATACCTAATCAGCTAGCTTTTGCACAATTCAAACTTTCAGATTAGACATTATGGCACAGGAAACAGTATATAATCAGAATGGTTACAACACGTAAGCATGACAACATTATAAATGGTGAAATTCTGATCTGATAGTTCTATTCATACATGTATTTGTACTTCCATACAGTCTGGCTGAGCGCTTTTTCCGCTATGCTCAGATATCACAACTCTCTACTACACTGACAAGTGACTACCTGTACAATCTCTACCATGCTACTGATGGAGCAGAGGTAGCTCCGAATTTATTATATTTTTTGCATACAGGTTTTGCTTTAAGAAAAAACAAGAACAACCGTGTGTATACCTTAATTAGTCATTCATTCAGAAGAAAAAAGACAGAAGACGTTTGATTTCCTGTGGTTTCTGCTTACTAACACTGGTCTGAAATGTATCTTCAGAAGATGTATGACATAATTTTCATTGTTACTTTCCATGATGAGAATCCAAACATATTAATCTGCATTTGACTGCAGCCATTCTTGAATTGCAGAACGGAGGGCATGGTTCGGCAAAAGATCACGGTGTGGTAGATCGAGGTTTGTCATGGGTGATGTATAATGACCACTATCAAACCACTCTCTTATAGCCTCCGCTTCGTAGGTGAAACCATCTACAGCAATTAAAGGGTCCCTCATGACATCCTGCAATGCATAAAATGCACAGGTGAAACGAGGGAGAAGAAAACTGATTATCTTTCCTTAGGTAACGCACAAAACAATTGGCATGTCATTGCATCAGGGTTGAGAAACACACATACAAACAGTAGTTTACAATGGCCATTTCATAAAAAAAAATAGTTTACAGTATAACTGATATCTCAACTGCTGTCCAGGCAAACAATTGACTGGCTTTCTCTAAAATTACCAAGAATCATAGTAAATGGAAACATAAGCTCAGGAGTAATTTGGAGTTAATCAAATAACATCAAGAATCATAAATGGAAGCAGAAGTGCAAGAGGAATTTAAATCCAATGAAATGTCACCCTTTGATTTCTCTTATTGCATACAGAAAATATTTCATCTAGTTATCCTTTAGAGAATAGTATATTAAAAAAAAACTAGAAATGGATATCATTACATAGACGGACCAATTACCAGACATGAGAGTCTGAAGGAAATCATGGTAAGGAAATGCTTTTGAGAGAAGAGGGAGTAATAATCACTAAGTATATGACTAACCTGTTGTATTGGACAGATGAAGTAGGATGGAACATTACCAAAGTCTTCAGATACTGATTTAAATGATAATGAACATAGCATAGAGGAAGCAGACCTCAACATTGGTTCAAGTACTGTCCAAACCTCTGTTTGCAGGTCAGGACGGTTTTTTCTTCTGATTTCACAGCATCTTAGGCCTACCCGAGACAACTGCTCAGCGTGCATAAGAGGCCAGTCTCCAGCTGATGAATCCAATATTGCTTGCAAGCAACCCTTCGCTACCGCCCCTTGCACATCTTTCAAAAGACCAAATCCTGATCTTCCAGTCAAGAGGCGCAGGAGTATGATACCAAAAGAATATACATCAGAAAGGGGTGTCAGATCACCAGAAATAGCGTATTCAGGATCAATGTACACAAAAGATCCTTTTGGGTGGGTATGGCGGTATAGAGTGGTTGTGGCCTTGAATTCATCAGTTAACATTCGGCATACACCAAAACCACTAAGCTTAGCCACATTATTTCCATCAAGAAGAATGTTAGATGCTTTCAAGTCACTGTGAACAATGCTGTGGGGTTTATTGGAATGGAGAAATATCAGTGCAGAGCAAATGTTGGAAGCAATGCGGGTACGCAACTGCCAACTAAGAGGCTTTGAATTGTCCTTGCAAGCCAAGCGGTCATCTAAGCTTCCATTGGGCATGTATTCATAGACAAGAGCTCGGGCATCCTTGCATGCCCCTATAAGAGTAACAAGATTCGGATGTCGCACCCTGCTAAGGATTTCCACCTGTAAATTATCAGCGAGAACAATTTAACTGTCTGAAACACAACAGTTTATAGAAGGCAAGTATATAACTAGAACAAAAACCTTTACCTCATGATTGAACTGTGACAGTGACTGTGTGTTTTCAGGATTCAACTTCTTTACAGCCACATTTGTCTGCCGAAGAAGTCCCTTATATACACTTCCATAAACACTTTCCCCAACCTTCGATGAGTGATCAAAGTTGTTGGTTGCCTCCTTAATCTCTGATATCGATAGCTCTGTGATGGGAATTGTTCTATCCGCAATTGCGGTAGACTCTCCATTTTTTATACGTATTGCTTCTGCCTCTCTTACTGCTTTGTCACGCTGCAACATAAGATCCTTGATAATACGGTCAGAATGGGTGCTTCGCTTCTCTAGGACCAATATCTTCTCACGTTGCTCTTGAAGTTTTGCAGCAAGTTCATCAGCTGTTCTTGCAAGCCTGTCAACTTCCTCCATTGTTGTTGCCAATTTTACCTCTATTTCATTCCTTTGCTTCAGTTCTCCAAAGTACAAATTCTCTGATACCTGCGCCTGTTGGTGATATTAAATGTGAGACCAAGGATTTTGTTTAAATCTAGGTATCACTTATCCAAAACATCATTTCCACATTTATAATCCACGATATAGAGTATAACAATCATGAAAGTTGTTTACATGGACAGTACGAAGAATTTCTCTGCTCTCGTTGGCATGCAGCCATATTATCATTAGAATAACCATTAAGTATAGCACACATTATATGAGGGATAAACATAATTAATCTATTCTTACTTTCTGGAGAGCCTCAAATAAATCCTGCTCTGCTTTCTCGCGCCTACATTTCTCTTCATAAGCTTCTTGTCTTACTCTCTCTAACAGCATGGGTATATGCTGGAGCTCATTGTCAGACTCATCACGCTCTTTAGTATCTTCCTGCATAAGATTGGGTAGCTTATTCATGCAGCAAAATTTGTGAGAGCACTGCCACTAAGATATTAGAGAGCGCCCAAACTTCAAAGGAAAACTAGATACAATGATCAAAAGTACAAACTGGTGAGCTACTAGACAAAATGGCATACGATGTAATGATCTTCTAACTTATGTATGTATCAAGTAAATGCTCCAGCATGGATCCATTTCAAGTGAGGATGCAATGTGGACAGATCAATTAGGGATCTTAATCAGATCCAACATTGACGTAATTGTGCTTACCTTTTCCTTATCAGAGTATCTGTCTGAACTAGTTGTCTCAATATGTGGTTCGAGGTTTAGTTTGTGTAGCCATGTGTTTGAAACACACCAAATCTCTGACAAGCTACTCGATCTCTCCACTGAACATTGTGCAGAAGTAGCACTTAGGCTACAGTCCTGCATCACGTCATGGCCAAAGGGAGCAGCCCTCCTAGTGTAGAGAATACAAAGGAAGGGAACATAATAAATGCAAATGGATGCAGGCTGGAAAGTCGGCAATGTAACTCTAGGAACAAAGTGGAGTGTATGATCAGCTTACAACCATACCTACAGTATACCAGTGTGCCTTTGCAAATGAACCATATTTTGCAGAAAGGATCTGCATGCTGTTCTACAACTTGTGCTTTCCTGGATTTCAGAACCTTCATTTTCCTGAACTCTTGAAACAAGGAGTTAGGTTTTAGTGAATTAATAGGGCATAGATTACTATTTGGATTTTAGAACGTACTGAAGCAGTACAAACACTAAGTTCGCTTCCCAGAAAACTAAGGTGCAAGCAATTAGTGTTAACATTTGATTATCTTGAAGAATTTATTTAGCTAAGTAGACAGAAACCAACACTTCTCCCAAGCATGGTTCCTTACTAGTATCCACTGTGATCACAGTGTCTAATCATAGTTACTACTACGGATAAAAGTGCATAAAAGTATTCCGAGCTTTGGCACATGCGTACTTTGTATAGTGCTTATCATCTGCGGCCCCCATTACAAGCATGGAAACATTATGCTCAGAGATGAGGTCCACCAATCCGTGGGCAACATCATCTGATTCAACCACCAATTTCTCGGCTTGTACCTAGAGATGAATAGCACAGTGAAGTACCAATCAAGATTACGGATGACATTTTGCAACAAACAAAACCAATGAATTGATACATCCGTGTTGGCCTTTACATGTGAATACAACTGAATTTTAGTTCAATAAAGTTGAAGATGGGAAACAGGCAGACCTTTTGCTGAGCGCATATGAGTTGGTATTGATCCAAGTTTACACTGATTCTTTGCAGGTTCATCTTCTTGTGTGCAATCAGCTCCTGCTCTCGCAGTTGGACGGCGGGAATCTTGGTTCCGACTGCACACGACAATGGAGGTTGCATAAGCATTTGCAGCCATACACATATATGGGACTGAAAACTCTAAGAGGAAGCCAAAGATGTAAAGAAAATGGAAGCCAAACTCAATCTGAATGAATTGAGTTGGCCTCGATTGTTCGTAGGGGGGGAATGGTGCATAAAAATAAAAAAAGAGAGAGAGAGAAATGATAAGGTCATTTGGTGAGTGGGGAAAAAGGTTGTAATTTTTGAGTCCTTGAGGGAACTGAACAATGAAACTAGACGATCTGTGCAAATACAATCGCGGCAGATCTGATCACCTATGTACTAGCGCAGTAATAGCAGCGTTAGGTAGGAGGAAGAGGGATGCGTACGGATGGGGAGGAAGTTGGGAGGGGAGTAGACATGGAGCAGAACGAAGGCGGTGACTTGGGGGAACTTGTGCAGCGCCCACAGCAGCGTGCCCCTGCTGGACTCCTCCCCCACCGCCACGTACACCTTATCGCCGGAGAAGGATGGCTCCGGCGAATCACCGGAGTACGGAGAGGAGGAGCCCGCCGTGGCCATGGCTTTGTTGCCTTGTTGTTTGTTGGTGTACTGTGGTGCCGCCTTGGAATCCTTCTACTTCTTGTGTTGGACTCTCTTCTTCTTGGTGTATCTGTGCCTCCCTCCCTGCCTGCTCTCACTTCTTGTTATATATACTCCACTACTAATCTCAAAATATAAGCATTTAGAGATTGTTATAAGTCAAATTATGATCAAATCTATAGAAGAGGATAATAAATATCATTAAATTTTGATAACTTGTCTTTTTTTTAAAAAAAATGTAACAGTAGATGTTAATATTCTTCTTCGTAAACTTCATCAAACTTAGAATAATTTAACTAAGTATAACTAAGTACAGACTCGTAAATACTTATATTCTACTAGAATGGTGAGAGTAGTAGTATACAAATGTTTGGGTGATTCGAATACTAAATATCAAGATTTTTATTTGAAACCAAACCATGGATACTACCAACATCTAATTTGGTAAACATATCTAGATTATACCAAAAGTTTATCTTTAGACAGATAAAGTGTCATTTCCAATGGAGTTCAGGAGTCTATTTTTAAATGATAGTTTCTGCAAAATCTCTTTTTTTCACCATATTTTGAATGACTTCCATGCTTGTGAAAATACAATGTACATATAGGAGAGTTGAATTGAGGTTGAAAACACAAAGCATAGGATTTGTTTTGGAGTTGCAGTAGGCTTTTCGATTGCAAATGCATTTACCTTGTGAATTGAATTAGTTATGACGATGATATTTCAGCATTTACTAATTTGTCAACCGGATCTATGTTAGCACAGTTAACTATGTTGCTGTTGAGTCTTTCACTGTGTTGAAAGCTACCTGACAGTTTAGATGCCTGCAACAGCATTGTGGCTGGTCTGAAAAAACCTGATGCTCCTCGCAGTGGCGAGTCCTCTAGGCTGTGTTTTTTTATATGTATTTCTATTAGGTGTTGTAAGAACTCTGTAGTCTATCATTTTTTAATGGAAATTGGGGCTGTAAAGCTCTTGATTAAAAAAAATGCTCCTCAACCACATACGGAGGATAGATGGTAATGCAGTTAATTGTACGCTTTTTAGTCATGTACTGAAATAAAGTTTGTGTGTTTTCAAAAAGAGTTGATACCTCCAGCAAGCAGCTACAATGTTTTTCACACACCAAAAAAAAAAACAAATTGAGTCAACAATAGGACGACGGATTTTTCCTGCACAGCTGTTAACTTGGAATATACAGTACTGCCTAGCTTGCTTTTGGTGTTGGGCTAACCTGTACCTGCTCTGTACAAATTAAGGCAGCACATACAAGCTTGCTATGGACCCTGCCGGTATATCCAGGATGCATCAGGTATATTCCACCGAGTCGTTAGTCATCACTTCGTTAATCTCTTTTTTTATATATAATAGAAATAAATCATCAGAAAAATCTATTTTTACATACGGTCCTACCGCGTGAAAAAATAGACTCATTTTTACATGCGGCCCTTAAGTCTTAAGGAGCTGTATGTAAAAATGAGTGTTCGATTTTTACAGACACTACCTGTTACGGTCTGCTTGCAACCTATAAAAGTTCTCGTAGAGAAAAATTATTTTTTAGCAGTGAGTATACTAGGTGCATGTGTCCTTGTTATGGTTAACAAGCTGTAATTCATGTATCACGTCGTAGCGCAATGAATTCAATTAAGTAGAGTACATTTCACTGAGGCAGTCTAGCTAGCTATCTAGAACTGCATGCACTATTGCATTATTATTGTTCCCCGTCCTCCGGCGGTGTCGCCACTTCCTGCACGGATATCTGGAAATGGTCGTTTGGACGTACGTCTCACATATTCCAACAGTTCTGTCAGCACCCATAAAATCAATTGGTTGTTGAATCACCCCATTCCTCAAGTCAATAAGTAGGATCCATGCCTTGTGAGCAAGGTGGTCGATCTTAGCCATGAGGTAAACAAGATGGGTGTCGTGCAAGCTGAGCACGGGATGACCCACATGGAGCTTCTCCAAGTTAGGCTGAGGGATGGGTTCGGAGTAGTTGGGCAGCCTAGGCATCATCGTATCTGAGATGTCGGAGGAATGTAGGTGGCAGTCCATGCGCCAGCAACCAGATTCAGCGATCCAACTCCATTTCGCGGCCGTCCAGCCATCAGCAATGTAGCTGCCTGAGTGTCGCTGCGGGTGTGGAAGGATGCCGAGCTCAAACTCAACGTAGTTGATGCAACCCTGTAGGTCAATGGCAATGTCCCGAACATCCAATGGGTTGCCGCCATCCAACTTGTTACGTTTCCTAAGTGGTGGAGGCAACAGGATGTAGCTTGGGGCAGGTTCCTCTTGAAGGACATTGACAAGCACGACGCCCCGCCAAAGGTCAGCGAAACCCATCAGTCCAGGAGCTTGGTGGGAGAGACTGATGACCTTGTTGGTGTAATGGTGGAAGAAATTGAGAGGAGGCGCTGGGGGCAAGCCCCCAAGTTGCAGCACCTTGGTTGTCCACTGCTTGGTGTTGGAGTGGTAGAGGTGGAGGTGGAATTCTCCCCCTGGCTTGCTGGTGGGAGTGAGCGCGGCGATGATGTAGTGCTGCTGTTTGAGGATGCCGACGTGGGTGTCAGGAAAGATGTGGTCGCGGCCGGGATTGGTGACGCGCGCGAGCGATGGACCATCGGAGGCGGAGGCCTGGGCCTGGTAGACGAAGTAGTCGGAGAGGAGTTTGTTCTGATGGTTGTCAACATGGCCGAGGGTGAGGCGGATGAGGAGGAGGTCATCGTGTGCGGCGATGATCTCGGGCTCATTGGCGAAGTCATCCGAGGGCTTGAGGGTGGGAGTGTGGACGCACATGTAGGAGACGAGCGGCGGCTGGGCGGCGGTGCACAGGGTCACCTGGATTTCATGGCCGTCCCTTGTCTTGCCGAAAGCGGTGGTGGCGTTGCGGACGTCGGCGCCGGCGAAGTAGGCGGTCTTGTCGAGGAGTGCCCAGCGCGGGCTTTCCTTGCCAACGTCTCGGCCGTGCGCAGGAGGGCGCAGGGAGGAGTCCTTCACGGCCTTGGGAAGCAAAAACAGACCCAAGGGGTCGTCGCCCATCTCCATCAAGATTTGATTTGATTGATTGATTCTTCAAGGAGGAAGATGAAGAAGCTGGATCTATCTATTGTAGATTTGTAGGCAGCAGTGAGAAGCAATCCGAGTCGGAGAAGCAACCGACCCCGATTCGATTCCCTACCGGCCGGAGCGGAGGACGACGACTTTCTCTTCTCTGCCCGACCGCCCCTCTTCTACTCGTTTATGGGCTTATGGGCTGGGCCGCTGCGACCAGTGTGATCCAGTCAATTGAACGAAAAAGGTCCACCTGATATCCTTCAACTCTAGATTAAGTTTAACTAGTAAACGTGCACATTTCCCACATCCACCATGTCCGATCATTTTGGATTTGTTAAAGTCGTTAGTTGCTTCTTTAATCTCTGTGTAGGTGAACTCTGTCAAGGCAACAGCACCAGTAGAACAAGATACATTGTTGCAGTTTATTTGGCTCATCTTTCCAGCTTCTTTCACAGCATTGTCTTTCTCACGTTGCAGCTCACCTTGCACAGTCTGGAGCTCTTGCATTAGAGAATTGGCATCCATAAGCCTTCTCTCCAGTTCCATTATTTGCTCATTTGCCTTCTGCAGCTCATTGTAGATCTGGAGGTGCTCCTTTTCAAGACTGCCCTTTCCTCTGGTTAGTCTTTCCTCTACCGCAATTTTTTATTTACAGAGTGAATTCTCCCGTGCTCTAAGCGTGCTAATGAAAAATAAGGAATAACTAAGCTCAAATAGCACTTTAGAACAGACCCAAATATAGATCGGATATTGGAATATAGAGTGAATTGCGCATTTTTCCTATCCGTTTAGGCTTTTGGGCAGTAAAAAAAGTTGATAATGACCCAGAAATGTGTAAACATTTAGAAAAAAAAGAATCGGAGGGAAGGATGTCCTGCTAAATATTCTTTAAGAAGAAATTATAAACGTGTTGAGAATTGAAAGTTGAACCACACACCTCTTAGCACAAGTGCAAACAGTTAGTAATACTGCAAATCGTGTTCCAAATTTCTATTTTGCACATTTGCAGGCAGGCGCCGGGGTGATGAGTCCATTTGCCGTTGCGGCGGCGGCGACGGCGGTTGCGAGTGGGAGTTGGGACGAACAGAGCAGGCGGACTGCAGGGCATAGGCATGGCCGCCCGCCCTCCGGAGCTCATCGAGGTAAGTTTCGGATTGGGAGTTCGTGCTTGCTTGCTTTATTGGCTTAATTTCGAGCACTATGCAATGCAATGCGATGCTTGGTCAACTACCGATCGTTGATCAATTGCAGCGGCTGCTCAATTTTCTTTTTTTGGCTCCTCCGGCACTCCCCGTTCTCTATTGTTTTGGTGCCTTGAGCTGTTGCACGCCACCTGTTTGTACGAATGCCATGCCCTCGTACTTGATGATTTTGCAACCAAATGTTGCATTCCTGCTAATATTGCTTCACATGTACTGCTCATCCTACCCATGGATCGCAAGGAGAGCTTTCATTTTTCACCGATCTATAATTCCACTAACCATGTTGTGGCGCTTATTTCGCCTCATTGGCCTGGCTGCTCATGAGGCTTATCAACTAAAGCTACGGCCAATTAATCACCTTTTTATTGTTAAACTATCTAGGGCCTACATTCCCTGAAAATTACCTAGGGCAGTAAACTCATGCTTCACATGTTTCTTTCAAGGTTAGAGGTGCTAGAGGGATGGAGGGTTGTTAAGGAATACACAATCACATATCGAGTTAAATTATTGCACAGACTAAGCCAATATCAAATGGATATACGCAATTTGGAGGAAAGTCATGAACAAATAAAAGTCTGTACCTTCCTCCTTTCTGGTTGAGAATAAGCTTAAGTTTTTCTTTTTCTCAAACAGTATGACTCCAAGTCAACAGTGACCCCTCCCTTTCATTTTTTTTCTGTTTGAAACTAGAACTTCAATGCCCCCGTGTTTGTGAATTATCAACGCTTCTCTTTTTTGAAAAAGCATAAGGATGAGGAAATCCCATACAATATCCCTTTCCTAAAAGCTACTTATTTGACAGTTTAGGGTAGCCAAGCAACAACCTTTTCATATTAGTGCAGCATGTTATTCCCTTGTCTTCTTCTTGAAGGGAGGACAAATAGAAAGTATAACAAAACTATCATGCCATACCAGTAGTTTTAGCTGAAAAATCACACATGCATTGTTGATTTCTGAACTGACCACACTACTAGAAACCATCCGTGCTCATGGACTTTTACTGCTTAACCATCTGCACTTTTTTGTACGACAATAACCATCTGAACTTTTGAATGATCCTGTTGCAGTTTTGCTTCCATGCTGTAACGAACTTCTAACTTTGCAAAAGCAGAGATAAAATAGGTATCCATTGACAGGTGGATCTAGTATCCTTTTCTGGGTACTACATCTTCTTGGTTAGGTTAAGTTGCAAGTAAGTTCATCCCAAAGGTGTGAGCCTCCTCACAATAAAAGTAAGTTCATCACTTTTATTCATGGACTCCAAAATGTTGAGAAAGTATTAGCTGCCTCAGTTAAAATGTAATTCCCTAGACTATACAATTTAAACTGTTTTCTTAAACTTTAGATACACGATAAAATACAAACCAAATAAAAGGTCATAGTTGTTGTTTCATTTGCCACTCTTGAATGGCAAAACGAAGGGCATTATTGGGAATCATCTCGTGGTGTGTGAAACTGAGGTAGGTCATGGGGGACATCTTATGCCCCCTTTGAAGCCAGTCTTTTATAGCCTCACCTTCATATGTGAATCCGTCAGCAGCAATATGTGGATCCTTCATTATTTCCTGAAATATTCAAAAGATGCTAGATTATTTCAAATTGAAAGTAAAAACATAAATGCAGGAGAAGGTGATGATGATACCCGATAATAGATCTGGCAAACACGAAGAGTTGTTGCTTTGGCATAAGCCGTCACACGATTTGAGTGCTTAATTTCTTTGATTTGTTATCCATATTGACCATCAATAGAGTAATTTCTCATGTGCTCTATTTGTGCTGGTGCTGAATATTGTTTATGCAATAGATATAGAGTGGTAGAGATGTTTCGAAATTTCTATTAATCTACTGTCTCATGATGTAACTGACCTGTGTCATTGGGCAGATGAAAAAGGATGGTGTCTCGCATTTGTTGTCTGGACAGTTCACCATGGCTTGTAGAACACCCCAGGCCTCCTTGGCAAGATCAGGGCGCTCCTTTCTGTCATACCGGCAACATCTCAGTGCTAGGATTGCCAACTTTTTACTATACTCAGGTGGCCATTCCCCTGCAGAAGCATCAACTACCTGTTGCAGCATTTCATTGTTCAGGGCTGCCTCTACCTCGCTAGGAAGGCCTAGGGGACTCTTGCCAGTTAGCAATCGTAGCAGCACTACTCCAAATGAGTAGACATCATACTGTGCTGTGATCTCCCCTGAAGCAATGTATCCTGGATCCATGTATCCCAGTGTGCCTTTAATTTGGTTTGTTCGGTGGTAAGGTGTGATGGTGGTGTTTGTCAGATTCAACGGACGAGAGATCCCAAAGTCCCCTAGCTTGCCTACAAAGTTGTCTCCAAGAAGAACATTATCAGGCTTCAGATCACCATGGACAATGCCTTTTGGTTTGTTGGAATGAAGGAAGATAAGTGCTGTGCAGATGTCAGCAGCAATTTTGATCCGCATTCTCCATGGAAGTGGATCTGTTTGGTGTTTACATTGCAGACGGTCCTCTAGGCTCCCGTTTGGCAAGAACTCATAGACCAAAGCTTTGGCTTCCCTGCACACTCCTATCAGGGTCACAAGGTTTGGATGTCCCATCCTTCCCAGAATCTCTACCTGTAATGTTTTGGCAAAATCACATATTTATATAAAGTTTTTTTCTCTCTTTCTCATGTAAATATATAGCCATAAGTTAGAAGGATTGGTGAAAAATACCTCATCATCGAACTCTTTCTCTCCTGTTGTGCCTTCACGGTTGAATTTCTTTATAGCCACAGTGGTATGACGGAGAAAACCTTTGTAGACACTTCCACATCCACCATGTCCGATCATTTTGGATTCGTTAAAGTCGTTAGTTGCTTCTTTAATCTCTGTGTAGGTGAACTCTGTCAAGGCAACAGCACCAGTAGAACAAGATACATTGTTGCAGTTTATTTGGCTCATCTTTTCAGCTTCTTTCACAGCATTGTCTTTCTCACGTTGCAGCTCACCTTGCACAGTGTGGAGCTCTTGCATTAGAGAATTGGCATCCATAAGCCTTCTCTCCAGTTCCATTATTTGCTCATTTGCCTTCTGCAGCTCATTGTAGATCTGGAGGTGCTCCTTTTCAAGACTGGCCTTTTCTCTGGTTAGTCTTTCCTCTATCGCAATTTTCTCTTTACAGAGTGAATTCTCCCGTGCTCTAAACTGCAAAGAAGTTGTTATCAATTTCGATATAAAGTTGAGAGACTCATCTATCATGTAGTAAAAACTGTATGTATGTATTTCACTAGCACATTATGCATCTTTCAAAATACGACGGTATTTTGAGGCCAAAAGGTACTAAAATCAGTAGATTAAGCATAAATTCTTCATGATGAGAGGGATATGGGGATAACAAACATCATACCATCTTAGAAGCTTCAAACAGCTCTCTCTCGGCTTTCTGTCGGCCCTCAGATGCTTCTTTTCTTGAGCGTTCTAGCTCATCGCGAACTTGCTGCCATTGCTCAAACATTTCATTCTGTATGTTAGCTTCCACCTGTAAATCATTAAGGTTTGATCTGAATTCAGTAGTTGTCCTTTCCTTAAATAAAAAGGTGCATCCATGAAGGTAACCCTAGAGATTTCTTTCAGTACAATATAGCTTACCATGGAATGCTGATGCTCTTCGGAGCTTGAGCTTGAAACAGGTACTGATGATCCATCCACAGTGTCCAAATCCGTCAGAGTTGGTGAGGACACTCCATTGCTTTGATGGCTGGAATTCGGGGAGCAACCTTTTGGTGCTACGTCGACTGAGTGTCGCCTTATAGGTGATATGTTTTCCACGCCGTTCTCTAAATGTCTTGAAAAGGGATAACTAACGGAATTGGACCGTTGACGTAGCGATTGCTGATCTGGAGAGCCTAAGAAACCTGGATACCATGATGGCATTGACACTGATCTTGGAGGGAATTCAGACTGATCTGACAGAGAACTCCCGGAGCTGCTTCTGGGGGAATCTCCTTTATCAGCTAACTGACTGGCGTCCCTAAAATGGTAAACAATCACAATAACGTTGTTTTATAACTTTGAGTTACTTCCTTTGGTCA
Organism: Oryza punctata; assembly: GCA_000573905.2. Classification (NCBI taxonomy): domain Eukaryota; kingdom Viridiplantae; phylum Streptophyta; class Magnoliopsida; order Poales; family Poaceae; genus Oryza; species Oryza punctata. Next base: position 28,558,026 of record CM002496.2, on the reverse strand, counting down.
AAATGGTAAATTCAATGTAGAATTGGATTCATGTTGGAGAATGGAGACTAGGTAGGACTGCATGAACATTCGTACCTGGTGCAAGCAAGACCTTCTTTGCAAATATATAAGATCTGGCAATATGGTTTAGCCTGTTGATGTACAATTGCTGCAACTTTTGATTTTGGTACTTGCCTCTTCCTGTTCATGAAAGATTCATGCCCATGGTCAACATGGAAGTTTTCGGATTATACACTAATTGGAGGATCTGGTCTCTAGTTTAGACAAGAAGATGATAGCTTTTAAAACCCAGCTTGTTAACAGTAGTTTAATGGCATATTATGCTTGCCATTTGCTAAGTAAGAAATATACAAGAAAGGTAAATTGCTGGGTTGTATTAGGAAGGGGAAACTGCATTGTTCAAGAAGAAGTGTTTGCTTGTTGGTCCTGACGCCTTTGTCATCAATACTTGTTAGAATGAGCGACGCAAACATGACAAATAATAAAATCACATCTACGGACTACAACGTGCTCAATCTAGAGATATCCCAGTGGTTGTGATTCATGATGAGGCCTCGGTACAATGGAATAAGGGCATCTTGGCATACACTGAGAAGGAAGATGTTCCCATAACAAGCTTCGTAATGTGATGTTGATCAATAAGCTCAACAATGCCATTTGCAACATTGTTCTTCTCAATCACCAATATTTCAGCTTGCACCTGCAAATTTGGTGATATGTTGAGATGACATAGAATGGGAAGCAACTTCTGATTAGCATAAAGGATGCAAATTCCCATTTCATATAACTTGAGTGAGTACTTATCTGACCTTTGGAAATGCTCTGCAGTAACACAGGTACTGTTCTAAAAGTTTATTCATATCGTCCTTCTCAATCTTTCTGTATGCTCTGAGCTCCTTTTCTTCTAGCTGTTTTGCAGGAACCTTACACAAGCCTGCACGTATGGCAACATCGCAGGAAACCATGAGCACCGGCATGGACCTTTTTTTTTTGGCAGAGCAACATGTAACAGTAAACGAGTAGAATTTCCTTCTTTTTTTTTGTGTGTGTGTGGGAAGTGTAAAAGTTTTTCTGATTCTTAAGAAAATAGGTGTCTGATAGCTACTTGGGTTAATGCATAACATCTAGTAATAGACAGAACACCACTTTTGGTTATTTCAGGTTCATTATTTGTATCATATCTGCTGTACAGTCTCTTGAAAAGTAGGGCATGGAAAAGAAAAATAGTAGCAAGAACAATGTGTGCTGCTGCTTTCCAAATTGAACAGACCAAAGGTGTCTTTCGGAGAAGTTGCAGAGAAAAACAACCGTTGTTTGCTACTACTCCTACAGAACGAAGTAATATTGTTAGTAACAGTAGAAAAGAAATTATATACTACTGTACCGCTCATGATTCTGTCTGCAGGCTGGTGGACATGCAGCAGCACAAGAAGCTTGTTGGCGTGGAGTTTCCTCGCTGCGGCTGCCCACCGGATGTTGGCCTTGCTGTCCTTGAGGTCCTTGCCGACCGCCACGTAAGTCTTTCCTCCGCCATCGTCGTCGTCTTCCTCTTCCTCCTCGTCAATCTCTCTGAGGCTGCGGGTGCCTGTGCTTCTGCTTCCTCCGCGCACCAACATCCGCTCAACGCCAGGTACTACTACTGACTGAGGGGACAATGGTGACGACGACGACGGCATTGGCGCAACAACTTAAATTAACTCATGCTACAACTGACAGAATAAGAAGCAAGCAAAACTAGCTAGCTAAGCACTATAGCTTTGCTTGCTTTTATTATACTACAGTTTGATGCTGCTGCTGCTGGAGCCTGGAGGCGACGGCAACAACAAGATAAAAGGGCAAACGAAAGGATCGAATCTCTCACAAAGGGGACTTTTGGCTTTGCCCGTATGTCGTCTGGCAACTTATATGGAGTACATACCACTGGTACTCATCAAGGAAAACAAAAATCTATCTTACATAGTACTAGATAGATAGGATATTATTGATTTGTGAGATGAAGACATTTGGGAGCCGGGGAAGTTTCCTGCAGGTATCATCCTTCATTTTCATTCATTCCTGCTTGCTTAATTAATTTTTTTTGTCTTCGGTCAACAATAGGACGACGTGGATTTGTCCTGCACAGCTGTTAACTTGGAATATACTGCCTGCCTAGCTTGCTTTTGGTCTTGGGCTAGCTGTACCTGTACTATCATGAAGGAAACTCTCACCTAGTCTTGCTTCTACAGTTGTACTGTTTGCCTGCCATCACTGGTTAGAGGCAGTAATATGAAAATGGAAGACTTGCTGTGCTTAATCCTATCTTGGGTGAGGTCAACCTTATTAGCTGCATAATGGAGTATTATTGTAGCACTATACAGGTCTGTGAAATTAATTAGCAATATATATGATTCTCGGATGTATAATTTATATGTGCTTGTTGGATGGCATCATTCTTGATGAAATGGGGCAGATGGTATATGCGACAACGATACTTCCTTGTCTCTTGTACTCCATGTGTATAGGTAGAAGTAAGTGCATCTCCAAGAACTCTTGTATATCCCGTTAGCTAATTAAAGAGAGAAAAAATTGTATTCCAACAGACTAATTAACTGGATAGCTATCTCCTTCCCTTCGCTAGCTATATTTATTTAGTTAGACGGGCTCTCCATCTACGTTCGCCAGTTTTAAAGAGTGTCGGTTTACCCCTACTTTTGAGAATCTTTTTAATTATTTAGTTAGTCTCTTGTTTTTTAAATTTAGATAAAATTATTGCTAGTCTATTGGAGATGCTCACGAGTAGCAGGGTACATATTGAAACGGAACAATTAATCCAACATGAATTACTTAATTTAATCTTCTCGGGTTGGATCCGCATTAGTTGAATTGACAAATTAAGGCAGCACATGGGAGTACAAGCTTGCTTGCTAGGGACCCTGCCGGCCGGTATATCCAATTAAGATGCATCAGGTTTATTCCGCCAAGTCGTCAGCCATCACTTCGTTTGCTAGCGTACGTGATAAGAAGAAGAAACAAAAAAACCTCTTGTTTGAATAAATTAAATTAATTGGATGGTAAGTTTGTTAAGCTATACGCATGTCCTATATATGGCTCAAGTGTACTACTAGTCATTAGTCAAAGCTAGGTGCATACTATATATGTGTCCCTGTTATTGTTAACAATCTGTAATTAATTAATGTAGCATGTACTGCAATGAATTCAATAGGTAGGATCCATGCCTTGTGAGCACGGTCCTCGATCTTGGCCATGAGGTAAACAAAATATGATAGAAACAACATGCTCCTCAAGCAAATAGATACAGCAGCACCCAGCAAGCTGAAGCAGCTACAATGTTTTACATACACGCGCACGAAAAAACAATCGAGCACCCAGAATAGACTGATTATCTACCAAAAAGTATCAAACTACATAGGGCTTCTTTCTGTTAACTTGTAGGAGATCCATCCATCCAACATCCAGCACTCCTGTCAAATTCATGCTACCTTTTCCTGCGCTTGGAAGACTTCACGGTCAACGTCCTCGGCGCTTCATCAGCCATCTTAAATTCAACATATTGCTCCTGCACAACCGACAGAAGAGGAGCAGGATTCCTGTTATTACATACATACATGTTCCGTTTCAAAACAATGGGAGGAATACAAATCACAGATACAGACCTCCTCCCACTTTCTCTGGAGCTGCAGAAGCTCTTTACAGCATGCCACACACTCAGCATGGTAAGCAGCAGCCAGTTCTTTAATCAAGGCCTTCCTTTTGATTATTCCTATCACTTCAAAACATCATGGCATTATGCACAAGCACAAGAATGCTGGCAACTATTTTACATATGAAAAATGTTTGGGGAAATTGCAAATATACCACTACTTCCACCCTCTAACTCGGAATAGCCATTATAAAAGCACGAATTGCAAATTACCCACTAAAATCAGTCTAGCTTGCTTCCGTTTACCATCCCCGTCTGAATCGGAGGAATTAAGGGCATAGAAATAATACAAGAAAACAATAAATCATGGTAAGACCGTTATGCCCTTAGCTAGATTCAATACCCTCCATGCCCGTTTCTCCCAACCTGACCGCACGCGAGAAGAGAAGAACCGATCCCCCACTCTCTCTAGGAACCCTAGATCCCAAATACTCTCATCTCTTTCAAATCGGGAACAAATCAATTAAAAATCGGTCGCAATAAATTAGTTGATGATAATGGAAAAGCTTAAAGTAGTTGATGATAATGAAAAAGGTCGTGGAGATGGATTTTGACGATTATGGCATCAAGGCTATCATGCTGCTTGGGCGGTGGGAGCTGCAGCAGGAGGATCTGAAGGCGGCTGCGTCTTGGCCTCTTGGGTAGCAGCTGGCAGCAACAGGTGGCAACGGCAGACTGGCAGCAACAGCTGCAGCTGCAGCAAAAGGGGCAGACTGCACCAACAACAGCAGCAGAGGAAGTTGCTGTGGTATTTCCTTGATATTTGAGTTGTCAGACTAGGATTTGATTTCGGTAGTATATATGTCCAATGACCATTTGCTCATTTAGAAAAGATTCTATATATTAATTACATTGGAACGACAATTTCGTTCTGAATCATCCATCCTGATTTTCATTTGCTTATAGGATCGATTCTCCACCTTTTACAGCAGTTCCACATGCTTCATTGCAATGTGTGTTCTACTGTTCCTTATTTTCTTATGCTGCACGATTTTACTAGGTTGTATGCTATAGCGGTATGCTTGCAATTTCGTGGGGAGGGGCATCCTTGTCCTCACTTTCATGAAAACCAAACTTCTAACGATGTTAGTCTATGCTGTGAGTTTGATGGTAGGTATGCTGGGTTCCAACCGTTTTTGGTGGCAAATATGCAATTATGCTTTTTGTAATGGCAAATTCTTAATACCATTTCAAAGCAGTGGCAAATATGAAATTGACACAAAATGTTTTGTAGATTTTGCAAGCAATGCATCAATAGAACTCAATATATCAGTAGTACTATAAAGAGGCCAGTGTACCATGTGAAAATCATGGAGAGATACATTTCATAACTCACTCTGCATGCATAACATTGTAGTATTCGGTATCTGGTAGGATAGGATACCTGCTCCAATCATTTATACTGTCATTTTTTTTTTTGGAATATGCTAGACTTACTCCATCCCGAATGTTTGACTGTTATGTTGGTTCAAGAACTACCATCCTATGCACATCTCTCAGAAAACTTTATCAGTGAACTGAATTATGGACCAGGGGGCTACGAAAACTGAGGGCATGGCCATGGCATTTGATAGGATCTTTGTGCATTCCTAGTTGTGCGGATATTTAGTTCCTGTGACTGAGATTCCCAATTTGATTCGTGGCGAATAGTTAGTTAGCCAATTCTAGTTTACAAACCCTGAACCCTCTAAAGAAATCAGTATGAGTCGTGATTTGTTATACTCTAGTACCGAATAGGAGTAAGCAAACCTTAGAGCACGAATGCAAAAGGTAACAAAAATTAAAGGTGCGTGAGAGAGAGAGAGAGATCCTTACTTCGGCTGGGATCGAAGTGTTGCTCGTCAGGCTTCCTCTCCCCGTTGGCCGTCGGCTCCACGCTGCCGTGCGCGGGAGGGCGCAGGGAGGCGTCCTTCACGGCCTTGGGAACCGAAAACAAACCCAAGGGGTCGTCGCCCATCAAGACGACCGACCGACCTAGCTTGATTTGATTGATTTTCAAGCTGGATCTATCTATTGTAGATTTGTAGGCAGCAGTGAGAAGCAACCGATCCCGATTCGATTGCCTACCGGCCGGAGCGGAGGACGACGACGACGACAGGTGTGTTTGCTCTTTGGGTGGGGAATTTAGTGTTAGTGTCTCACTTCGAGGGAAGCCAATGAAAAAGCTAGGGTTCTCTGCCGCTCCACTCCTCGTTTATGGGCTTATGGGCTAGGCGCCTAGGTACTTGGGCTGGGCCGCCGCGCCTTGTGCAAACAGCAGGTGACATCGTCTACAACATCTCCAGAAAACATCTGCTACCTAGCATTTCTAATTTGCTCCTGCCATTGACCACTAGTTAGTTTTTGAGCCATGTTTCTATCCCTTGGCTTGCCCATCTGATACAGCTGCTTACCTCAGTATATATTGTTCTCCTGTATGGAAACACCTACATGTTCTCATCTTCATCAGAATGTACATGTAGTAGAGTTCACAAGGTCCATCAGTTAGCTTAATGAATTGTCAGAATTGTACCAGTAGAGTCCAAAAGGTCCATAATTGAGCTTAATCAACTTCGCATGGTTCATCACCTAATTTCTCCTATTTAATTGATTATGTGAATTGCTGTGACTAGCTTTGCAATTGAGTGGAGGTGATTCCTACGAACACATGACGCATCTTTTAGGTCCTTGGGGCCTGCACAATAGGGGCTATTGCTGGATATGCTCTTAGGAAACCTCATTTGATAAGTTCCGTTGGCCCATCTTTGCTCTCCACTCCCAAAGTTTTGATGTATGTAGACTAACCATGTTTGTGATGAATTTTCTTTTGAGACTATCAATTTATTGTATTGATTGTGTTGTTGTTTTAGGTATACTGCAAAAGATGATCTGCTCCTGTACTACGCAGCTGAAGCTAAAGCTATAATTTCAAGGAATGGGGCTCACCATAGATTCTGGGTCAATTTTGACCATTTAAAAGAAGTATGGATAGTATGCTTGATGAGGGCTCAGCACGCCTACTCCTTGATTCTACACCCTCAAAAGTTATTTCTAACGAGATGACTGTAAGTTTTCTTTCGCATTTACTTCATTTAGTCTATCTGTTCATATGTTTCTAGAAAAAATCCTTACTTCTATTTAATTATGATCAATAGGTGCAAGTCAAGTGTTCATTAGCATATATGGACTTTGAAGGTCGGTCTGATGGGCGTTCTTTAAAATCTGTTATTGCTCATGTGGCCCCACTAAATTTGCAAGTGCTTGAAATACCCCTTCTTTTAGCATCCATGATTTAGGATTTAGAACTTGTACTTTTTGACACATGATATCTTCTTTTTGGAGCATATATTTTTCTCACATATATAGCTTGTCCTTTTTCAACAAGAAATCAGTTTGAAATTCCCTAAACCTTTTTACTGATTATTATTGATGCCCTTGAGCTATGGAAACCACTTACAAATTCTATCATTTACATTTCCATTTTTTTCATGAGGGTGAACCTGCCATCACATACTGAAGCTCCTGTCACATTTTCAGGTTTTGGTTCATGGATCAGCAGAAGCTACTGAGCATTTAAAAATGCACTGTTCGAAGACCTCAGACTTGCATGTTTATGCACCTCAGATAGAAGAAATTATTGATGTGACATCAGATTTATGTGCTTACAAGGTCTGTATAGCATTTATATTAACAGCCAAACCCTTATTATGTGTGACGGGCAGGCATTGTCTGAAGTTGGTGTCCAATTCTTATCTGATGACTTAAACAACATGAGGGAAAACTAAATAGTTGCCATTTACCAATCACTTTTACTGCACTATCACTGTATCATATATTTCCCTACATACACAAACTTATTCACTAACTTTGTAATTTCAGGTACAACTTTTGGAGAAGTTAAATGAGCAATGTTATTTCTAAGAAGGTAAGAGCATTGTTTCCTCCTTCACTGTTAATGTATTTTATCCTTCAACTGGTGCTAATAAATCTCCTTGATGTGGATGCTATCAGACGATATAAACTTGAACCAAACTAAGTTATCAAACTGATGTTTTGCTTATAAAGTTAGCCAGATTCCCAGGAACATTCATGTTTCAGTAGTAATAAGATTATAACCAGAAAAGATAGAACTTATTCTATTGTTGCAAAAATGTAACTTCATATGCAATATGTATATGAACGACCGTGGTCCTTCCAATACAGTTTTGAGAAATGATTGATTCCATACTGGTTACTGGATGGTCCATTCTGTTGCCCTAGTCAGTTGGATGTTTTTCAGCATAAGAAGCCTTTCATGACAAAATTGTCTGTGAACTAGATACCACAAGCCTGTGATTATTTCTTTTTTTGCCCGTACAACCTTTTTGGGGGCTAACTTGAAACTGCACTTTTTTGTTATGAATTAGCAGTAAGAAAGCATTAACACTGGCACTCTCTGCAGTTGGGTGAGCATGAAATTGCGTGGGTAGATGCAGAGCTTGGAAAAGCAGATGGCAAGCTTACTTTGTTGCGCCCGTCGTCAACTCCAGCAGCCCACAAGTCAGTTCTTGTGGGTGATTTGAAATTGGCTGATTTTAAGCAATTCCTGGCAAATAAAGGTTTACAGGTAAGTTTTCATTTTCAAATAGGATAGTACTGTATAATATTACATTCTTGGATATACTGGCCCTTCACGTTTCAGTGTTAAACGGGCATGAGGATTTTACATTCCTTTTAGGATATCCTATAAACAGTGGGATGAAATTTGTAAATGAGAGAGAGCAAGCCCTGACAGTTAGCAACTGTTACTCCTACTCCCATACTGAACCAGTTGTTTTTTCAGTTGACTTTCTTACTTGCAAGTTTAGCAGCTCATGGTGATGATTCAAGCAGCAACAGTCTTGAGCTTCTCACAATGTCTAAAGAGAAGTCTAGTGATACGTGCATATTGGACTCAGCTAGCTAGTTCCTATCACGTGACATCGAAGCGAGAGTGGTTCTCTTCATACAAATCTGGTGACTTTGGTGTTGTTTACTTGGGCGATGACACGAGTTATTTTGTTGTTGGAGTGGGCGACGTCAAGTTCAAGATGTATGATGGAAACGAGGTGCTACTTTCTGATGTGAGACATGTGCTAGGACTAAGCTGGAGCCTGATTTCACTTGGGAACCTACATGAGGCAGGGTGGTTGTATCAGACAGATCCTGATAGGAAGACCATGAGCATCATGAAGGACGGAAAGATTGTTATGACTAGTGAGAGGACAAGCTCGTGTTTGTACAAGTTACAAGGAAGTGTTGTTATAGGTGGAGTTATGGAAGATGGGCATGCTGGTGTTGCTGTGCACAATCCTAAAGGCGGCGAGCCTAGCGTAGGCTTGTTGGCGGCTCGACATGAGCGGCGGGAAGAACCAACTCAAGTCCAGGTACACAGAGATTCGCGCATGGAACAAATTCAAGTTGACATGGTATATTCGTCAAGGTGGAGTTTGTTAGAGTTTGTGTCGAATATATGTACGTAGTCGTTACAATTTAGGACTTGGAATTGTACTAGTTATTAGGATTAGAGTAAGAGTCGGACTCTATCCTAGATTCTCTCATAAATAGAGAGACGTGCCTGTTGTAACCGCATGACGACATAGCATAGCCAGAGGGAGTGGCTGCCGGCTATAATATGCTGGATCGGGGAGGAGCACCCGTAATCAGTGCCCCGAAGATGTAGGCTACGGTTGAACTCCGTTACCAAATATCGTGTCTCGGTGTCGTTATCAGGGGCGGATCTACCCATTAGGCAGGGTGGGTCGACCGCCCCAGCTACGACACGGGTCACCCCACACCCCCAAGATCCTCCTACCCTCTTATAGTAGTCATGGACTATCAAAATTAGGTATAACAAGGCATGAACGTTCAACAGATTAGTCTGTATCTTCACAACGCACACACGTAGTTATACGATTGAACTATAAATATGATATGTGTTGTGTTCGATTGCACTTATCGAGTAAACGTCTCCATTCTCCGCCCCATCTATATATTAAAGTTGCGTCCGCCACTCGTTATCGTATTTGGATCTCTTACGGTGTTTCTTCCGTGTTTAGCTACCGATGTTGATTTTGGGGCTAGTTTTGTAACACTCTCCAAAACGCTGCACTTGTGCTATTATATATATAGTACTGTACAGAGTAGGTGTAGATGGAAAAGAAATGAAAAGAAAAGAAAAGGACTGAAAGTACGTACGTATACACGAGTAACACGAGTACACGAATGATAGAACAAGTGGAACGCTCTGACTGATCGATATGATGATATTCAAAGGGTGCTCTGTCAGGTCGTTTATGGTTCGATCAGCTGGAATTTGTCAACTAGCAGATAGGAGCAGTAGCAATCGGTTAACAGGGAGTGGAGTAGAGTTGGAGTTTGTTTTGAAGAGACAAGAGCGAGCGATTCATTCCCCATCTCCGCAGGCCATCAATGGTGAGTGAGTAGGGAAGAATGTCGCTGGCGTGCGGGCTCCCGCTGCTGGAATGCGTCTACTGCCTGGGGTGCGCGCGCTGGGCCTGGAAGCGGTGCCTCCACTCCGGCGGCGACCGCGACAGCGCCACCTGGGGTCTCGCCTCCGCCGACGACTTCGCCCCCGTCCCCCGCCTCTGCCGCCTCATCATGGCCAACTACGACCACCACCCCTGCCCCCTCGACGCCCGCTGCGTCGTCCGCCGCCGCACCTACGCCGACACCCGCGGCCGCGTCACCCCCTACCTCCTCTACCTCGACCACCCCAACTCCGACATCGTCCTCGCCCTCCGCGGCCTCAACCTCGCCAGGGAGACCGACTACGCCCTCCTCCTCGACAACCGCCTCGGCAAGCGCCGCTTCGATGGAGGCTACGTCCACAACGGCCTCCTCCGCGCCGCCGCCTGGGTCCTCGACGCCGAGTGCGACCTCCTCCGGGACCTCCTCGCCCACCACCCCGACTACACCCTCACCTTCACCGGCCACTCCCTCGGCGCCGGCATCGCCGCCATGCTCACCGTCGTCGTCGTCCTCAACCTTGACAAGCTTGGCACCAATCTCCACAGGAGCCGCATCAGGTGCTACGCCATGGCGCCTGCCAGATGTATGTCGCTCAATCTGGCTATCAGATACGCCGACGTTATCAACTCTATTGTCCTGCAAGTGAGCCGACCCCACCCTCGTTTTCTTCCCCTTTTCAATCACTGCTATAATTCTAGGCTCACCATTCCTACCACATTACACTTGATTTGCAATTCTGCATTCTACAACTTCTGTCTCTAACATATATATGCATATGCTGCTCATTCACAGGATGATTTCTTGCCTCGGACAGCTACTCCTTTAGAAGACATTTTCAAGTCAATCCTATGGTACATATATGCCTATGCCCACCGATCTGCTCTCTTGCTTTTACAAAAGTAACGTTACACAATTCTAGACTGGTCATACAAGACAGCAGTATCACATATATGATTCTAATCGCATAGACTTTCGCGTTTAATTTTCCTTTTACAGTAAATACCATCACTACCTTTCTGTTTGTTAATTCCAATTGCCGAGAGGGCTTCCATAAGCGGATCAATCACATATGTGGTCAACCATTGTTTCATTTGCTAACTGATGTGGTTACTTAAGCTGGCTTGCGTGGAGCTTATCATTGTCTGACACTTATGCGGTTGCACAAGATTTCTTGTTGGATATCTAAGTAAGAGCTTTGTAGGAACCTAAAGAAGTTGATGCCATTTACTTGTGATGTTTAAAGTTAACAAAGTTTCTCTGTTTATACTTCAGTAACCACAGCGAGTATCTGACTTGACCCAAGCAGTTAAGCAGCTAAATAACTGATATGTATAGTATGACTCGAGGAAGGGAAAAGAGGATCTGATGGACAGTGCAAATGCACCAGTGAGTTACAAAAGTGGAGATAGAAAATGACATTTAGTTTGGGATGGGGTGGTTGATCTGATTTTTTCTGTTTTTCAGCTTGTAGCACTGCTTGCAGTAGGTTGAATGTAGCTTCGTTTCTCCTTCCAGCTTATTAGGTTCAGACAAGTTTAAGCTTGGATCATCTTCTCTTCTTGGGCAGCTTGCCCTGCCTGTTGTGTTTCAGATGTTTGAGGGACACTTGCATACCTGAAGATGCTATGTTAAAAGATCCAAGGAGGCTTTATGCACCAGGTCGGATATATCACATTGTAGAGAGAAAAATGTTCAGGTACTCCCTCTTTTCTTGTTTGTTTGGTGCTTTAGAACTCAAAACTATCTTGAGGCCCCTGTTGAGATATATAATTTGCTGACTGTACTGATATTAAAAGGTTAGTGGCTTATTTGGTAGGATTTTGATTGTAGTTAGGTCTATCAGAAATAGAAGAGATGCTATGCTAGTAGCTTTGATTATTGAACTTTATTGTGCCAAGAGGACGTACAAATAACATATCATTCCATTCATGCTGTCAGTATTAAATTATTAATTCAGCCATTTCAAACACCGCTAGCCATGCAGTCAATACTGGATTACACTGATGTCCCATGATATCAAGTATACTGTTTACTTTGATCTGGTTTTTCTTGATAATTTATTAATGTTTTGTCTTGTTCAGATTACTACTCTTTGTTACAATGGAGATTTCCAGCATGATCATAAACGAACTTGTTCCTGAATTCCAGGTGTGGAAGATATCCCCCAGTGGTGAAAACAGCTGTGCCTGTGGATGGTAGATTTGAGCATATAGTTCTTTCCTGCAATGCCACAATGGACCATGCCATTATTTGGATCGAGAGGGAAGCGCAAAAGGCGTTGGATGTAAGAAACCGTATCTTGCCAACCTTAGTTTTACGTCTATCTTTTTCTGTGGATTACAACTTACAGGCCTTTTTATATCCCATTGTGATTGAGACGGCGTCGTTAGATTCATCTTGCAAGTTGATGGTGACCATGCCTGTGCATATGAACAGTTGATGCTCGAGAAGGAGAAGACAATGGAGGTGCCATCGGAGCAGAGGATGGAGAGGAACGAGAGCCTGCAGAGAGAGCACGTAGAGGAGCACAAGGCAGCTCTGCGCAGGGCCGTGACGCTGTCGGTGCCGGACGCACGGTCGCCGTCTGCTTACGGCACCTTCGGCGAGCAGCCGGAGAGAAGCGAGAGCTTCCCGCCGGCGTCAGCGATGGCCAGGCAGCGGATGAGCTGGAACGACCTCATCGAGCGGGTCTTCGACAGGGACGAGTCAGGCCACATTGTGCTGCGCAGCTCACCTCCCTAGCTGTACATTCCATCCTCTTTCTACTTCCTTTCCTTCCCCTGGTATGCACCTTCTTCATGTCCTTTTATTTATGTATATGCAACTTCATCTTCTGCTGTTATTTTTTTCTTCCTTATTCATTCATGATATCTACCGACGCATTTTTGTTGTCCATATTTCTCTTGTATATCTGCCTAGTGGTGGGTACGGTTTTTGTTTTACATCTTTTTGTGCTCAACTTGTATGATCAGACACTAGAAAGAAGAAAAGCATTGTTTTGTTTTCTAGAGGAATTGTAAGGCATTGTACAGAGAAATTCTCGGTACTGATGAGCAATGCATTTCTAATACACTGTAGGAAAGAGAGAAAAAAACGCATGTATGTATTGTATACAGCCAAGATCCTCGAGTGACATTCCACCAACAAATACAAACACTTACACCGCGAGAACCTTTGCTAACTCCATTAGTGTCGCTTGCTCCAACGATAAACATTCATCTTCTTTTGCTTCTAGGCGCATCAGCGCATTCTCTTCAATACAGCCTATCTTTCAGAAGGATACCACCTGCTCACCCAATCCTCATCTCATGACAAATCGAAGATGTCCGCAGCATCGACAGAAATTACACCTGCTTCCAAGCTCCGTCCAAATGAAATCATCAATTTTCTGCTTGACAACTCTATGCCAAGGGTATGGTTTACACCATGGAGCCAACCCTCTATAGCTCAAAAATCAGCTGATAGTATACTACTACAACCTACGAAACAAAAATGGCATCTCTGTTCCCCCAACATAAGCCATAAGGCCTTTGCCAATTACAATGGCATGTATATATATGTATGTAAGAACCCTGAACATAACCTATACCTGTAGATCGAGAACTGCTTCACCTGCAAACAAACATGACAAGATTCAAAGTCTGAGGTTTACGTCAGGTGGAACCACTGTCAGTAAACATGGTCTACTAAGCCTTACCATGCATTCTCTTAACGAAACGCTCAAATTCCAAAAAATTAGCTCTCTCGAAGAGGACTTTGCCGAGCCTCAGGTACGTGAATCCTAGTAAATGCCTCCCATCTGGATCATTCAATGGCTTTGCGTTCTCCAAAATTTTGTTAAAGCCATCTCTATCGTAGCAAGGCAGAGCATTCTCACTAGCTACTGGTATCCCAGCATCCCATGCAGCATTTAGCACCTGAAAATCGGTACATCCAATCGATAAGGCATTGGCATAACAGCAAGCTAGCTGGTCTCAGCTAAACAGAAAAAATACATTAACCTACTAAGCTGCTACCAAGTAGATGAGAAAGCAAAACAGCAACCATGACTAGGATGATGGGGAAGTTCCCTACCTGCCATACAAGGCCCTCGGGATCTGCATAGGCCTCAGGAAATACCTCATGCTGATCCATAGTGCGCAGTTCAACACATGTAAAGTTCAAAGCTGCACCATGTTTTTTCAGTACAGCAGCAATTGAGGCATAACCGTCACGGTTGCATGGGTTATAAAACCCAGCAGTCAATTCAGCAGCATGACTGGCAGTTTTGTACCACCAGTGAACACCTGACACCTGTCATACCACAAAGTGTTTTTTCTTTTGTTATTCAATCATTCCAATACTTTGTAAACCAAGCTTGATGTCAAACCTATAGGATTAGGATGCTGGAAACAGGAATACGTGCCCCCAGAAGAATGGTCAAATGCTGAAAACAGTTGTTCACTTCATTCATTAACAATAACAAGCTAACTGACCTTAACAGCAATATTTGAACCTTCAAAAGCCAACCTGGCTAACATTAATACACGGTCAGCATGATCCACCAACACCTGGGAATACCAATTGAGGAAAAAACGACCGTAGTAGCTATCATAATCTCCTCCGTCACAGAAAAATCCAGTCAGATTTGGCTCAGAATTATAATGGCCTGCACTGTCTGGCGCTCTTGCCCATATGGTATGTCCTCGTGCTTCTGCAGCTCTTCTCAAACTTTTTTGTAAGTATCTGTCGTAGCACTGCAGTAGAATACATTCTCAAGTGAACCCTCTTGTTGTATAGAAACTTTACAAGGGTAAATTGCCTGAATCTGGTGCTCTTGCCCCAGATCATTAAGTGACGGCTGTGAATTCATCAATAAGTAGATATTGAACCCAAAAAATGCTGGGTCGGCCGAAGGATTAGGTCGATCAAATTTCATTAAGATAGGATATTGAACCCAAAAAGGAACGCAGGAGAACAACAAAGAGTGAAGGGTGAAGTTTTACCTGGAATTCTCCAATGCCAGGGTATTTCCACCCATGTTTTGCTGGATAAGATGGATACCGCAACTCTCCACAAGCCCCTAGCCCAATCTCAATTTCTGAGATGATCCCATCCTCAAAATATTCATCAAATTCTACTCGGAAGCTTCTCATGTAGTCAAAGTATACCTGAATCAATATGGGATAAAACAGACAAACACATAAACACAACGGATTTTGATCTTCCCATTGAGAATTAGTGGATTGCAGGCGCTTCCAGAGTGTCGTACTATTATAATTAGAGAATTGAGTAGAATACCTCGACCCCTGTTCGTCCTTGCAGAACCCTTTCTTTATCAATGCCCCATGAAAGGCACTCCGTGTTACGCCTGCCAGCCCTGTCAGTGAAGTAGATATCTGGATTGCTTCTTCCAATCTCCGTTACCCAATGTGGGAGAGGAATAGACACATCATCTCCAACATTGCCTCCACACTCATGGAATGACATGACCACCTAAGTAAGTATTTTGACAAGAAAAGAAACAGCATCAAAGAAAGGGTCAAATTGAAGAGGATAAATGTAGCACGGTACTGAAATCTGAAATGTGCATAAACACCATAACATGATTAACAACAAAGGGTACAATGTGGAGAACCTGCAGCTTGAGCTTGAGCTCCCTAATCATATGGAAGAGTCGCTTGTAACCGGTCCAATTGTACTCCTGCGGCCTGTGCGCTTCGACATTCCCCCACCAGCAGTCGACCATGACCCCATCGACGCCGGCAGCCTTGAGGACCCGAAGCTGGCCAACCAGGACATCGGCGTCGACCACCTCGCCGTTGCCATTGACCACCCCAAGCTAGAAACAGCAGCATAAGAGCGGAGGGAGAAATGCACGTGCGCCCGTGGAATGGAAGGGGAGGTGTTAGCGTACCGGGAGCATGACATAGACGGGGACGTATGGCGTTCCGGCGAAGTCGCGCTCCGGTGGGCGCGGGGGCAGCAGATCGGGCACCTGCAGTGAAGCTAGGTTAAGTGCCCGTATACCTACAGGTGAGAAGAAGGGGCGCGTACCTCTTGCGGGTCCATGGACGGCAGGGAGAGGAGCGGGTCAGGGAGGGCGTGCGAGCGGAGGGAGGAGATGGGGCGGGCGGCGACGGGGGAGGGGGAGATGCCGCGGAGGGGAGGCGCCGGCGAGGAGGGCAGCGGCGTCGCCACGATCGAGGGGCGACCTGGCTGGAGGAAGAGGAGGAGCGGAGAAGAAGAAATCATCATTATCATTAGGCGAGGCGATGCGCTCGATCGTTGGAACTCGGAACGAATAGACAAGAGTTTGTGTGCGCGCGCGCGTGTTTCCAGGGAAAGCCTCCCCTTTCCCTTGCGTGAATGAATTTCTCTTTTTGGTCTCTTGTGCAAACCGACGGTCACCAAAATTTCAATTTTAATTTAATAAATATATTGTGTGCTTACTTTGGACGGTGGTAGCCCTTTAATTTCGGCGTGTCTTTTTACTTGCAAGCCGTAATGCCCCGTCTTTTTATTAATTTCCATAATAACAAATACTCGTTTGTACCCGTCTTTATAATTTCGGCGTTATACGATATTACAAATTTCACCGTTTTTGATATCGCTAAACATCTACTTATATTACACTCTCCGTGAGGCGAAAATGTCATACAGATGAGTAATGAGGGGTACTTTTGTCATTTACTGAAAACATATGAGTTTCTTGCCCTACCGGATCCGGATGTGCTGCACATAATGAACAGGTAAAGTACCGAAAACAACCCCTACCTAGTCAACCCATTTATGACGTCAAAAAGAGTAAATAAAATAATGAAAGGAACGGGGGAAAGAGATGATAATAATAACTCTCCGGTATCAGCCGTCACTATTGAAACCATTCATACCTGCAGCTGCTGCTGGGAAACGGAGGGGAAGGTGGTGCCGTCGGGGAGGACGACCCAGCCGGCCTCGCGGGCGAGCGCCGCGATGACCTCGTTGATGTCGGCGCGCACACGCAGGTTGTAGTTGCCGTGGCGGCGAAGCCCCGCCAGGATCCGCGCCGTGATCGCCCGCCGCTGCCGCTCCCGAAGCTTGGTCCGCTCCTTCTCCTCCCGCGCCCGCCCCCGCCCCCGCCGCACCTGCTGCTGCTCCTCCTCCTCCTCCTCTTCCTCTTCCTCCTCCTTCACCCCATCCTCCTCCATCGCCTGCTGCTGCATCGGGATCTCGCGCGTGGCTAGCTAGGGTTCGCCACGCGTGCGGCGTCATATGGCTGGCACGCTCGCGCGTGGGAGGAAAGGGACGGCCAGGATGAGGAGCAGCCGCCACGCTTGGGCTTGTAACGGGCCTGCACTCACACCACCATGTGAAGCCCATTCCTTCATTATTCGCACGCACCCACACGGCCAGCCTATCTACATAGTTTATTGGGATTCCCTGTCAATACACTAAGCACTCCATTACTCAATATTACTTGTACAAGTTGTAATTCCTAATCATATATGGAGGACTCAGTATTGTTTTGCTCACTCAAACAGTAGGCACATCAAGCTGGCTGTAAATACAACAAGATCCAATGCACATATGCCATCCGAAACAGGCTCATTACGTATATAGTTCTAGTTGGAAGACAAATTTGTGGACAATAATGGCTAAGGGTCCCTTCGAATCATTAGAATGAAAAAAGGGAAAAATAGGAAAAACATAGAATTATCTCTTTATGCATGAAATTTCATTACTATATTAATCTTACGCAAATAATTATAGGCCTTATGCTTAAAATATAATTTCGTGAATATTACTCTTAGAAAATAACAAAAAATTACTTAAATTTCCCTTCCAGGAAAAAAAACACTGCTCAAAATTTCAGAAGTACAAAACTCATGCCTAACAACATGACTATTACCCTATACTTCACAATTATTAGCCTTGGGCCCTTTAAAATTCGTGAATATTAAGTTTTGGGGGGAATGGTTTCTCGCCTTTAGCCTATAATTTCGTCATTTGTAGCCTTTGGCCAAAATTCATGCTAACCTTTGGAAACAAATGTATGAATATTTTTTCCCGTCCAAAATTTCATAAGTATTGGCCTTGGAATCGTTTGGAACAAATTCATGAATATTAACCTTGATAAAAAAAATTCGTGATTTTTTTGCCTTCTTCTGTATTTACGTGAGTTATAGCTTTCATCCAAAATTACCTTTGGAAATACATGATTATTTTTCTTCGGCCCAAAATTTTGTGACTAATTACATTGGGATTGTTGCACACAAAATTCATAAATATTATAGTACCAAAATTTTTGTGATTTTTGGGCTTCGACCAATAATTTCGTGAGTTATAGCCTTTGGCCAAAATTCACTTATGAACCTTTCGAATGAAACACATGAATATTTCTTCTGTGATATGAAATTTCATGAATATTTTGTGTTGGGATCGTTGCGCACAAAATTCATGAATATTAACCTTGGAACCATTTTTTGTTGTGTTTTTAGCCTTTGGCTTATAATTCTGTGAGTTATACCCTTCTGCCGAAATTCATGAATAATAACCTCTTTAAAAAAAGCATGAATATTTTTTTGGTACAAATTTTCATGACTATTAGCCTTGGGATTATTAGGCACAAAAGTCGTGGATATTAACCATAGCACAAGAAATTCATGATTTTTTTCCTTTGGCCTATAATTTCCTGATTTGTAGCAATCGACAAAAGCTCCAGCCCAAAATTTCATGATTATTAGCCTCGGGACCGTTCGGAAGAAAATTCTTAAATACTAACCATAGGACCAAAAATTGTGATTTTTAGCCTTGGGCCTGACCTTTTGGGAAAGAATGCATGAATGTTTGTCTCCAATCTAAAACTTTATGACTATAATTAGCTTTGGGCCCGTTCAGAACAATATTCCTAAATATTAACCTTAGGATAAAAAAAAACCCATGTTTTAAGCATTCGGCTTATAATTTATTTTGTGAATTATAGTCTTCGATTATCAACCTTTAGAATAAACCAAATATTTTTCCGGCCTAAGAATTAGAAGTATTAGCCTTGGATCCGTTCACAACAAAATTGCCTGTCTCAAAACTAACTTTCATTAGTACAACATTGAACCCAACATACGTGATTATTAATCTTCGATCCAATTATACATGAGTATTAGTCTTCAACCGAAAACATGAGTGTTAACCTTGGGTTAAAAATGCTTGAATATTCACATCTGGTCAAAAATTTCAAGAGTACTAGCTTTCGGCGCCAAAACACAAAGATTAGCCTTCTATAGTACATGGATTTTAAGCATTCAGTCAAAACACACATGTAATAATTGTTCACTTTGGGCTCATGTTGTAGGTAAGGAGTAATAATTCTTGACGATAAACTAATTGTTGCCCAAAATCCAAACAAAGAACTCTGCTTCCCTTCCATCAAGTGTAAAACAAGACTGCTTCAGGAAAAGAGCATGTAAGCATATGTATATGGAATCCTATAATTTTGCAACCGGCTAACAGCCCAGTTATACATTTGTTAGGAACTGCAGTTTGGTTTGTATTCCTTCAAGTATTCAGACAGTTCCCCTTATCTGTGAGGTACAGTGTATATACAGTGTAAGTTCTAAAGAAACATTTACATATCACAGTCTACGGACGGATCGATTAGAAGGAATATATGGCCCTTCCTGATCATTGCTATTGACTGACAATCGTACACATGTGCAGGAGCGGAATCAATCAAATGTACAATCTGGCTTCCTTACCAGAACAAATCATCTACACCAACTGAAGTTGACGGGGACGAATCTTCGTCCTCCTCCTCCATCTCTGGCTCAGGCTCCATTCCAAACTCTGGAGACTCGATGTCAGCAAGGTTCTTCAGGTCAACCACAGAGAGCTCGTCAAGCTGCTTCACCACAAGGTCTGCGGCATTAAGCTCGTAGATCGGGTGCTTGCTTGCAACAGCCACACACTTCATTCTGGCATCATGTGCAGCCTCCACTGCTGAATTGGAGTTTCCAAACACGATGCACCTCTCAGGGATGAAACTCAGGAGCTGCGCTGCATAGAGAAACATTTCAGGGTCAGGCTTCCCCCGGTACACATCCTCTGCTGCCACAACTGCATCAAAGAAGCTTCGCACGCCCACAGCATCGATCGCTTCTTCGATAACCTTCCTTGGTCGCGTGGTGGCCACAGCGAGAGGGATCTTATAGTTGGCAAGCGTGCTCATAAACTCCCTTGAACCATTCCTCATTTGATAAAAGGCAGTGCCACGGAGGTTGCAGTGTATCTCCTCTTTCCGTGAGGACAATCTCCTTAACTCAGATGGGTCCCGAGACCAGCAGAGAACCTCAGATATCGCCTGCTCGCTCTTCATTCCCTCAATCCTCTTCAATACAAACGCAGGGGGCGGAGACTTGCCCTCTTCTTGTGCGAGGGTAAACCATGCTTGCCTTTCCAATTCAGCGTCATCCTCAACAATCACTCCTTCCCACTCAAAGATGACTCCAAGCCAACCACAGCCCATGCGCTCGAGCCGGAGCAGCGGGTTGTGCAGCTTGGGATCATCGGCCCTGTTGCGCGGAGGCCACGTCGTTTTGGGATTGGTGATCCCAATATCGCCCATGTCAGCGCCTTCCCCCGGGATCCCTCGGTACTCCCTGTGAGGGCTGGCCTCCTTGGTGACCCCCATGGCCAGCGCCTTGACGGTCCAGTCCGCGAGGCGAGGTTGGTGCTGCCTGGGCGCCCTGGCCTCAAGGCGGCGACCGGCGAAGTGAGTGGGCAGGGGGCGGCAGGAGACGACATGGAGCGTCCGGCGGAGGTGGTGGTTTGCCTTGGACCTTTGGTCGAACAGGTGGTGGGCAACGATGGAGGTGCTCGCGCTGACCGTATCAACCACCATCATGGCTGGATCCGACGCCCCGCCCCCCACCTAGCGCTCAGGAATCTCGGACCGGGAACCAAAATTGTTGGAGAGGCCTAATCAATCAATGAATCGAAGGGGTGGTTCCTTGATCCAAGCTGCAAGAAATTAAATCGCTCGTTGAGAAGATTGCACAAGAGGAGAGATAGGGCAAAGAATCAAAAGGCTTCTAGGATCGTCCTAATGAAGGAAAGAAATCGGACAGAATTAGAGATTGAATAGAATTTGATTCGGAGGGAGGAAAAGGATGGGGCGAGAAGAAGAGGATAAGGTACCTGAGGAGGGCGGCGGCGACAGGTCGGGATCGGAGTCGGAGTCGGACGGCGAGCGGAGGAGGGTCGGAGATTTCTTGGGGAAGCCGCCTACCGTGTCTAGCTTTTTCTCGCTCCGCCTTCCTTTTCTTTTCTTTTCTACAAATAAATAAATAACTACTATCCACTATTTTTATCGGCGACCGCTCGCTCGATCGTTGGAGAGGAAGGCGAAACGAATCTGGCCCCGGTGCGTGACGCGTGGCGCAACGTGAGGCGTCCGATGGGGATTCCGCGGAACGTGAGGCGGAGGTTGCACGCACCACCCCGCTGCCTTGGAATCACTCCATCCTACGCAACTCTCTCTCCCCCTTCATCTTATCTGCCTGTGTTTTTCCTTTTTCCTTTTCTTTTGTGTGTTCCTTCATTATTTATTTATACACTACACTTATCACTTACTCCATTGATATTACAATAAAAAATTTAATATCCATTGATATTTAACTTCTTCCCCTCCGTTTAAAAAGAATATTAGTGTTCTAGAAACTCCAAGACATACCATCAAGAAAGAGGTAAAAAAACTACCATGTCCTCCATACCACTATTAATATAGAGAATGGGAAGGAGGAGAAAATGATAATGAGAATGGAGTAGTAATGAGATAGTAAAAGGTGTAGTAGCTCGTAGCTAAATAAGAAATTTTTTTTAAGACAAATCTAAAAGCTAAAAAGTTTTTTTTTTCCGAAGGAAGTAGCAGTAGTTATATTTAATTAGTACGTTCCCCGTACTCATTTGTGTGTTTTTTTTCTCTTTTTGTTTAGTGGTAACTGAAGTAAAATAATCGCATCAATAGTTCATCCGGTATGATAGAGCGAGCAAGCAGATAATATATATTTTTATACGTCTTTGACTCGAAAGGAGGACTTTCCATTTTTTTTTCCATTTTCTTTTTATGCTCTAGCTTACCTGCGAGAGCATGTATGCATGAAATCAGTAATTAAGTTCCCTTCAAAAGAAAACAATAATCAGTAATTAAGTGATTAAAAAAAGAAATGAGTAATTAAGGAAGCCGCCTCGCGTTGCTACTAGTTGCAAACGTGTGGTAAATATTAAAGTCAGAGACTGGAAACAGCAGGAGTTAAATGAAACAAAGACGGGAAAGGGCCGTCTGTGTCGTCGATTCGTCGGTACATGCAGATTCCGAAGACCACATGCATGTAATTGAGCACGAAATATATACTACTTACTAGTAGTAATTTAATTAACGGAAATATTAAATAGCGGTATCCCGTTTTCAGCTCCTGCGATGGTATTGTCTTGCTCCTCATCCCAGAGAACTAACCACGGCAGCAGAGCAGTGCAAGGGTAACATGCGGCAGCGGAGAAAGAAGGGGGCTTGCTAGCGGAGGAAAAAGAGAGAGAGCGGAGCTCATCGGAGAAGGCCCCCACTACCTTGCCTCACCTCGCTGCTCTGTCAGGGAGCACATCACCGGAGAAGGAGAAGGGGCTCTCCGGAGAAGGGCCTGCCTTGCTGTGCTGTCCGGAAGAACATCGTCGGACATTGCTGCATCGACCCGAAGAAGGGAAGCTAGTCGGAGAAGAGGGGCCATGAACATGAGACAGAAGCGGAGGATGAGGAAGAGGCGGTGGTGGAGGAGGATCAAGTTCCGACCAAGGTAAAGAACCATAGAAGGTGGTTCTAATTCATTGTTATATTGCTGTTTGTATCCATCGTATAGCAGCCTCTTTAATTAATATCTATCTAGCTAGTAGAAGTATATATAGTACATGTTTGCCGGCCACCTCTAAAAATTAAATTGTGTGTGATGAAGGCAACGTAGTTACGTATTTCGTCTGATGTATGTGTAATTGATTACATTACCATACTGGAATCACATCATAGCAATGATCAAATTGGAGCAAGTTTTTTTAAGTTAGTACTCGATCTATCTGTAAAACAAGTGAAACCCCGTAAGTTGCTACGGAGTTCAGTATGATTAATTAGTAAAAATAATGTGTAAAATAGCTAGACAACATAACCTTACGTAAGTTCACGTGGTTTATGATAATTTAGATTTAAGTAATATATGGAATGATGATTCAAATGTAAAAGTAAGATAATATGGCTTTATGAAAGAGAAAAGGAGGGATAAAGTTTAGACCATAGATTAATAATCTAGACTAAAAACAATTGATGTGATATGACTTCATGAGAGAAGAGAGAGAACAAACATTAATGAACTATATAGGTGTATACACTACTGGAGAAGTAATCTTTGCCTGGATGACAAAAAAAACATATTAGCGCTAGTTTGAATAGGAACCGAGATCAAAGATAGTCTCAATTAAAAAGTCCAACGGGACTAGATGATCTTTAGTCTCTTTGGTGTTACCAACAGGGATTAAAGATCAACTTTAGTCCCAGTTCATTCTCTGTCAGGGGGTCAGGATCTTTAGTCCCGGTTGGAGATATCCAGTCCCTCTCTCTGTCATCTCTCTCGCGCGCTCGGAGGAAATGGCGGTGGCCCGGCGGGAGGGGAGGAGACGGCAGCGGTGGGAGGGGAGGATATGGCGGCGGCCTGGCGGGAGGGGAGGAGATGGCGGTGGTGGGAGGGGAGGAGATGGCGGTGGTCAGCATGTTCATTCTTTTTTTTTGAGAATTTCTGATGTATTTGATATGTGAATATGTGATTTGGGGATGTTGAGAGCAACTTGATTTGGGGAAAATGAATATGCAAGAAGAATAAGCAATTTAAAAAAGGAAAAATATCTTTAGTCCCGGTTGGTTTAGATCTTTAATTCTGGTTATTTCATCCGAGACTAATGATGGTCATCTTTAGTCCCGGATTTGTGGTCCCGGTTGCATAACCGGGATTAGAGGGGGTTACGAACCGCTGTTAAAAATCACTTCTTCAGCAGTTATAGGATATTATAAAAAGTGATGAAGACATATATTGAAATATTATGTGAATTATGTTGGATGATTTAACCTGCTTGTATTTTGAAAGCTCTATAATTTAATAAACTATAAAATTATAGATAATATAACATGCTTATATGAATTTTAAATATAATAATTATTAGTGGATGATAATGTGGTATGTTGTTAGTGGATGGTGATGTGGCATGTTAAGTTTTAGGATGTAGTGGGCTATAATTAAAATTATAGTAAGATAGGATTGGAGTATAGGCCGCTTTAATTTGCTTCGTTTGGGCCGGGACCCGGGCCATGAGCACACAAGCCCATGCGTGCCGTGCGTCTTTTTTTTGTTCATTATTATTATTATTATTTTTAGAAAACGTGACCGTGTGCGTCATAAAACGGAGGAGGTAAAAAGGAGCTAGCAAGGGGAAGACGAAGACGTGAAGCATATATATAGACAAGCTCAATTATATTATTTATTCGATCGATCGAGCAGCAAGCAAGCGTGCTCAATGTTGCTTTATCACCACCATCCATATATATACATATACATATACATATACATGTAGAGAGAGATCTCTCTCTTGCTACAAGTAGAAATTATATATTAACGTACGCTAGTTGGAGTACGTGTGAATTTATTTAGCCAAACTAATTTAACGGATTTTAAGACAAGCTGCACTGGACAGGATGAAGCGGGGTGGGTGTGAGGGCGAGAATGGCCATCAGATCATGGTCGTCGGCATGCAAAAGCGCAGCCCTGAGGAAGGCGACCATCAAGCCTCCCACCGTCCTCCTCATCTTCTCCTTGCACAGGCACGTCACCAGCGCCGGAGCGTCGTCGTCCAGCATGTCCAGGTGCCCGTACTCCTTCGTCACCAACTAGTAGCACGGCGCCCTGCACTCGCGGTAGAACTCCCCTGGGCGCGCACGGCGGGCTGAAGAAGTTCTTGTCCTCCCACCATCACCGGCATGCCGCCGAGCTCCATGAGGGCGGCCTCGTAGGTGAGGATCTTGGGCTGGAGCTGCGACGACTTGGACCTGCCGGCGACGGGGTCCAGCCCCACGAGCGCGGAGAAGGTGAGCTTCGTGGTGGCGTGGCCGAGGGCGAGGGAGAAGGCGGTGTGGCCGCCTCTGCTGTGGCCCGCGAGGGCGAGCTTGGCGAGGTCGGGCTCCACTCCGGCGGGAAGGACGGAAGGGAGGCCGCCGGGGAGCCAGTCCGTCACCTTGGCCGCCGCGCCGATGTCGTCGGTGTCGCTGGTGGATATCAGGTTGACGTGAAACTGGGGCGCGACCATGATGAAGCCATGGGAGGCGAGGTGGGTGAGGAGGCCACGGTAGAAGCAGTTGCGGAGGAAGAAGCCATGCAGGAGCATCGCCACCGGGTATGTCCCTGCGTCCTTGGGAGCAACCACCATGATCGGGATTGGTGGCCTTGGTTCCTCGTGATCCACCTCGATCACCTCCACCGCCAGCTTCCCTGACTGGAACACCGCTGCCGCCGTCGTCGTCGTCATGACCTCCGTCTCCTCGGGGCTCATCGTCGTCCTGTACCACCGGCGCTGATGCGGCCATCGATCCAAGTTAGCTAGATGGAGTAATTAGTTTGAGCTGCAGCTGTGTGTATGTGTCGAGATCGATGAGATGACCATAGCTAGCTAAGGTGGCCATTTTATAGGTAGTAGGTGAATTGGAAACAAATAGGTTGGAAACTTTGTGTAAATCTGAAAACTACCCTAGAATAAAAAATAAATATCTGAGAATTTATCACGTCAATTAGTAAAAGTTTTACTTATGTTGATGTGAATAAATCTTATATGTCCATTACATTTATGATTTTCACAACATATATTCAACGGGAGTGGATTTTGATCCCTCGAGGGGATGTCTCCTCGTTATTTGCATGTCACTCAAATGCTTATTGAAAAAAATTGAAAAAATTTAAGAAGATGTATTAACATATGATATATCACTTCACAAATATGTAAATTCAAATTCAACTTTTACATCTCGCAACGAAAAAAATAAATTTGATTGTGAATATATGTTAACTAGTTGTAGTTTAAATTCTTTTTTCCGTTGCGAGATGTAGAAGTTGAATTTGAATTTACATGTTTGTGGAGTGATATATCACATGTTAATATATCTTATTAAATTTTTTCAATTTTTTTCATAACTATTTAAGTGATATGCAAATAACGAGGGGACATCCCTTCGAGTGATCAAAATAGTTTCCCTCTATTAGACACTGTATGTGCCATCCTAGTACTCTATCTGCTTCACGTCGATCGATCGCCACTTAATTGTCACGCAAACTACGGCAGGATAATCGAGAAGAACGTGCTGAAAAACAACTATATCAATACTGGCAGTACTATATATGCATAATTGTATTTATTCTGCTGTCTACACCGTTGCTACCTTCATCTGATTAATTGTATTTAGGCACTTGTTTAGAGAGTTTGATATTCTTAAAAGCAGCTTATGACTTAATGTGTAGCTAAATTTGTAAGAACGTGGAAAATCTGATTTTTCTTGAAGTTTATTTTCTAAAATTTGTATGTACAATTTCTCAGAATCTAAATAAAAAACTGGACTATTTGCATAAACCCAACGTGCATGAACAATACTGGTGGTTGTGCCGACCGAGCATTTAATTAATTGTTCTCAACCGCTATCTGCTCGTACTGTATCGATTTAATTTCTGCACATACGATAAACTAAGCAAGTCAATTATCCACACTGGACTATCTCTATTTAACCTTTTAGGAGTACTAGCAAACTATTGTAGCTCCATGAACTTGTTAGGCCCTTCGGTTTGATAAATTTCATATGATAGCGGTTTTAATACTACAGAGCTACTTCTGGTGGGGATTTGTGCAATATATACTTGCATATTGCTTCCACCGCTCGTAGATCTAATTAAATGATGATTTGTTTGACACAATACTGGCTCCTTCAATAAGATTCTCATGTCAACAATTTTTTTCTCGGTTTTCATGTGTTTGGCTGGCAGTCTACGCCTATGATGGCCGTGGGCCGTGGCTGTCCACACTATGAGCCAATGAACATGCTCTTCATGCCTTCCATTTGCTACGAAGTACGAACCATAGCTTTGTGAAGTCCTAGGCAGCATCTCTGAAACGACTACCGAGTTGCTGTCTGCACGAGTAATCACAGCCATCTAATTATTTGGTACAAAAACCTGGTCCACGCACCATTTCACTGTCAATCCGATAAAAATGAGTAATTTTGAGGCGCAAACCACTCGATGATCATTCAGTAAAACAAGAAAATAAAATAAAACCCTCACTTGCTGAAATTTAAAACAACACTTGGTTCAAACAAGGACTAGAAACAACGGGATTTCATGTACTATCTTGTATCCGAATTCCTCTTCAATCAAAAGGATGTAGCATCAGAGAACAGTGCCAACTGTCAAAACAGGGCATGAAGAACTGAACACATGTCTGGTGCATACTTGAAAGTTTTAAACAAGTGATGCTATAGGAAACTCAGTACGGTGTGTTCAGCATTTATTTCTAAACGAGTAAAACAGGGTGAAACTCAATGACAGACCATCTAGAATCTCATTAACAATCTTCAGTCCACTATCTCTTCAGATCTCTTAGGCTTTGACAAGAGATACCACCCCAGGCCACTCAAAGCAGCAACAGTGCCTGCCAGGACAGCATAGTTCCTGTTTTTGTCAGTTGAAACACCAGCAGATGTTGACTCCGTTGGGCCGCTTCCAGTCTTCACAGTGTTTGCCGAAGCGCCTGGGGCTGACGAAGCTTGCTCTACTGGGCTGGGGCCCTGAAAGCAGTTCACATCTATTGTAAGCACAAGAACTACAACAGTTTCATGTCCCTCACCCACTCAAAGCATATAACAATAAGCTTGTATTAAGTTCAAACATGAGTATCCAATGAAAATTTATCATACAAATGCACGATAATGTGTAAGAGAATGCTTAATCTCCTGTGCATGACAAAAAAAGAACAGAGGACTTGTGAATGTGAACCATCAAAGGCAGTGCCCAATCAAGTTTTTAAGAGAGGTAATGTGTTTGCATACCTTGTGTGCCAGCTTCTCCAGCTTCTCGTGTTCCATTTTCTGCAGTAAGTCACCATGCATGTTATTAGCATAGCATTAAGATATATCTAAAACAGAAAATAGAAACGATCAAGTAATCTGGTATTTCTAAAAAGGTTTCAATTTGAAAGAAGCAATTATTGATAAAAACCTTAAAAGAACATCTACATCTGTCTGTAGAGTTATAAAACTCCGAGCATCAAATGTACTTTTGCATATACATTTACTGTCCAGGCAATCAAAGAACAAAAGGAACTAAAAAAAAGGCCATGCCTTAAAAAGAAGAAACTGATAACACAGAGCATAAGCATCAACAGTCAGGCCAGGGATAAGAATGTATTCAGATATTCCACAGAAACCATGCAAAATATTGGATGGTAGCAACAATCCAATTGAAACACCAGTAGTAAAAATACATGATCGACAAAACAATCGGTTCCAGCAGTAAGTGTGCAAAGATCACTAGAATAACATCAGACCGGCTACTGCGGTGCTTCAAATAAGCATAATTGAACAACTGCCATAGAAGATCACAGATAGATAACTAAAACAAGAACAGCTTGACCATTGTACAAATGCTAAATGAGTAATATTTGAACAGCAATCTTTTCATAAAAGCAGGGGAACAACCCTACTCCACTTCTCATTAAGAAAAACATAAAACTAGCCTTAGACCAATCGTGTTAAATTATTTGTTAAGTTTATTTCACAAAACATTTAATTTACATCCCTATAATCAAGTAGATAATCTACGGCAACAGTATGCTCAATAATCTAAATCAAACAGGGCCTAGTTAAAGTAGCAAGCAAAAATCTATTGCAATAATAATGTAACAGGAAAGAATTATCGTGCAGCATTGCAATCACAATAGCATATCTGAAACAAACGTGAGCCGGCAAGAGGAAAAGCATAACCGACGCACAGAGTCAAAATAAATTGGTGTGCTAATGGATCAGGGATGCAGGACGGCAGCAAAGTATATTCCAGATCGGTAACTAGCAGAGGGATTCATAATTCCTAACCAAATACTAATATTCCTATGCCTAAAGTGCAACAATGTAGGCTGGAAATTTGGGGATCCCAGACCCAGAGTTGACAAGGGCAGAGGGAGTCGTAAAGAAGAGAAAGGCCGCGTCGCGACTCTCAATCCACGCAGCGCTGAACCCGAATCCACAGATCACATCACACCCTATGCGCATCTCAAACAGGAATCGCGCGCGAGAGGCGAGAGAGACATGGAAGGAAGAGGATGGACGGCGATACCTTGATGTAGACGTTCTCGGCGGCCTTCTCCTCCTCGCCGAGCACCTTGCCGCCGGAGGAAAAGAGCCTGCGCTGCACGAACCTGGCCGGAGCCCTAGCCGCCGCCGCCATCGCCGCGAGAAACCCTAACGTCGCCGGTGCGCTCGCTCCGTGAAACCCTTTCTCCCCTTCTTCCCAACTCCTGAAGATGACTCCTCTTCCCTCTTCCGCGGTTATGACTCCCTTGCCATTTTTCAATATACACCCTTCAAAGTAAGAGTATTCCAAAAGAGTATATAGTATATTTGAAGTTTCTTCACTGTTAACTCCTCATTCAGGGATGGTTTTCTAATACTACAGGTTTGTGTGGGACTGGAGTGAATAATGCTCCGGATCAGATCAGATCAGATCCGACGGCCAGAAACGCATCGAGCGCTGAAACCCTAGCCGCCTCCTCCTAATTCATATACTGTACTACCTGCTCCTCCTCATCCTCACCGCCGCCATCCTCTCGCCCGCGATCGCCGCCGCTTCGCCTTCGCCTTCGTCGACATGGTACTCCTCGTTTGTCTCTCCCACCTTCTTTTGCCCAATCGCCGGCTGCGTGCTGACCCTCTCACTTGCTTGCTGTCTTCTCAGGCCCCGAAGAAGGACAAGGCCCCGCCGCCGTCGTCCAAGCCCGCCAAGTCCGGCGGTGGCAAGCAGAAGAAGAAGGTCATCTCCATTCCTTCCTCCTGTTCCCTTTGATTGGGATCTGGCTTGTTCGGTTTTCTCATGGATTTGCTCCGTTTTGTATTCCATGTTTTGCAGAAGTGGAGCAAGGGGAAGCAAAAGGAGAAGGTGAACAACTCGGTGCTCTTCGACCAGGCCACCTACGACAAGCTGCTCTCCGAGGTGCCCAAGTACAAGCAGATCACCCCCTCCGTCCTCTCCGAGCGCCTCAGGGTAATTCATTTATTTTTTTTCTTGTTTCATCGCACTACGGATAAACTATATTGCCTAGTGAACCGGCTTGGAATTATATTGGACTAGCACGGTAGTGATGCTAATGCTGGGCAATTTTGTTTCTTGCAATGCCTTGAACCTAATGGTTTGCTCCACTTTTTGACATATAATACACTTGCGCAAATTTAAATTATCACCAACAATACTGTGCCATGCTAACAACTTGGTTGCCTAGCTCACATTCTCAATTTCTTTTTTGTTCATGCACCAACTCGAATTTTCACAATTTTGTAGCCTAGCACAGTTGATAGAATTCAGGATGATTAATTATAGGCTCATGTGCTGAATTTGTGGGTTATGTTATTGATATTCCGTCCATGAGTTAAATGCCGAATAACCACTGTTTGGGGTAATGGGTGTCATGGAATGGGTGTCATGGTTGGCATTTTAGTGTGGTTGAGATAAGCGAAGGAATAATGACTTGTTAGGCTTCTGTGCTGTGTCTGATACATATTGTGCATGTTTGTGTTGTTTCGGTGCGCCAAACTATAATTGATTTGTGATTTTTATTAGAACCTGAAACTACTGTTATTAGTATGGCAAGTTTGATCTTGCTATTTTCCCCTTGCATGTGCAGCATATAGCATATTCTCTTTTGGCAATGAAACTTTTAACCAGCGTCATTGTTGTTTTTAGCTTTCTTTCTAATTTATACCTAGATGGGTTGCACAGCTAGGTAATTCTAATCATCTCACTCAGTATGAGTAACAAGTTTTTATGTATTTACCTGCAGATCAATGGGTCCCTGGCTAGGAGGGCTATCAAGGATCTGATGGAAAGGGGACTTATCAGGATGGTGTCGGTTCATTGCAGCCAACAGATTTACACCAGGGCAACAAACACATGATGTTGTCATGTCCATTTTCTAGTCTAATAGGCCTGATGTTGCCGTTCTGTTAAGTTTATTCAGTGATACAGATGTGGGTGTTCAATTGCCCCAGTCATGTTGAATGTTTTGAGATTCTTGGCACATTGTTAAGGGGTGTGTTATCTTGGTATCTATCTTGATTGTTGCCCAATTAAATTGCACCTTATACGGTGCTGCTGCTGCGTCAGTGTGTCTGGCACTTTCGGTTCCATTATGCCAAGAATTATTTCTGCGTCAACTCTGACGTATTTTGGTCTCTCCAAAGTCAGCTGAGTTGTGTGCCTGCCCTGGATCATCTGGAGGCTTATGCACATCAGACGCTAGTAACATGTGCATTTTACGTCTTGATTTGGTGGAGCATAATAGCGTATTAGTATTTGCTAGTACTGTTGTAAGTTTAGAAGCTCATTTGTTTGGCGATGAAGCTATTAATTGCTTTTAGCTTGTTGTGTGCTGTTTATCTCGAGATGTTGCACGCGAAATCGTCTTAAAAAGCATCAAGAACCTGGATTCAAGGGGGCTTACAAGGTAGATGCGAAGTCAATTAGATATTGCATCTTTGTCTCCATTTTTCTAGACTAGTAGACTTGATGTTGCCATTTTGTAAACTGTGGTACAATTGTACAAATAGATTAGACTTGTTCGACGCTGAACTCTCATTGTGAGATATTTTTCTTTTTTTCAAAACTAAAAACATACAGTATTTGCTCATGTCTTCCGGCTTTGCGATGTCTGGCACATGCATGATCCTTAACTCAGTAGTTCTAGGTAGTCTTCCAAGTGATCCTTAACTCAGTAGTTCTAGGTAGTCTTCCAAGTGAGATTGTATTGTTCAGAGGGGATTGAGGAGGAATAATTTCACACCATAATAGGTGTGGAATAAATCCCCTTCAATCCCTCTCTCATGTGGATTAAGCGAACAAGGTATAAGGATATGCAGTTTTGATGCTAGATGCATCCAAGGAGCAAGCTGTAAAAAGCCTTCGGTGCGCACAACTGCACAAGAGACAAACGGCAGCATTGGTTCCTCCAATTCCTTCCTGACCAAGGGAAGCTTCTTATAAATTGGGCTTGCTCATCATCACCATGGCACAGGGCACAAGTGCACAACCAAAGCTGCTTATTAGCCTCGAAGCATAATCAAGATTCAGGTCATCTGGTCTGATACAATAATGGCATCCTCCATCTTGCTCCTGGTGGTGCTTGCAGTCTTGTCAGCTCCACTGGCGCTGGTCATGGCCGGCGATCCAGACATCCTGACCGACTACGTCATCCCGGCCAACAGCAACGCCGGGAACATCACCGGTGACTTCTTCACGTTCACCGGCTTCCGCAACGCGATGAGCATGAACATGAGCATGCCGATGCCCAACGCCAACTTCACGGTGACCAAGGCCACCATGGCCGAGTTCCCGGCGCTCAACGGCCAGAGCGTCTCCTACGCCGTGCTCATGTATCCCCCGGGCACCGTCAACCCCATGCACACCCACCCGCGCTCCGCCGAGCTCCTGCTCCTCGTCAATGGCGCGCTCTCCGTCGGCTTCGTCGACACCACCAACAAGCTCTACACCCAGGACCTGGCCGCCGGCGACATGTTCGTCTTCCCCAAGGGGATGGTGCACTACCAGTTCAACTCCGGGAACCAGCCGGCCATGGCGCTCTCGGCGTTCGGAAGCGCCGCCGCGGGGCTCGTGTCGGTGCCGGTCACCGTGTTCGGCACAAACATCGACGACGCCGTGCTCGCCAAGTCGTTCAAGACCGAGGTGCCGACGATCCAGAAGCTCAAGGCAGGCTTAACTCCTCCCCCCAAGAAGGCCTAAACTGCTGCTGCTGCTTGAAATAAACCTTCCAGGCTACCAACTACTCCTACTGATCGAAGAAGGTAAATTATGAATTGTGTGGTGAATAATTCTGAACTGTGGTTGTAATGTCTTGTCTGAAGAGCTTTGAAGCTGTATCTGTCAGTATTATTTAAGGCGTTGTGGGAATATATATAGACCAGTCCAGTTGTAAGAGTTTAGAGTTTCTGCTGTAACGGCTTTCAACAATATTGTTCTGTGCTTTCTGTTCTAGATAATGATACCTCTCTTAATACTGTGTGTTTCCACTTACCTGTTACTGGCAATAGTAAATTGGTGTTGCAATCTTACTCACCTTTACGCATATACTCAGTCACCTTCTTAAGCTCTTATATGCTTATCTGCATATATCTACATATATACAATATACTCACTCACCCTCTTATATGCAAGTCTGGATATATCCACAGGACAGAAATATTGATGATGGTCAGATGCATAACATGGATCTCAATATAAAAAACTGCATTATGCATCACCAACTAAAACTAAGAATTTTAATGTTTATCCTGAATCCTAACATATGAGCCCTCAAGAGCACAATTCTAGCAACCCACATTCAGAGCAGTTCTGTTAAATTACATTGGGCTCTCAAGTTGAATTCTCTTATTGTATAAAACAAAGTTAATTTATACTAGTAATATACTCCATGATTGCATTGTTACATCTGTCTGAACAATGCTCAACCCCGAGTAGTGTACCAACGATGTCCATTTCCATTATGAAAGCTTGTTCATTGTTTGTCTCAGTTTTAGCATGCCTTTTCCAGTTTGGTTTCTACAGTTCACTGATTGCATTTTTCCTGTTCCTCTCACATGCTTTGAATTTCCTCTTTACTACAGTATCTAAAAAAGGAAACTTCCACCATCCTCACTGCCAATTGGTCCATGAATCTACCATTATGACAAACAACTTCAAATCTTATTTTGAAACCGACGGCAGGAGCACTGCCGGATATATTAAGGAGGAGCACAAAAGCCTATCAGAAGGCAGTACAGACACAAACAACTTCAAATCAAAGCACTGAGGACATGCACACAAAAAACAACATGTGTTGGTCTGCATCGTTTGATAATTCAGTTGAACTAGAAAGGCAATGTATGGGAAGGAACTGGACCGCACAGCTGAGTTATCAATGGAAGATATGTCATTCCTTACGAAGCAGTAGTGAGATATTCTTGCAGCTGTAGGTGGTAGCACTTTAATGCCTTTGGATGACATTGCTTCCTCCCTCGGTTTCTCATCATGCATCTTCCTTGTAATTCCTAGTAAACAAGTAAACAACCAGGGGAATGCAGAATACGTCCAAGATAACTAATGGAGTTAGCAATCTCACTTCCTAATTTAACAAGCTAGATGGCATGGCATCAGATACATATTCTTGGAGGCCAGAAATCTAAATCTGTTCTGTTCTGGACGGGCATAAGTTTTAACAGGAATCTCTAGCTGGCTAGTTTGTTTCTGTCACAATCCACATGTCGTCCAACAACAGGAGACGAATGATTAGTTTACGCATAGTATATGTCAATGTCAACCTCGATTTCTCCGGTTCATCGTCAGACGCTTCTTCGGCATAAATAGGCAAATCTCATTGCTCACTGTCTCCATAACACAAGTAGATTGAAGACTAGACCACATCAGTCAAAACTTCGTCTTAACCTCTTACTTACTGACAGCTTAGTAGCTGAACGATTAAAATAGCTTCAATGGCGTTGAGCTACTACACCTTGCAGGTTTTCTTGCTGCTCGCTCTTTCGGCCCCACTGGCCCTAGTCATGGCCGGCGACCCTGATATCCTGACCGACTATGTAATCCCAGCGAACGGCAACCCCATGAACATCACCGGCGACTTCTTCACGTTCACCGGTTTCCGCAAGGTGTTCAACACGAGCAGCCCGCCGGAAGCGAACAACTTCACGGTGACCAAGGCCACCATGGCCGAGTTCCCGGCGCTCAACGGCCAGAGCGTCTCCTACGCCACGCTCGTGTTCCCCCCGAGCTCCGTCAACCCGCCGCACACCCACCCGCGCTCCGCCGAGCTCCTGCTCGTCGTCGACGGCGCGCTCTCCGTCGGCTTCGTCGACACGACCAACAAGCTCTACACCCAGGACCTGGCCGCCGGCGACATGTTCGTCTTCCCCAAGGGGACGGTGCACTTCCAATTCAACAAGGGGACGCCGCAGCCGGCCATGGCGCTGTCGGCGTTCGGCAGCGCGGCCGCTGGGCTCGTGTCCATCCCCGTCAACGTGTTCGGCACCGACATCGACGACGCCGTGCTCGCCAAATCGTTCAAGACCGACGTGCCCACGATCCAGAAGCTCAAGGCCAGCCTGACTCCGCCCAACAAGGCCTAATTAAGCATGCTTGCTACTCTTCTCTCGCCATTGTCGTCGTGTTGTTATTAGTTGAATAACATCAAGCAATGCAGTGCAACGCAAGCGTGACGTGACAGATTGAATGCTGCAAGCTGTAGTGTGTGGCCGTACGTGGGAATAATCCTCGAATCGAGTGTGCTATATTATATATCAAATATATATTTATGTATGTTTTGACTTGAGTTGTGATCATTGAAAACTTAATTTGATTGAGATATCAAAATTGATTTTCTTTTTTTTTCCTTTCTTTTTTGAGTCGGCGATTGTTCTATTCTTGTTTCAAGTAGGCATGCATGACCAGCGCAAACTTTTTTCGTTTCAGTATCACTTTCCCTACGAAACTTTACACTAAAAGCCATATAACTTTCAACTTAAATCATACGAAACTTTCAACCGTAGCCACAAACTTTCAAACTTTCACTTAAATATATTCGTCTCAAACTACAGATTCTACAGTTTAAATCCCTAACATCGTTGTTCTGTTGGAGTTCTTAACGTTGTAGTTATGTGATTAAGTTGGCGCTAGTTCTACGATAACTTCATTACAAAATCTATAGTTTTGTTATTCTCCTTTTTAAATTTATAGTTTAATGATAAATTTGACGTTAGATATGTAGTTTCATGATATTATTTGTTGTTTTTGCGAAATTTATTTTTTTTAAAAAAAACGAAGACTAGCTCGGCCTAGTAGTTGTTGCGCACATGCACTTGGCAGCTGTTTAATTACCTCCAATTTTCCATGATGCTCCTTGCATGGTGCACTGCGGATGGAAAAGGCTAGGTGTAGTGTAGTACACACAGGATAATTAATACGACCACTAAACCCAAATGCCTTGGAAACTCGATCGATTGTTTTATGTATAGTACACAAATTAAATGCAAATGCATATATTCTATACAGCAGGAAAGCTAATCAGACAACAAATTAAGACCAATTGTTGTAGTTGTTCCCAAAGCGAGAAAATATATGGCGGCACAAGGCGCCGGCGAATATACTACACATGGCAGCTTGATCAAACTGGTCCAGTAATTAGTATTTCAACAATGTTTGTACAGTACTGGGGGTCTGGACTGTTCGCTCTGTTCCGAATGACAACGTACGCACGCATGTATGCATATGCTGTCTCATATATGAATGTAGTAATTTATTTGTGAAACGACCTAGGAAACGAAGGAAACAACTTTTTACAGTCTCATCTTTTCGCTCACATTTATAAACCTAGGTAACGTTTATTGGCGACTGAAAATAAAAACTTTATGTATGTTCCTAGTGAGTTATGGCTCCAAAGGTATTTCACTCACAAATTAAAATCAGCAACGTGGTGCTAAACAGACCCTCAAAAGATAATGTTGAAAAATAAACTATAATAGAAAAAAACATCGAAATTATCTTCAAAATTAATAAGCTGAAGAGCAACTTTACATTATACATGACAACCCATGCAGCGTGGTGACAGCTTTTCCTAAGCCGATCGCCGGCGATTCTACGCAAATAAATACCACCGGCTCTCTCGTCCATCAAGTTGCGGCCTCGATCGATCGCACACTAAGCAAGCTAAGATACGATGATGCCGCCATCGTCGTCCAGCAGCCTCGGCATGCTGCTCCTGCTCGCCGCAATCCTCTCCGCCGGCGCTGCCGACCCGGACATCCTCACCGACTTCGTCGTGCCCAACAACGCCGACCCGTCCGGGATCGACGGCGCCTTCTTCACCTACAAGAACCTCGTCACCGGCAACTCCGGCGACCCGGCTAAGCTCACCGTCACCAAGGCCACGCATGCCGAGTTCCCGGCGCTGCTTGGCCAGTCCGTGTCCTACGCCGCCCTCGTCTTCGGCGCCGGCACCGTCAACCCGCCGCACATCCACCCGAGGGCGTCGGAGCTGCTCGTCGTCGTGCAGGGCCCGCTGCTGGTGGGGCTCGTCGACGCCGCGCGCAACGGCACCGTGTACACGCAGACGCTGCAGACCGGCGACATGTTCGTCTTCCCCAAGGGCATGGTGCACTTCCAGTTCAACAATGCCACCGACGTCGTCGCCCGCGCCTTCTCCGCCTTTGGCAGCGCCAGCCCCGGCACCATCTCGCTCCCAGCCGCCCTCTTCGCCACCAGCATCGACGACGCCATCCTCGACAAGTCCATGAACACCGACCAGACCACCGTCGACGAGCTCAAGCAAGACCAGGCGCCGCCTTCA
>CM002496.2:28387647-28515147 GCA_000573905.2 Oryza punctata | reverse complement strand
CTGCCACAAGAACAAAATGATGCAGCTGATGATATCAAGGCTGACGAGGATTAACAATTCTGGAAACGGGGCGGTTGTATGCTGAATCAGAAATACGCTAGCATTTCGTCCCTTAGCTGTGTACGCCGTGTGTTCCTTGTTTCCCTATGTCTGCACCCAAAAATATTTGTAGACTTGATAATATACTGCATAATTCATTTGTGTTAGATCTTCTTGTTGGCCATATTCTTTATGCCGCAAGGCGGCTTAATCAGTTGACAACTCCCTTGGCTGTGTACTCCCTTGGCTGTGTAATCAGTTGACAACTCTGTGGATGTAGAGGCTGGGTTTTAATCCATTATCTAAAAAAAAAAGTTCACAACTTGCTGATTGGGCCATTCGAAAGGACAGACATCATTGGAGCAGTGTTTTCAGGACAATATTAGCATGAAAAATGGTTGGCTAGAACTGCTGGATTTGATGCAAGATCTCCGCAATTGCTCTTTGTACAGCTTTGGTTTCGATGCACAAAGACAAAGTAGATGGTGTGAACTTTCATCCCAGCATGATCGCCATGGTAGCGTTAACATGGAGAAACGATGACTGGACAAAGCCATGGATGGAGACGAGAGTTATATGGCTTCTCCAACAACAGCATAGCCCTTGAATGAGCAGCCAAGGAGGTCGGAGTAAGGCTGCAAATGGTTCAACTCGTGAACCCATTTATATACCAAATAAATAGGTAACCCATGTTAGATCGTAGATTAAACACGTAATCGGATCGGATCGGAATTGAACTGCGGAAGAAGAGTTGTTTGCCCGTAGCCGAGTAAATACTTACAACCCCCAACTCATTCTCTCCCAAGCAACAGCGGAGAAAAAAAAGGTCAGCACAACAAAATGCTAGTGTGAAAATTATCAAGGGCATTGTCACAGTTAACACACAAAAGCAGAAACTTATCTTTTTTTTTTCTTCTCAAGTAAGATCTTTAGAAAAAGTTATGGTGGTCGCAAAGCGCTCAAGACAGGCACAGTACATCTGTGTTATACTAGTTCAGTCCATTCCCCATTTCCTTGCAACTCTTTCTTTCGCCGACTTTCCAACTCTATCTTTCACAACCACTGCAGCTTGATTGCCACTGTCCAGAGAAGGGGATGCTTGCCTGGGAGCCGAGGATTGTACGCCCTGAAGAACACAGTGAGCTACGAAGGACAGTGCACGCCGAATTTGACGCAGCACAGCCAGCAGTGAATTTACAATAGCTGCTACCAGTACATTGAAGTTGGCAATCAGGAAAAACTGTAACGAAATTGTACGATAGTTAGGAATACATCTAAGGTCGATAACTCATTCATTCACAAAAAGTGCAGATATTGTCTTTACCGCTGTGATAATACCGATGATCGTAAGAAGAGTTTGTTTTGCAGCATCCCAGAACCCTCCACTGCTGAACCATCTGAACCAGCCACCTCCTCCAGACCATCCTCCACCACCGGCTGAAGCAGGGACTCTTTGCCGGCTTCTTTCAATTCGCATACCCCATTTCTGAAGCTCCGTCTTCTTCCGCCCGAAGGCACATTCCACTGCTTTCCTAGCTTCATCCTGTGAGGGAAAAAAAAGGTGTGGTTTGTTACTGGATATTTTGTTGCCCTTTCAACTTTTAAGAAACGAAGAGTAATTTTGGATTGTCACACAAACCAACAGCAGCTAATTATATGTGGATTGCATTGCAGTGATGCCTTCCTATAGACTATCGTAACATGTCAAAGAGAAGTAGAGAATCACCGAATCCTTTTGAGTGTAGAATTCCGTAGCAGTCAGGTTGGTGGTTTAGTGTGATTTATTATCATCGCCATCCCGTATAGGATTAGCATATCAATATAATCGCCATCCTAAATGTAAATGTCCATGTAAGATTACCACATCAACAATCCCATCTCATCATCATTCTGAATGTAAATGCCCCCCATGGAGAAGGAATATGGCATTACAGAAGCCTACGAGGTAGAAGTTAATCCCATATAAGATTACTACATCAACAATCACCATTCTAATTGCAAATGTTCATATAAGATTATCACATCAACAGTCACCATCCTGAATGCAAATACTCCCCATGAAAAAATTAACATCGCTTACGGAGTATCACATAAGCCCACTAGTTAATTGTCCAAGTTAGATAAAGGGGTTTAGCAAGTAAAATCCCTCGCCCAAATCAAAGGCTCCTCCAATACCGTATGATTCGTGAGTCGTGAGTCGACGCAGGATTAAGCTAACAGGTAGATTCAACTCGCAAGTTAGCCACTAGCCACTAGCCAGTCAATCAACCATGGGAGGGAGGAAGGAAGATGCTGTGCGCACGCACCTGTTTGCTGCGGCTGCCGGCGGCGGAGAAGAGGCAGTACGAGCGGGCGACGCCACCATAGGAGGCAGAGACGAGATTCCTCCCGCATCCAGAGGACTCGCCGGCGGCGAAGAAGAGGAAAGGGCGGAGTCGCGGAGGATGCGCAAGCGACATCGCCGAGTGGCTTTTCTTGGACAAGCTTAGCTTACGCCCATGGCTTTTTTAGGCCAATCCAGTCTACTGGGCTGGGCCTTCATGGGCTCTCCACCTTATTGCAGCTCAAACCCACCCACAATGTTCCTTTTTTTAATTAAAAAAAAAAGAAAAGAAAAGTGGAAAATGAAGGAAGACAAGCGTCAGGTTGTTTTGAACACAACAAAAATTGCATACAAAGAAATGGGAATTTCCATCAGCAACATGAATAAATTGAAGGCGGTTTCACTTCTACACTGGTAACAGTGCAACACACACTGGTCGTTAGATAAACAGGCGCCAAAACATTGCACTGCAACACATATAATACCGTCTCACACGTCCCATGTCGCTTTGCACAAGAGCCGTAAGCGTTGGGAGAGCTCTTGGTTCATTTGCTTATGATGATGATGCACTAACCATATTACCCCTAACCAGTTAACAGACCATGTAC
Organism: Oryza punctata; assembly: GCA_000573905.2. Classification (NCBI taxonomy): domain Eukaryota; kingdom Viridiplantae; phylum Streptophyta; class Magnoliopsida; order Poales; family Poaceae; genus Oryza; species Oryza punctata. The sequence goes on along the minus strand of CM002496.2, from coordinate 28,512,177 downwards.
TCTACCTCGCAAAAGAACACACGCGCGCAGAGAATGTGTATTATTGTAAGGCTAATGACACTAGTTGGAAGAGCCACAGCCACCGGCGGCGGGCTTGTCGTCGTCGTCTCCATGGCCATGGCCATGTCCATTAGCGGGAGGTTGGCTGTGTTGGTTGGAGAGGAGCTGGGCCTTGAGCTCGGAGAGAAGCCTCTGCTTCTCCTTGTGCAGCACCTCTGCCGCCTTCTTCAGCCTCTGGTTCTGCTCCATGATGTAGCAGTTCTTAAGCACAAGCTCCGAGTTCACTTTCTCCATCTCCTCCTCACTCCTTACTGGAGGAGTTCATCACAGCATGCAATCAGATGATAAGAGAGGGGTGAATAAACAAACAAAGAACACCACTAGACCAGAGCATATGCAGAGAAAGCAAAGAAAAGCAGAGTGCTTCTTACAGCAAGTCAAGAACCTAGCTCCTTGCGAGGCTGCTCCAGCAAGCGAAGAACTCAACTGAAGACAAGAAGCAGCAGCACAAGGTATTTATAGAAGCAAAAGCAAGGAGCAGCAGTGCACAATTGACATAGGTAACGTGAGCAGCTCAAATGGTCATCATTTCCCTTGATCCAGCCTCGGAGCGAGCCTATTAATGCGAGGCAGTGCAAGGGCATCATGAGAGCAGCAGATATGTTGGATTCTGGAGGCCATGGAAGGAAAATGATGGCAAAAGGTTAGGCCCGGCTACTACGAGATTCGCTAGCCATCATGACGGCATCGCATCCCTTCCATCTCCTCCCCTTCCCTTCCCTTTGTTCCTTTAGCTTTGACCCTTCTGCTTGTTCGTCTCTCCTGGCTTGGCTCCCTGAGTCCCTGTGAGCCTGTGACCAGATTAAACATGAAGGATGTGAGCAAGCACGAAGGATGGCATCATTTCAATACAGAACACAAGGGGCCTAATAAAAACAGCAGCATAAAGCTGTAGTAATGGCATCATTTATGTCACACACCAAGATGGGTTAAAGTTACGCAGTTGACTGTACAAGCAGTAACTGCTGAAACATACCAATCCATACGACAATACGAGTAAGGCACACCGCACGCATATAAATAATACTAGTACTAGTAGAATTGCCATACGCTAATCGAGCTTAGTACAGTGTTTTAACTTACTAGACTGGAGTTACATAGTACTAGGGAACAAGTTGGGTTACTCAACTATAACTACAATGATCTACAACAGACACTGATTAAGCCTCAGCGAGGGGCTTAGGTTCACTGTGGGGACTACAGCGCTGCATCTTCGGTCCAGTCAATCTGACGCCGCTTCAGGTGGAAGGCGAAGGCGAAGCTTCAGCAAGCAACAAGGGAAGTGCCTTGTACGACCAAGCAGCTGCAAATAGTCAAGAAAACCTTCAGTGAGAAAGATGATTAAAGCTGATAAGCAAAACAAATAGCAGCAGGAATCGAACTAACCATGTCCTGAATAAATATCCACATATTAGATGTACAGATTCTCTCTTCTCATCACCCGCGCGGAGTGCTTGACTTCAGGGGGCAATGTGCCCCTCCTGAATCTCAAAACTGAACTGCAACGAACAGCAGCAGTACAGCACCGATATTGCCAGCCACGACTGCTCTGCCCTTCATTTCCCAGCTTCTATGCATTGGACTTGAGGTCCATGCAACAGCCTGCAATTTACTTCCCAGGAGGAAGGTGTCTCTCGTGCACCTGAATATGCAGGGTGCAACAACGCCAAGAACCACAGAAGTAACAAGATCAAGTAGATTGATTAGCTCAGACCCGAGGTTCTCGGTCTTTTATGCCTGCTACCATCTGCCAGCAAGAAATGAATCGGGTAGGACATCCGATCTACACGTTCGGAGCACGCTGGCAAGGTGCAGGCATGCCCAGGCCCCTCATCGGGGCCGGGCTAAGCGCAAACTAGCTTCAGGTTGTTGTTGGTGAGTCTGCACAACGAGAAAGGAACACATCACACTTACGAAGCAAAAAAAAAAAAAGTTAATGCACAATCTATCAATTGTTGTTGATTGAACTATCAACAACTTTATCATAAGTCTACAATTATATTCTTGCAGTACATCAATCCAACATGAACAATAAGAAAAGCAGCACATTCTAAAGTACACATACAAACCTGTGCAAATGGTCGCATGGGTTCCTGTGGATGTACATATGTGACTCCTGGCCGTGAAGGCATAGCATATTGTTGGGGAGTATGCATGAAAACAGATGACCTAATGGGAGCACCAGCATGACCAGGACTGTAAGGTGGTGGCATGGCACCATCTGGAGGTCTGTACCCAATTGCATTAGGCGATTGAGCCGGTGACCAGGGCCCAGGAATATGCTGTGCTATTGGCTGAGGCTGCTGTTCAACAGGAACTTGAGACCCATGTGACCCAAGTTGAGGGAACTCAGTGTTATAGTTAACAGCAGGGGCATACAAAGGTTGAATAGTGTATGAACCTCCATTAAATCCAAATCCAGGATCAAATCTTTGCATGTACCTGTATAGTCATTCATGATGAGTTAACTTGATACAAAAGGGAACTCCTTGTCTTCACTGACATAACAAAAAGTCAACAGGTAGTTTTAATAGAGTTACATTTTGGTTTGAAAGTCAGTCCCCATTGTTACTTTGCATCTTTAACATATTATCACATGATTACCTCCTATTAATGTGTTTTACATGATTACCTCATATTAATATGTTATCTTAGAATTAGAGTTTAAATTAACAATCTAATAGTTATATGAATGAAACGCCTATACAGATGATTGCGTAGATACAACCCACGAGCTACTTCAATAGTTCAGGACGAACGTGAATGAGAAACCATCAATTGAGAGAACTAAATGGTTCACCAATTAAAAAAAGGGAAATAAAGGTGGAATGGCAAAATATTCTATAGCTAAAGAGCTACAAAAAGTGTATTACGTTAAACGGACCTGTCATAGCTTCTGTCATAATCAGGATCCTTGCGATCTGACTCACGGTCTCGAAATATTGCCACCCTGTTGTTTTGCCTGTTTCTGTTAAATGCAGGATCCTTCTCAGTCTTGTTTCTGTTTGCCCTGCTGCTAGACGAAGCAGTAGTCAAACTCCTTTCAAGGGTAATTTCAGGCCCTTCCCCTAGCCTGTTGCCCGAGCTTAGCTCCAAGGAACTGGACCTATGGAGAGTGTTTGGCAAAGCAACTTCATCACCTGATCTTCCATCAGCACCATTGCCGCTGCTACTGTTGTTATTAAATATCCGTGCACGTGCCTTATTGTATTCCTCCTTTCTTTCTTCGACACTTTTCTGGAGGTTGGCTCTAGATGAATGAGCACCTGCACTGGAATTGCTATGGTAGTGCTTCTGAGGCCTTTGCTTGATTGCCACTTTGGCTACAGAGTTGCTCTCATCTTGTGGCAGATTAACTTGAATATCTGATAGGCGCACAGCAGGCACTCGGCACTCGGCTGATGTTTTGCGAAGGATGATACGAGAACCAGATCCATCCGGAAGGCCATTATCTTGTAGAGCAATTGATTGGAGGAAATAATGCTGTGCCAGACGATGTGCAGCAAGACGCAGGTAAGAAGTAGGAAGACCATGGAATTCAAACTCTGTCCGCGCAGGGTCATGAATGAACTTCAAAATGTCTTGCTCCATTCTTAGCACTGCAATGAGATAAGACCGCTGTAAGGTACAAGCCATGAAGTATTGCTCAACTTCAAACTTGTAGTTTGAAATGTAGAAGGTAATTGCAGATGAAGCCAATTCAACTTTACGAAGACCTAGAACATCAGTAAGTGACAAGGCAGCAATTGGCACCGTTTCACTTGCATGTCCGATACCACACAGGACAGAAGTGATACATGATGTATGGCATTGCTTTACATGTCATGCTTTACAATATATAACTCACAATTTACCAATTTGGGGGGGGGGGGGGGGGGGGGAGGGGGTAAAACCGAATCGAAAATTCAAAGGCAGTGTGCAATCATGGGGCCAGGAATGTTAGCACAGAATAAACAGAGCATGATAGCTCACATATGGGCAGGCATGCAGCTATATACCCAAAGGCATCAAGTAGGATTAAGGATGAACGTGGTGACAAGACGCGTCACTAGTGTTAGCATTTAGGCATCACAAGTTGGCAAGTCTACACATGAGGTCCACGGCACGCAATACAGGTCGAAACATGCACATAAGAAGTAGTCTAATAATCAAGTGCAACTTGTTATTGCTTGTAGAAACAGGGTAGCTAGACCTAGGAGCTAGACATGATACGAAGCAGAGGAGGTGCAGGAGGGGGATGGGGATTCGAATTTATACCAGAGAGCCGCTCCCTCGGCTTCTCGAGCGCCTCCCGGAGGAACTGATCGAGCTGGTCAACCGAATCGGGGCGCCCGGACGACGGCTGCTGCGGGTCGTCGGCATCGGCAAGGTCAGGCGAGGAGGAGACCCGGCGCGCGGAGGAGAGGAGGAGGCGGCTCATGGGCTCGTCGAGGTCGGCGGTCTCCCATGAGTCCGGCGGCGGTGGCGGCGGGGCCTCCATGGCCGATCTGTGCTGTGCGTGGGGCTAGATGGCGCAGACGGGAAGAGCTATCGCGGCCATGAGACGCGTGCGAGAGAGATCTGGGGAGGCTAGCTAGGGTTTGGATTGGATTTGCGCTTGCGGTGGTCGGGTTGGGTCGGGGTAGATAGGGAAGGTGGATGGAGGTCGGAATTCGGAATGGGAAGGAATCTAAAGGCGAGGCGGAGAAGGAGAGTGGTCGCGTGCTCTTCTTCTCGCCACGCGAAGTTACGGTATTACCCTGACACGTTTTCAATGCCTCCACGCTCCGTACAAGGGCAATTCAGTCTTAGTACCTGCTTTTCTTTTGTTTACTTTTTTTTTTGTGAGAGCATTTCGGATTGGGAAGGTCAATCCCAGCCCAGTAGCGTGGCCTTGGGCCGTGGCCGTGCTAATGGTGCAAACGGACGGGATATTTTGGGCCTGTATGTGAAGGAAGGAATGATTCATCCTCACTTAACTTCCTGTTCATGATTTGGTTTTGCCCTGTCCTCAACTAAGTAGATTCTTTTTTTTGAACGAAAACTAAGTAGATTCTCGCTCTAATGCTCTAACTAGTAGTAATTCTTTTCTTTTCCGAGGCAGGGAAGATTATATTAATTAAAGTGATGAATTATAATCTTCTTGTTACATAAAAAAAAGTGCAAGTAAAAGAGCACGGCCATAACACTAAACAATTCCAACATACGAAAAGAAAATCTATGAACAAGTATCGGCCACCATCTTCATCAGTCATCACTCCAACATATCAACAAACCGGTATCACCAAACAACTCATGACCCAAACCATAAAATTGGCGCGGCTAATTGGATCATCGGCAACCCGATAGACAAGCTTTCTGAAGACCTGACAATAGATAAATAGAGGCAAGAGACTCCAAAACCAATCTAACTCCATAAACTCTAGACAAAAACCCTATATAATCTAAAAGATCAAACCAACCGAATTTGTTTATAACAACCCCTAAAAGTTGGGGTTTTCACTATTTGTCATCCTCTTCAAATGCGCATTCCCAAATGTCATTCGTTTCAGTATATTTGATTGTTTACCATCCAGACCCACCGTGTTTTCTGTTTTGCCATTCTTAGCTATGAGCAAGACCAGTTGGAAATGACCTTGACGCCCTTTCATCTCCTTTTCTCTATCACCTTCTTCCCCGAGCTCAATTATAGTTGTCTCGAGCTCGTTCGCCCCGGTTTGTCGATGAGTTTGTTGCAGTCCGACGTCCTCAAGGTCTTCCATGTTCGTGGTTGCCGAGCTCGCTTTTGGAGCTGACCTCGAGCTCCATGGTTGTGGAAGAAAACGGCAGCAAAAATCACTACCTAGTTGAAGGAACGACGAAGGTTGTAGAACAAGTGAGCGGGATGGATAGAGCTTGCTATAGGCCGGGACCTCGCTGGAGTCTGAGGGTGGCTTGTTGCTGGGGAAACAGAGTGTGTGTTGGGGAAGAGGCTCCCCCTGACATACTGCTCTCTAACGTGGGTGGCTTACATGTGGGCCCATGAGTCGTAGGGCCCACGTGTCAACCTCTCAAATTTAGAGGGCAATAAGTTAGAGGATCTATTTTCCGTGTGTTGGGGGCGGGAGGGAATGAAAGAGGGGTAATTCACATCTAATGCCATGTCACCTTTATGATGTAGCAGCATATATGTTCGAAATGACATTGAATCAAGAATTTATAAGGTCTCGGTTGCAAATAGTTAAAATCCGTGAGAAGGGTGCACTTGAAAATGTTTCATTTGAGTGGATGGCATAAAGTCAAAAATCAAAACTTATCATCGATGATATGGCACACATGTATATGCCTATGGGATGTTAATTTTACTTGCGTTCTTTTGCAAGAGATAGAGAGAAAAAATCTCCCGTACTTCACGTGCATGTTTCCAAACTGCTAAACGTGTTTTATGTAAAAATAAATTATAGGAGAGTTAGTTTAGAAAATCATATTAATTCATTTCAAGTTTAAAATAATTAATATTTAATTAATTATGTGTTAATTTTTTTGGAATAGTTGATCATATGCTAATAAAAACTGCATGTCGTACTCTCTGAGACAATGGTTATGCAGTTCTTCGCTAATTTTGGTTGGAGGTTAATGAATAGGATTCAATAATCAAGGAGTCTTAATGTTTTTGTGGGTTTTTATTAGCTTGTGGTTGCTTTAGTTATTTTCGGTGTATTTGATAAGACTTGGTCACATGCGTTTCTCTATCGTGAATTTACGTAATAATTGGTTGTAACTCGTTGAGTAAAGATCATGATTTTATTCAATTATCTTTAAAAAAATATCTTTATCAATCTTCTTTCTTATGCTCTTGAATAGACCCTTAATGTCCATGTGATGTGTGGCTTGGCAGTTAAATTTGAGCTTTATATAAGATGGACGAAGCAGTAAATAGTGGAGTATATTCTCCGATGAGGTCCATCCATGTGATGGCCCATGTGCAGCATCCAAGGCAATCCCGACACGACGTAACGTAGGTTAGGTAGGGAAGACGACGACGACGGCGAGCGCGAGCTTCCAGATCAGCGCGCGCCACCGTCCAATACTATTACCAATAGATTTACATCTGTCAAAATCATCGTCGTCTCCCCCGGTTGAGTATCCCCGGCCTGCTGCCTGAACCGACCATGGATCAGGAGGCGGCCAGGAATGGTCATCGGATCCCGCCGGCGCCGGAGGAGAAGGTCATCATCGACACGGATCCAGGGATCGGTACACTTACAAATTCTGAATTCGATCCACTGCTCCTCCTACCTAGCTCACCTGCATCCATCTGTAACTGTGATCTATTCCAATTCCAGATGACAGCGTGGCGATCATGATGGCGTTCGAAGCGCCCGGCGTGATGGTCGTCGGACTCACCACCATCTTCGGCAACTGCACAACCTCCTACGCCACCCGCAACGCCCTCATCCTGGCAAGCTTTGCCTCTCCTCCTTCCCTTGCATGCTTTAATCAGATGAGATTGACTAGCATCTAGCAGCATTACTGAACCGAATTAGTTCATGTACAGTGCGACAGAGCAGGCCGTCCTGAGGTGCCGGTAGCAGAGGGCAGCGCTGAGCCTCTCAAGGTATTATTTCACTTACTACTAATTATTTGTTCTTTCTATCATTTCGCACATATGTATGCATCAGTGGATAATAATTGTCTAGTTACTGCCACATTATATCATTAATGCTTTTACTGACTGAATCATTCTAGTCAAGCTCCAACCTTTCATGCACTTTAACATCTCCTGCAGCTTCTATATTTGTGCCTGTTATACTCCATGTAAAAGTGCACTTCTCTTTTTTCTTAGTGCTGTGCAAATCTTCAAAGAATTTGCTGAAAAAGCTCTGGTCTAACAGTTCGCGAATATTCAGAATCTATCACCTTTTCCTCAAGTTGCCTTGTTTATTCAGCTATGTAGTGGATTGCTATATAAATAAAGCCAAACTTTGTGTGTTGCAGGGAGGGAAACCTCACGTTGCCGATTTTGTTCATGGATCGGATGGACTCGGTAACACGTCCTTTCCTGATCCTACCACCACCAACAAAGTTGAGCAGTCAGCTGCAGAGTTTCTGGTTGATAAGGTATCAGAGTCCCCAGGAGAGATCTCTGTACTCGCCTTGGGCCCTCTCACCAATATCGCATTGGTATGTAATATGTGCTTTCTCTAACGCCTCTTAATTAATACTCTCTACTTACTAGGACCAAACCTTATTTCAGGCTATAACACTTTTGCTTTATTGCTTTCTCAGGCCATGAAGAAGGACTCCTCCTTTGCAAGCAAGGTTAAGAGGATAGTTGTGCTGGGTGGAGCTTTCTTTGCAGCTGGGAATGCCACCCCTTCAGCTGAAGCAAATGTAATTTTGTTAATACTACACTTGTCTGCCTCTGCAAATCAACTTCGGTTTTGTCTATAATGCTGCTTTGTTTCTGCATTTTTTTTCCACCTATTGCATTGCCTAAAGTTTATCCATTAGCTTCAATAGTTTGTTATAGCCAACAGCACAAGTAAAAAACAAAAAATTAATCTGTACTAAAAGTCTGCAAGGGCACTATCGTTTAGTTTTACCATTAATTACCAAACTCTGAATTTGGGTGAGAAGAAAGCCGTCATAAAACTGACGAAATATTTACTTCCTCTGATATCCACAGATCCATAGCGACCCAGAAGCAGCTGACATAGTTTTCACTTCTGGGGCAGATATCTACGTAGTTGGCCTCAACATAACAACCCAAGTCTACTTCACAGGTTCATGATCAGCCTTTCATTTCAACTTTGCACCTTCAGTGTGAACTTTGACAGTAGTGCTGGATAACCAACTCACCAGGTGACGTGAATTAAACATTTACAAAAAATTGCAGACAAGGATATGTTGGAACTAAGGAATTCGAAAGGGAAGCACGCACAATTCCTATGTGACATCTGCAAGTTCTACAGAGACTGGCATGTCCACTCCTACGGCGTCGATGGTACGCACATGAAACATCTCTGATCTCTCCTTTCCTTTTTACAAGTTCAGACTTTGGGAAATTAACGTTCCAGCTAACATTTGTGTGATTTCTTCAGCGCTTTTTCTCCATGATCCTGTGAGTTTCACCGCGCTAGTTCACCCCGAGTACTTCACATTCAAGAAGGGCGTGGTGAGGGTTGAGACCCAGGGCATCTGCGCCGGGCATACTTCCATGGACATGGGACTGAAGAAGTAAGAAGATGCAGAGATTGTTACCGTCTGTTTATTCAGAGAGGCTGGATATATATATTTGCAACTGATCATCTGCTTAACTGTTGTATTGGTGTATGCAGGTGGAATTCAGACAACCCGTGGACTGGTTACTCTCCGATCTCGGTTGCTTGGACTGTCGATGTTCCTAAGGTTCTTGCATATGCCAAGGAGCTACTCTTCACCGCACATTGAAAATGTAACTGGATCAATGTCATCTCTCTCTCTCTCTCTCTCTCTCTCTCTCTCTCTCTCTCTCTCTGAACTCTGATGTGATTGTGTCAGAATTGACATGCAGAGATATCCTTATTCTTAGGGCACAAGCAGAGATATCTTGGCATTGTTGTGTACTGCAGAAATTGTATCATATCATTATCATCTATTCTGATGAATTGCAAATTATTGGGAAATGTTTAGCAGCATCTGCTAGTAGTACTTGCTGGTGACATGATGATGTCCTTGCCGAATCACCATGCTGGTTATTTGTGTTGCTCGTGGGTCGAGCTGTGCCTGTCTTGGTAGAGAAAATAACTTCGGTGGTACCAAAACTTTGCTATTGCCGTTACCTATTTCAGGCTTGTCGATTAAGAACAGTTAGTACTAGGCAGCTTTTACTGAAAAACAGACTTGCTTTGTACCAATATGCCTAGCGCATGAACATTGCAAAACAAACAAATAAATAAATATAATTCACGGATTCTGAAGATATATGCACCAGCTTTACAGCAGGGATTGGCAGTGCAATTTTACAAGTTTCTGCATTGGGCTGACTACCAGTACTACTAGTTAGCAATATCCTTTTGGTTTTACTTGGAATGGCGCAGCAAATTAGTGGCCATGCAGCACTAGCTGCTTAATTAAGCATGGCAAAGTAATTATATACAAATATGTAGCATCACACACCGATCGGTTTAGCTAGACATCATTTATTTGGTGGAGATGCTAAGAATGAGGCATGCGCGCCTGATAACAACACTAGCTAGAAGCAGCAAGGTAAGTACTCCAGTAGCAAAGACGGGGAATTAAGCCGCTTTATAATGAGTGGGACGCATGAGCAAATGCATATGGCGAGCATGCGTTCCTGAAAGCCAAGATTCTGCAACCAAAGTGTACATTCTGAAATTTGTTTATGTGAATGAAACGCTTAGTATATTCCATGGGAAGAAGGGAAACTGGAAAACGGTGTGCTGCTGCTATCTAGGCTTGGACGCTTCTTCTCTCTCGCTTCTGCAGGCAGAGCATATACCCCGGCCGTCCGGTCTCCAATTTGCCACGCGTGCCGGCCTACTGATGCACAGCATCTCTCTTCTGTTCTTGGCCAGACCGTACTCTTGTTTTGGAGAATGAGAGGTCAGGATTCAGGAAGCAGCTACCTATAGAACGAGGCTGCAGGGGAGAGTCCAAATCAAACCAACCACCACGTTGTTATGTGTTGCTTTGGTGCTAGAGTGCTAGTGATGTACTAGTCCAAATTAAACTCTTTATGTATTTTAGGCATATATATATAATATTTAGATGCGTGTTTGGATAAGCTAAGTTTATTGATGGTGATTTTCTGAATGGTTAAATACATCTACAAACTGATCGAAGGAGTGGCCGGTGTGAATGCAGTGCTTAATTGGAAGGTGGTGTGGCCCATCCGACAGTGGGCAATGGAGGAGATGGGCCAGTAGGGTTGGTGGCTGTTAGACGCTAGCACATCCAGGAGATTAATACGACTTGGGCTGACTAACTGGATGGTTTAGCATACCAAGAGAATGAATGCATCTGCGAACTGTCTGTTGTATGCGGCGGATCCAGATGCTGTGTCATAACGTATCCATAATTATATAATTATACTTAGATCATATGGATAAATAGTTTTGCTATAGGTTTTATCGAAAATCGTCGCTCTGGGTTGTATGTCGTGCACTTTTGTTAGTTTTTCTGGATTCTTGCATCATTTCTGAATAATGTTGGACGTGTGATCACTGAACATTCGATCCTCCAAACAAAATCCAACTACAACAGCAAGAAACAGGAAAACTACAGCGACAAGGCTACTCCTACCTACGTACGGTACTGCCTAGTGTTGACCAATGCCGTGCAGATATGTATGCTGAATATAACAATTTTCATTTCATTCCACTTACTTCTAGTAATTTTGATGTTACATGATCTGTGCCATGAAATTAAGTCCAACATGCACCATGGAATCGTGCGATCAAGATGGTTCACTTCACTACACCTGAGAGTGAGAGAGAGGCCTAGATACAGAGATGCAAGATCTACTCCGTTTCATATTATAAGTTATTTTAACTTTATTTAATACAGTAACATTTATACCACCAATTTAGTTTCATTACATTGAACATATTTTGATAGTTTTTTTTGTTTTGTTAAAAATATTGCTATATTTTTCTTTAAACTTAGTCAAAATTAAAAAAAAGTTTGATTTAGAAAAAAATCAAAATGGCTTATAATAAGAAAGTTTTTTATATCAACGGTCGATTGTCGAGGAAGGGGGTACACTAGAGTGACCGTAGTGAAACCACGTGCCAATCACACAAACACAGGCTACTGAGAGAGGAAGCGAGCACCGAATTGGTCGTTGTTATGCGAGGCCGGTAGCTTCTAGGCCGACAACAATACAACTGAGAGGAGACTTATAAAACAATGCCTCCACAAGGTTGTGATGCCAAAAGACATCACCGTCACTAGTCCAAAGAAAGTGGAAATGATTTTCACCCAGAGATCCTCATCGAGAGAGGAGGGGTACCTTAACAACGCCCCTGGGAGAGTTACCACACCCGAAGGTGTAGTCGCTACCAGCCCGGTAAAACATTGGGTTAGGCTTTCACCTAGAACTCTCAGCAATCATATTTCCATAGTCCATTACCAACCAACTCAGATACCACCATCCCAACATCGGTAACACGCGGCCTCCACCATATCAGACCAACGCTCCCTTTGTCGGCCGACTTCTAGTCCTGCCACCAGAAAGACCACCACTTTGCGCCATCGCATGCGTTGTCCTAGGTCTCCTCTACCCGCCGCCCACCGGTGTCCTCATGAGATCCAGCCAAGGAGAGCCTAGACCTAGGTGGCAGCACCTTGGCAACCCAAGTCTATTGTCTACCACCTCCTGCACCCTACCGATGGAGCTCCATGTAGAATGAGGAAAGGAGCTCCTAGTAACATTGCTAGTCTCAAGGAAGACAATCCTGCTGCCAGCGCCCCCTACCCACCGCCACTCCTCTATATGTTGTCCCAGGCCTCCTTCGTCCTCCGCCCATCGTTCTTCTCGTCAGATCCGGCCAAGGAGAGCCTACACCTAGGTGCGACGCCTTGGCAGCCCAAGGCTACTCCTATTGTCTAGCCGCCTCCTCCACCCTACTAATGGAGCTCCATGAAGAACTAGGAGAGGAGCTCCACAACTAGGGAAGGTGCTCAGCCAACATCCACAGAGAAGGTCCACCGTCAGTCCTAGCCAACACTCCCGACCGTCACCCCAGTGACAAGAGAGTTTTGCCTGACTACCGCACCGCCGCATTGTCCAGCCTGCCTGCCGGTAGCTTCACGTGCCAGCGCCAGAGCCACCGTGTCGTCACACCATCCAACCCACCGGTGGCCTCACAGGTCAACACTGACGCCACCTCGTTGTCCCTCAGCGGCCACTCGCGGACAGCGTTGGGCCTCGTCACCGCCGGGAGGAGACCAGATATGGCCATAGGGTAGTTTGATCCGACATTCCCCTCCGACGCAAGCGGCGGCCTCCTTAGCAGCCTCCTTGCCCACCACCTCCTTCACCGCCCACAGCTCCGAGGCCACCATGCCACCATCGACCTCCGTGGACGTTAGTTGCGTCCCCTTGCTTGTGATTGTGTGCCTCCCCTCTCCGCATTAGAGACGGTAGGGATGAAGTGAGCTCGAGCCCCGCCGACGCCGTCCTCGGTTTCCACTCAGTTTCCGGTGGCTCTCTCAGGTGGCAGTGAGGCGAGGGATGGAAAGAGGGTGGCGACAGGGCTAGGGTTTCGGACATCGTCTGCATCACCTACGCGAGAGCGACTCGAGCGCCCCTCGTGCCCCTTCCCGCAAACAACCATCGTTATGAAAAAAGATATATTAATTTGTAACAAACATACAATTTAAAATCGAACTTGTACAATATGTAAGAAAGAAGAACAAATTAATCTATAGGTAGTTAACATATATTAGGAATCAAATTTGTTTTTTAGAGTAATATATCACATATTAATTTATTTTGTTAATTTTTTTAATAATTATTTAAATGATATATGAATAACGAGGAAGAATTTAGAAACCTTCCCCAGCGAGATGGGGAAATGGGGTGGCGATTTTGTTTGTTTGATGTGGCTAGCTTCTTGTTTGCCAATGGGTGCAGAGTGACATTGACGTCCCGAGCTGGCGGCTGGGCTGCCTATATTTACACCTCCGCACCAACACAATCGATCACGCCACCACCCTCTCACACTATCGATTGCATGCTCTTGTCATCTCTCATCTGCCTGCCTCCTCCGATCTCTCTCTCTCACACACACTAGCTAGCTAAGTGTGACTCGATCTGTGAGAGATCGATTGGGCATGGGCATGGGCATGGAGGAGGAGAGCAGCATACTCATACGGCGCCGGACTAGTTTGCCGGCGACCATGGTGATGGTGGTCCTCCTCCTCCTCTGCTGTAACTGTAAGCTCAGCTACACATCGATCAATTACTACTCATCCATCTCTGGTCTCCACCACTATATTACTAGTATTAAATTGTAGCTAGCTACTCAGATTCATTTACTGCACCTCCCATAATGTGACGTGAACCTGGCTATAGGTGGTGTTGAGGTGGTGGTGGCGGCTGATGAGTCGTCGACGGCGGGGTGCCCCGGCGGCGACGGCGATGGGTACAGGCAGCTGTGGGTGTTCGGCGACTCATACGCGGACACCGGCAACCTGGGGAACCTTGGGAGGGAGCTCACCCACGCCTGGTACTACCCATACGGCGTCACCTTCCCGCGACACCCCACCGGCCGCTTCTCCGACGGCCGCGTCCTCACCGACTTCGTTGGTAAATAAATACCTGCACCTCCATCCATCATCCATACATTTCTACTATGTCATACTCTATACTATATCGATCAGTAAATTCCCTTGTGTACACATATTACAGCGATATAAACATCGATCGTACGTACGACCAAAATTAAACTAACTGTGCCTGAAAAACCAATCAACAAAATACATACAACCTCGTGTAGGTATAAACTAAGTATCATATAGTATCGATCAAGCTGCTGCTAGGTGGAGGATGGCAATATTGCATTGATGTCGGGTTCGTTGGGCCGGTAGCAGCATGCTAAACGAATTTAATTCCATCCTCCACTCTCCACTGCTGCTGCTGCACCACCCGGTCAGCCTCCCAATACCAAACTGAACATACAGAGTTACACACCAGCCACAACTGCATGTACGTGCCTTTCATACATAGAGACTACTACTAGTCACTCATTTTACAAGCTGCACAATGGAACTTTTTACCAATCAAACTTTTTCATAGGTAAACTGTACATCATTTTCATTTCTAAGCCAAATGTATATATGTGATAACAAAATTCATAATGATAGGCAAATAGGAGTAACTAACTAAGAAGAATGTTTGCATTGGCCTCTTTTTCGCGGATGGAAATTGACTAGTTCGTCGCATCTGGATCATTCATTCATTCTTTGTTTGTTTTTTCATGCCGACTTAACTGACCGCACATGCATAAACGCCCCAGCTGCAGCTAGTCCGATTCGTGCCTGCACTGCATAGTGACGACTCTGTATTCTCTTTCTTTTTACCTACACTATAATAGCTCTCCAAATTAGCACGTCCTGTTTTATTGTCTTCGGAAGTAGATTTTTATTCCTCAACATCCATTCGTTCCGTACATAGCGTTTAAAAAGTTATAAAAATAAAAAAAATTATCAAGACAGGTTAATTTATGATATATGTTTTCACAAACATACAAGTTAAAATTCGACTCATACAATTTGAAACAAAAACAATAAATTTGATCGTGAATTACGCGAGTCAAATTCATTATTTTTTTCTCCTTGTATAAGTTGATTTTAAATATACATATTTGTGGAATGACACATCACATATTACATATTGATTTATCTTACTAATTTTTTTCAATTCTTTTAAGACTTTTGAAGCAACATGTGAAAAGGAGAGAATATTCCCTTAAGGGATAAATAGAGTTTCCCCTTCTCTTCATATCCAATCCGTAGTACGTCCGAAACACCTTTCTCAAGCGAACCGACATTTTGGTTGCAAATCTCTTGAGCAACATGTATAGTATAATTGGCTAAGCAAGCTAAGTACGTTATACATATATGCATGGTGAGGCGTCACAATCAACTGTACACTGCCCTTAAAAACAATCAACTAACTGTATACCAGGAGCAGTCCTGTCGCGCGCCGTTCCTGAAGAGATGATAGATCTTGCTGTCTTTAATTTACATTCAGTATATTTTTCTGTTTTATGTAATTAGTTTTTGTCTCAAAAGATCTACTGAAATTGAACCGGCTAGTATATATTTGATTAAAGGAGTGTGCTAGTATATTCTTTTTTTTTTTATAATAGCACTTAATTTTAGGGGTAAGTTCCTTCCTAGGGTACTGTTGGTATTCTTCAGACTAATTTAAGAGGTTGAGCAGCATTCATGTTTAGTTGCAGCCTAGCTATTGGAGGCAAACTAAACTAAAAGCTGGATTCATTCTATTATCACCTGCTCTACTGACGTGCGTATGTTCAATACCACATCTCACTAGCATCTCATGTGCCGGCCGTATTTTATTTAGTTTATCACTCTCTCATCAAGTAAAAGCTAACCAGAATATGCTAATGTATCCTACACTTGTAAAGACGCACGATGTGCCATACAATTAGTAGTAAATGAGATTCCCATTAGCTGGCTGCAGAAACCTAACCTTAACCATTCATTTTGCAGTGCAAGCGAGTACTCCAGTAGTTTTTTTTTATATAATACTGAGATAATAGTAAGGTTTTACTTGGTACGTATGGTTAAATTAATATTAATTGGCCGTGCAGCTTCGGCCGTTGGCATCGCGACGCCGGTGGCGTACAAGCTGCGGCGGCGCGGGCACGGCGGCGAGCTGGTGTCGCGCGGGATGAACTTCGCGGTGGGCGGGTCCGGCGTGCTGGACACGGGCTACTTCCAGCGCAACATCAGCACGCAGATCGACCTGTTCCAGAAGCAGCTGCGCGGCTGCGGCCCCACCGGCGTCGCGCTCGTCGTCGTCTCCGGCAACGACTACTCCGCCGTCGTAGAGAAGAACAACGGCACAAGCGTAAGCAGCGTATTATACTCATTTCGATCTGCAGGCCGGTAGCTGTCTGTCTGACACATAGAAACAGGAGGCGGCGATCGCGTACATCCCGACGGTGGTGCGCGGGCTGCGGGAGCAACTCCGGCGGCTGCGCGATGACGTCGGGATGAGGAAGGTGGTGGTGACCAACCTCCACCCCATGGGCTGCACCCCCTACTTCACACGCTCGCTCAACTACTCCGCCTGCGACCCGCTCGCCAACGCCGGCTCCGACCAGCACAACGCCGCCCTCCGCTCCGTCCTCCACGACCTCGACCCCGCCAACACCACCTTCCTTCTCCTCGACCTCCACACCCCATTCGTCGCCCTCATCGACGCCAAGTTTCCGGTGCGGCTGCGGCCGTGCTGCGAGACGTTCACGGCGGACGGCTACTGCGGCCAGGAGGACGACGGCGGCAAGAAGCAGTACACGGTGTGCGACGACCCGGAGCGGCACTTCTACTGGGACGACGTGCACCCGACGCAGGCCGCCTGGGCCGCCGTCGCCGACGCCTTCACCCCCGCCATCCACCACTTCCTCTCCATCTGAACCCATTGCTCGTTCCTACCACGAACAACTACTACTTCTTTTTTCTTGCTTATTATGATAGTTTAATTACATTTGGATGATCATTTGCACAACAGTATTAATGATGCCGGAATACTTTTTAACCAATTGAAGAGCCCTAAAAAAACCATTGCCTCTGGAACACATAACCATAAGCAAAAAGGACATTAAGTTAATCGTCTGACCTTCTACTGATTTACTGTTACACAATCGATCACCAGGCAGCCTCCCTCCCTCGCTTTCTTTCTACTGTTACACTCGCGTTACGACTAACTGGTTATAATGAATGTGTTTGGCTGAGGTCTCACCCTTTGCTATTAAGAAGATGAACACAAAGCTCTAGCAGCTACATAAATTTAATCAACCATGGGCAATTCTCAAAACACATGATAGTTCTATGTTGTATGCACTTGATTGTCCTATGCTTACCCAAGGGGGGTGTCAGTAATAATTCTCCAGCAATCCAAACTGCTATGAGGCAGCATTACTGTTGCCTTCTGTTGCTGCTGCTGCAGGTGTTGGTGTCACGTCCATTTGCTCAACGTTGGTCTCAGCAGCCTCATACTCCGAAAGTAGGTCCA
Source organism: Oryza punctata (assembly GCA_000573905.2). Classification (NCBI taxonomy): domain Eukaryota; kingdom Viridiplantae; phylum Streptophyta; class Magnoliopsida; order Poales; family Poaceae; genus Oryza; species Oryza punctata. Next base: position 28,494,383 of record CM002496.2, on the reverse strand, counting down.
TGAATTCGTTTAGCAGCCGTTGGACCTTGCGGTTCGTAGCCATGGATGGGAGCACATCTTCCCTTAGGAGTTTGTGTTTCTTCATTCCCTGCAGATTTACCATACTTAAGTTCACAGGCTCAAAGTGGTAAATTAACATCACGTCCAAGAAAACATAGAATTATCAGGCCATCTATCAGACAGAGCCTTACAAGAACATCAGGATCCCATGATGGATTTTTCAAATCAACAGATGATGCAGCGTCAACCATGCCCATCGGAGGACCAAGAAAGCTCTCACAAACTTCACGTAGACGAGATTCATCTGCCTCTCTGAATGAAACAAACAACAAGCAATATAATCATTTCCGCAGAGCATCATAGACTGTTCTCATCAGATATAAAAGATTCACATAACTTTCTCAGCCAATTCAACATATAAAGCCGAGGTTGCAAAAATGAAATGTCGCTAGCCTCAGAAAAGGAGATTCTGCAGCCATTATACTGAATTAATAAACAAACAAACCTTGCCAGAAATCTTATGTAGGATAAGAGGCATTGGCGATATTCCTGTGGAGACTTCAAAGCCAATGAAGCTGCCAGCTGGGTCTCTAAATGGGAGCGTGTCTGCACCCCATCATCCGTAACCCTGTCGTGCAAACAGTCAAACAAGTATATTTTCTCTTAGAGGAAATTCCGATATGTTAGTACACTATGTCATGATTCTAGTTTCAAGCGCTCATAAGACAAAAGCAACCATGGAAGTATGCAAACCTGCTCCAAATAGGCTTTCTAGCCATGAATTTTCCTATATCGATCTGCAGCTTGCCTAGCTCTCCACCTTGAGTAGAACTAAATGAGCTAGCAAAATTTGATGCTGGAAAACAATCATCAGCTATCCTTAGCCAGCATTTCAGGCCCGTGTCATAAAGAAAAGCATGGCGACTGGCAAGCACAACTAAGGGTGAGCCACATCTTGAGAATTTAGCAGATATAACCTTTACTGTACCTGTCATATAACAAAGCAATATCAACTTGCAAGAACAAGCCATTTTGGCAAACATCAATTTAGATGCACAAAAGTTCAGATTAACAAATATAGGTTATGCATTAGAACTGAACACTCCATATAAAATATTTACCGGTATCTTTTCCTGCTGCCTCATCTGGAGATGTTACCAAAGAAGCCAAAGAATCATGCAAAATGCAAGTCCTGGTATAGAGGTCCCATATGTACATCAAACCCCTCCTTGTTACAAGAAGCAATTTCCAACACTCGTCACAGTCTATAAAAACAGCTGCTGATCCCATCATCATCGCTGGCATTGCTCGCCTTCCACATTTTGTGTAAACCTGAACAATTAGACCAGTTGATTGGAGTGTTTAGGCTACCATATTGTCAGAAAAATGAATGCACATGAAGGGATAAATAAAAAAAATCATATTCCAGCAATTGATAGATTTTGTAACTATTCCAAACTAAAACATGAAATAAATCTACAAGAAATTCCACTGGGGGGCATTAGATACCTGCAGGCAGCCATCTTCACAGCCAACTGCCCAGAAATTCGCATTACCGGCCAAGACAGTCACCTTGGCAGAGATGCGATCTGACCAAAGAGTTTCTGTTCCTCTTGTACATGTAATCTCAGTTTCTTTTGTTGAAAAAGCACCACCGAGCCCAATCATGTCTCCTGCAGAACGTTCTACAGGCTTTGCTTCAAGGCGGACTGGTAAAGAATCCTCATTGTCTTTCTTATTGAATACGTGGATAGAAAGTGAAGAGCAAGAGGCCAATGAGCCTGGAACTACAGATCCAGACTGTTCTACGCTCAACCTTCCATCACTGCCAGCACCAGCTGAAGCTTTTTGGATAACAAGACTCTCACTAATGTTAGTTCTTGCTGTGATACCAGAGCGTTCCCTAACTCCACAATTATTACAGTTACCGCTAGTACCATAAGATGGTCTTGTTCCATTCTCTCCAAGGATCATTCGCTGATCCAGGGATGAAAAATCCACACCTTGATTCTGAGAACGGTTGGACATGTCCTGGTTGGAAGGAAATCCAACGGCCTCTGGAATAATCCTTTTCCGGCCATCAGGACGCCGGTATTCTCTTTGTTTCACTGGACTAGATAAACGAGGTGCTTTATTTATGTCATCAGCAGTTGAACCTGCAGTTTTCTTCTCATCTTCAGGTAAAGCTTCAGGAGCTTTCTGATTTTGAACGCTTGCAGACGGGTTAGGTGCATCTGCAGAAACTTTGGGGGGTGATTGAAATTGCTGGACACTGGAAACCTTTTTGCTAGCAGATTGTTTGGCCGATGCTTCTTCTAGCAGTAACTGAGCAGGGCTTTCAGCTATATTTGATTGCCTCCCTCTAACATCACCATATCTATTCTTCTTCAATTCATCCAGTTCAGCATCACTTAACCTGTATCCAAGCTCCTTTGCTTCAAAGTGAAAGGTGGCAACTGATCCATCCAAAGAGCAAGCAAAAAGTGAATAACCATCAGGACTCCTGTCAGGGAAAAAGAGCAGTTGCTATTGAGCTTGCACATACATGGGATAATAATTATAGAACATGTTATATGGTCAAATTCACATACCAAGATAAATCAACCACGCTTTGAGTGAAGAAATGCTTAGCAACAAACAATGGCCGTGCACTCGCTGTCGTCCAAACAGTAATAGTTCTGTCCTGACTCCCAATAGCAATAACATTATATGGTTGATGTTCTTTAGATGATGCTTTTGATGCTCCGTTGGCCCATCCAGCTGGTGCAGCCTTTATGTCTTGTCCAGTAGATAAATGCTTACGGAACATTGAGTGGTTAAACTTTACCACTACGACAGGTGCATTATGCCCCAGAAAATCAAAGGTTGCCGACCATTCTCCACGTTCAAGCACGGGGGCTGAGTGCCTAGGTTTCTGAAAACCATGAGTTGTGGTTATGAAGTGGCCACAGGGCGACCAAGCAAGTCGCCTAAAAAATGTCGAACCAAGCTGCAAACAAACACACACAAAGTATTTTTCAGTAAGGAGGCTTTCTGCAGACAATATATGTGAACCACAGAAACATAAGAAGTCAATAGCAAGTCCCAATACACAACAATGTAACAAAAACATACCGACTTTGACCAATGGCCTTCTGTCCTGTGAGCAAGACTCCAGTCACTTGTACGCCATATGATAACAGTCTTGTCATCTGATTGGCTTGCGATGAAAGAACCGATAGGATCCCATGTAACACCTTTGACTAAGCTGGAATGCCCTCGCAAGACAGCAGTGCATATGCCATTTGCCATGCTCCATATGTGAACAGTATTATCCAAACTGCCGCTAGCCAATGTTGAGTCATCAGGGGACCAATTAAGGTCAACCTACTTTACACATAAGAAATATAACCGTGTTCAATAATGAATCAATAAGGATCATGACGGTTTTAGTAAGAGATCTAAGTTACAGATGACGGATTAAATTCTAAGTATGTTTTTGAAAAGTAGGATAAACAAAGCATGACATGAATGAAATTTTGGCAGATAATTACCACATCGGCAGTATGCCCTCTTAAGGTCATAACAACCTTCCAGTTCTCTACATCTGGAGGTTCTCCACTTCCAAATTCAGATGTCCCAGTGCCAGCTTTTCTTTCATGAATTTGGATAACTTGATCGTCCGATCCTGAAGCAAGATAGCGGCCATGATGGGCCCATCTCACACAGTTTACTGTTCCAAAATGGTCTCGAATTGTAGCCAGCAACCTTTGGCTGGAATCATCACTGTCATTGTCTTTGGCCACTGATTTCATGCTCCATATGCGAATCTATTTTGAGAACAAAAAAGGGGATATTAGTAAAGACCAGGCAGCGGGTTCCTCAGTGATGGATTGATAACAAGTTACCAGCTTCCACACTGACGAACACACACTAAAACCACCACAGCGCTGATGCAAAGAATTCCCCTCTAACACAATTATGAAATGTAATGAGCAATATCCTTGATACATCGAAATGTAAACGGTGCTGCCTAATTCCCTTCCTTCTACAGGTCAATTTAGCACGGAAAAAAGAGAAGCTTGATAGTAACAAGCAAAATTTTACACTTGAAGAGAGTTAAAAAAAATAAAAGAAAAATCTTAAGTCACCTTCTGGTCGCCGCCGCCGGTTGCGAAGCGGATGCCGCCCGGCTGGATGTCGATGGAGAAGATCTGCAGGCCCTCGTGGCGAATCCAGCTCGGCTTCTCCGTAATCATCTCCTCCTCTAGGTGGCTTGCCGCTCGTCAGTGCCGCCGAACCGCAGGGCCCATGCCCGGAGCAAAGGGCCCAAAAACCCTAGAAAATCGCGCGCCCGCACGCGCGAACCCTAGGCTGCCTCGGGACGGCTCCTGGTAGGGGGAGGAGGTTCGAGAAGCTTCGGGAGGGAGGGGGCGGGGGAGGGGGTGGACCGACCGATCCGGCGGTGGCGGCGGCGGCGGCGGCGGCGGAGCGAAGAACACGGCGAGGAGGGGGATGAACCCAACCGCTCGTGTTCCTTCCTGAGAGCAAAACGAAATCGAATCGAATCGAATCGAACTCGAACTCAAACGAAACTGAAACGAAATTTAAATAAAAATCTCAAAAAAAACAGAAACGAAAAGGGTCAAGGAAAAGAAAGATTCGAGAGCAGCGGCCCAGATTTCAGCCCCTTTTTGTCTGTTCGTTTGCCTGCTTTGAGATTCGTGCCGGTTTAATTCGTTTTAATTTTATTACTGAATTACTCCAGTACATACTTGTTGCTGTGTTGTGGCTGCAACTCTGCAATGTGCAAGTCTGGTTTGTGTCGGTCACTCCTCCTCCTGCACTACTGTTGCTACTTGAAACAATTTGAGTTCAAAATTCTGAATTTTGCTTGTCAACTTTAAGAATCAAAAGGCGTACAGTACAGGGCAGCAGAGTGGTCGCAACATTTACGATTCATATCAGGCAGAATATAATGCTGGAGAAAGAACAACAGCAGCAAGCAATTGGTTGGTTGGTTTGTTTGTTTGTTCCACTAGTAATACATCACTAATATAAACCAAGCATTCAGATTTTCCAGGTCTGAAACTGAGGACTCGTCAAATCAACCGCAAATATTTTAGACTTTGAGATAGTAGAAAACAAAAATTCGGTGGTGATTTGAGTGAAACTGTGGGCAGCGAAAAGATAACACAGTTAATTAAAGAGACAAGTCAGAAAGGCGAGCGGTGGATTAATTTCGTTTAGCGGGAGAAGCACTCGCAGCTTGGGCAGTTGGGCCTGATTATCATTTCATTTATATTTCGGCCCATACTTATGTGGGCCAAATCTTGCACCAGACCAACTCCAAGTGGAGTAACTGTCTGGCATGCCTGAGATAGTAAGTATAAAATATTTCGTTTGATTTTACAGGGAACAGTCGAATTCACACAGAATTTCCAGGGGGGAAATCGAAGTTGAGTAGAAATGTTTTCTAGTAATAACAAAAACAATGTTCTTCGTGTGCTGAAGCATTGCATCTCTGCATTGTAGAGCAGATCATCATACAGAAAGAAAGAGCATCGATGGATGTTATGAAGAGCAATATCTTAATTATAACCGAAATCTTTAACAAGATGACTTAATGTGTTTGAACAAGTCCATAATGAAATACGTGACCACCACTAGTACCAGCAGAAGCTTATGAATCGATTCTGTGATGAATTGTAAGCATAACTTAACACGGTGATTGATCGAGTATACAATGGAACAGCATCGATCAGCTAGCTAGCTTCTTCATTGTATTGGAATTTGGTAGAATGTTATCGATCACTTGTTGAGCACGTACTTCATGACGCCGGGGATGTGGATCCTGTAGAAGTAGTCGTCCCAGTCGATGTTCTTGGGGTCGAGGTTGAAGAGGGAGGAGGAGGAGGAGGGCATGGAGAGCCTGAGCTTCTCCATGCTGAGGTCGTCGAAGCAAGCCTTGAAGAGGGCGAAGGGGCCGTAGAGGTCGACGAGCTGCATGACGAAGGAGTACTTGCGGGAGAGGTCGGCGTAGCGGCGGGCGAAGAGGAGGCCGAAGAAGAGGATGGAGAGGAGGCGGAGAAGCTGGAGGGGGAGCGCGTAGGCCACCGCCATGAAGGCCCTGAAGGAGGCGATGGTGCGGAAGAAGTGGACGTGCCGCGTGCGCACCACCCTCCCGTCCTTCCCCACCCGCGGGTTCTCCATGAAGTACCTGTACCCCGTCCGGTACAGCACCGCGTACGCCGCCGGGTGCCGCATCGACGACGTCACGTGGTACACCGTCATCTCCGATCCCGACGACCTCCTCGAGTGCGCCACCATCGCCGCCATCATCGCGTTCACCACCAGGTCACCCGGCACCTGCATTATATTGCATACGTATTAATATTATCCGCGATCGATGGCACTACTAGCTGTTAATACTTACTACGTCCATGATGAGGTCCAGGTCGGCGAGGAAGCAGGAGAGGCTCTGCTTGGCGTAGCCGATGATGATGGCGTCGATGGTGCGGGTGCCCTCGATCCAGCCTGGGAGAGGGTCCCTGTGGACGCTCGTGATGATGCTGGGCCGCGCGATCACCACGGGGATGCCGTGCCCGCCGCCGCGCGTGGCGGCGCCGGCGCCGGCGACGAGCTGCTCCTGAAGCATCATCTCTCCCATGGCCTTGGTGAAGACGTAGGTGTTGGGCCAACCGAAGTGGCGCGCCCTCTCCAACCCGAGATCCTTCATCGCCTTCCTCTCGGCCTTGGCGTCGCCGGCGTCCTCCAGCTGCTGCCTCTGCTCGCCGACAAGCCGGAGCTCCGTCTCGATGTCCAGGTACGTCCCCTCCCTCAGCGTCTCCCCCTCTCTGAACGCCCTCTCCTGCACCACCCCGGACCTCTCGCCACACACGTACGCTGCGTTGCATTTCATTCGCTCACTAAATTGCATATTTGTTGAGTGATATATTATTATTCTCACAACATCAGCTTACCCGTGGACACGTGGAGAAACACCTCGAGATTTGCGCACTTCTTAGCAAGTTGGCACAGGTACTTCACCCCCATCACGTTCACATCCAGAGCCACGTCGTACCTGAACATACATACATACATCACATATGGACTGATCTACTGCATACGCCTGAATCCATCCATCATTCATGTCTGAATATTTTTCAGATCAAACGACCGAACCTTTCGTAGAAGTTTGTGGTGGCAGCTCCATTGACGATGATGTTAAGGTCCTTGCTGAGCTCTTGCAAGGTGGATTCCTCGAGGCCCAGATTCTGATGCATCATGTCTGCAGCCAATGGAACAACCTTTTCATCGATGAAAGACTGAAACCCCTTGCCATGCTGCTCCTTCAGAACCCCAAACAGCTCCTTCCCTATCACCTGCATATACACCAGTAGTAAAGTACTCCATCAGTATGCATTCCCGTAGTATTTATATTTATAACTACACTAGTTTTGTTCAGCTAATTATATTACTCTTCAGGCATAGTACACCTGATTAATTACGCACACATGCAAGAAGGCAATCAAATTAATAAGAGAGGCCGGCAAGCAATTAAGAGGATATCGATATGACTTGATGCTCTCAGATGGGCCAAGCTGCCTGCAGATGGAGACGTGCATGTCTCTTGGATTTCTCATAGGATTCATTTGGTACAAGTATCAAACATGCATCCTCCTAGGGACACAAATGGATATGACACTACTCTGCACAAAACTACTACTAGTAAAAACCCGCAGTAATAATGTAATTTTACAGCATTTCACTGGAGGACCTACCAAGTAAATATACTGCCCTGGCCTTTTTTTCGGGGGTTAGGGGGCTAAATTTTGTAGTAGAAATGTACTGAAAAGAATAATAATTGAACTCTTAAAAATTATGTCCATCCCACATCCAGAAAAAGAGTCCTGCTACTACGGCGGCACCATGTTTTCTTCTGACCACAATATAGCGTTTTGGTTCTATATTACCTGTAGGCTACAGTAGACTGAATTAACTGCATGCATAATTTCAGCCGCAAATACTACACCCTTCTTTCGGAAAAAAGAAATACTACTATACTGGGCAGGTGTTCCAATTACTATCCAGTAAATTGTACTAGAAGTCTAGAACACAGCAAATTAGACGCATGTATCAGAAAATTAGGCTCAAAATTTCTTCCACTAGTCAACAATAATTTGGTACTAGTACCATAGATCAATCCTTTAGTTGCTGTTTAAATACGGGGATTAAATTTTAGTTCCGGTAGCATCAAATATTTAGGCGCTAATTTAGAGTATTCAACATAGACTGATAATAAAACTAATTGTATAAATAAGAGCTAATTCACGAGATAATTTTTTAAGCCTAATTAATCCATAATTAGTACATGTTTACTGTAGCGTAGGCTAATCATGGATTAATTAGACTCGATAGATTCGTCTCACGAATTAGTCCAGGGTTATGAAATGGGTTTTGCCCTTAGTCTACGTTTAATACTTCTAATTAGTGTACAAACATTTGATGTGACAGGAACTAAAATTTAGTCCCTGGATCCAAACATCCCCTTAGTTAACGTCTACGTAACACTTGATTACTTCAAGCACGTATTCCACTTAAATTTGTAGGCTTTATATAGCTTAATCTTATTAATCTTGTACTCCCTCCATCCTAGAATATAAGAATATATTATTAAATAAGATACTATTATGATACTACGAATCTAAATAGATCACCTATCATTCAGATTCGTAGTAATAGAACGTATCTTATCCGATCCGATCTTACGTTCTATGATGGAGGTAGTAGCTAGCTCTGGAGGGCGTATGTACTGGTATTCCCAGCCAGAATTACAGATGCTGCATCTGCTCCACATTGAATTTGGGTCTGCACATCGCAAGAGGAGGAGGCAGGCAATTACTCCTGAGACCTGACTCCTGACCAAACCTAGGTCTCACAATAACTACTCATACCTGGCCTAATCGAACGTATACCTAACATGCTGCAAGTGTCTCTAGCGCTACTTGCAGAAACATTCATGTTGCACTGCATGCATATATTGCTGTTATGACCTTTAGTTTGCTGCTGGTTAATTTCCATCGGCTGGCACTGTACATTTGTCCTTGCATGCTTTGAATCTTTATTGCATGGTGAACCTTATTTGGAGCATTGTGTTATATACTTTTATATGACCTAATAAGCAGTGCCTTTCTATTTGTAGATGAGCTGAAATAACGTACTACATTAGAGGGAAACTATTTGTTATTAATATATTAATGACATTACAGGGGAGTGATTTAAAGATGGTTGATATAGTTGTCTAGTAGCTTGATATAAATAAAGCTTCCTTTATCTAACATTTAATGTAAATTTAGAGAGCTAGCTAGCCTTAAATTTGTCTGTTGTCATGTATACTCATGCATACATCTTGATTTGCTAGCCTTATAGATCAAGCACAGTGTATATGGTTCAGATCCTGCAGATGGCTACACTTTAAGATCCAGCAACTACGATGATCAAATTGATGTGCTGCATGCTCTAATCTTAGTATAAATGGCATGCCGCTGCTGTGGGGCAGTAGGGGCCGATGATTCTCTGTCACTAATCCGAAGTACTACTCGTTCTAATCACTGTATACAATCATTTCATGGTTCACATCCAACTCAAAATACTCCTATTTAGTATTGTCTTGTTTGCATGACAGGTGATAGCGTAGTTTGATGTCTCCCTACCTAGAGAATTAATTAGTTTCATTCCAAATGTTTGAGATGAACGTGTGACCAGCCAGAGCTGTCAGAATACCAGCATGAGAAAACTACTATTTTGTACTGTACCTCACATGTATAATTAAGTAGCACTATATCTTAGTCGCCAAAAACAAATAAAAAACCATGAAATGAATTAAAAGAACAACACAAATTAGACGAATTAAAATATCAACCTGCAGCTTTCTCGGTCTAAATAGAAAAAAAATCTTCAGGTTTTTTAAAGCATGAACTCGTGTAATTAAATACAGAGCCATGCATACAGCAGCTACTGTTCAGTTACTGATCAAGAGAGTAGAAAAGAAATAAACAAACAAGAAGAACACTGCAACATGTATATGATTAAGCTAGGCTAGATGCATGCACAACACACCTCAGTCTGCATCCGTCGCTTAGCTGTGGCTGCATCCACCGCTCTGACAGGGAGATAGATCTTCCTGACATCAGGCTGAACCCTCAGTATCTTCTCCACCAGTACTGCATGCGTATGCAACAATAAAACATGAATGAGCAAACCAAGAACAGCAGATGAACATTTATAATTCATATACAGCATTATATTTTTCAGGACATTCAGAGAACACATATATTGGCATGCATGCATACTCTTTCCAAGAAAGCCTGTTGATCCAGTGATGAGGATGCTCTTGTTCTTGAAATATTCAATGATCCTCGCTTCATCCATTGTGCCAACCATTTTACTCACAGATTTCTCTGTGTGTGTATATGTGTTTGTGTGACAACTGACAAGAAGCTAGGTAGTATAGAGAGATAGATATATGAAGATGGATAGCAAGAGAGGGGAAGATAGCTAGCTAGCTATAGAGGTAGAGGAAAGGAAGGAAGCAGTGGTGCTTGTGGTGTTAGGTCTTACACCGTACCAATGGAGGCCAAGCTTGAATCTTGATTTATACTACACAAGAATGCAAGAGGCAAGGCACCAATGCAATGTGCTGTGCATGTGTGGGGTCCAATTAGTCTTTGAGGCTTGAGTGCACGAAATTAACAACTGCACTCAGCCCTTTCAAAGCACAATGAATGATTGAATTAATCCCGGTTACCGTCTCTTCGCACCTTTCTTTTTCTTTAAAGAAAAAGGTAAACTTTTAGTTTGATCAAACTATCACAAAACAATAAATTTAGTGTGAAATTTATCATGCAACTACAGACTATATATATATGATCGATAGTGTGAAACTTATCATGCAACTTTCACATGTACGTAGAGCAGTTATATATATCTGATCGATGCACATCGCCATCTCCTTGTGGGGATCGATAGTGAGAACTGACCAGTCGAAGTTGCGGCTAATTAATAGTATCATCTGAAAGAATTAATTCCTAATTAATTTAACGCTAGCTCAATCATTCACGTTATGTGTTTTCTAACATATATGTCACTACATATGGTCACCTAATATCAGTCATTTTTGTTACACGGACAGAGAGGAATTAATGGTACCGCGGCACATTTTCCGTGCAGGCAGAAATGAAAAGGAAGGAAACAAGAAATGTAGTTAGCAGTAGCTGAGACATTTTTTTATAGCAAAAATTTGTCAACACCGGTAACGTCTGTTCTGACATTCCAAGCATGATGCATGCACGCTTGATCATGATGATTCATGAAATACTTTATGTCGTAATCCAATATTTTGCATTTATATTGGATAATGCTTTGGATTTCATCAGCTGTACGCGCTTGTCCTAACAAAATCCTAATTAAGCAAACAAACACACTAGCTTTTGCCGTTGAACAAGTTTGGTCAGCTAATACAAGCATTTTATTCTCTACTGAAATCTGCATTACTAGATTTCAGAGCGACTCAACAAGAGTAGGTCAACAAGTAGAGTGTTTAGAAAGGAAAAAAAAAATATAGTACACAACTACACATCACTGAAAGGAAGTACTTGCCTTATGTAATGAACGAGTAAACACCTGTGAGAGTGATCTACTGAAGGTATTAGCTACTAATGTACAGTAGTTTGAAGTACATAGAGATCATGATAGAAGAAATCAATGAGATCGTTGCAGCAGGACTTTCAAGAGCTATGCAACCGTTTCGCAGCAAGCTGGTCCTTGGGACCGACTTAATTCGACTTAATTTGAGTAATCAAGTATACCTCGGTTGCTGTTCTTTCCTCAATTCTGCCACAACCATTCTCTATTATTTTCAAGACTGACATTGAACTGTCTGAACATCCGGGCTGCAGATGCCTGAAACTGTACAGTAGTCCAAGGAGAATATGAGAGCCACCAGATTACACGTTGCAGACAGAGCACTAGACAATGAAGAGCCCATAAATCTCTTCTTTTTCATGCTAGTATCGCCTTATGCTAAACGTGTGATACACTCACTTGTGTGCCTGTGAAATGGTCAGATGGACAGAGAAGAGAAAGCTTGTGCACCAATTTCTCTTGAACATGAATAATGAGAAGTCAATTTCTTCAGTGACATCTTGACACCAACCAAGATATTTTAGCAAAGTAAATTGCTCAACCTTCAAAGACCTTGGGGAGGAGTAGATGTAGATGTAGGTGGAATCCCATTATCTTCCGTTCTTATCTTTCTCATGTTGGAGAATACAAAGAGAGGAGTATCATATGATACCAGTAAATGTTACACCAACTAACCAATCGAGGCCGCTTCACTCATCAATACTACTCCCTCCGTCCTATAATATAAGAGATTTTGGTTATGTAATTGTATAACCAAAATCCTTTATATTATGGAGTGAAGGGAGTAGTATAGTGGAGACATTGGCCATATTTGGTATTGGAGATGTAGGATTTGTAAGATCCAGTTAGATGTCAGTTGAGACATCACTCGCCCAACATAGCCGGCACAATTTAATAGATACGGTCCCTATGTCTGGTCGTCTGCATTGCAAAACACACAGCTCTGCCTCTGGTGAAGGAGAGCTCTCAACTTCAACTTGCTGCCATTCCAAGTTCCAACTTGCTTGCTTCTGACATGTTACATACAGTTACACGTTGTGTTACAGAAAGACAGACAGGCAGATAGTTAATTACTAGTACTACGTCCGTTTCAAATTATTTGTTCGTCTTAGCTTTAACATAAATCAAACATTTATATCTTTATTATTAATTTATATAAATTTATATAGTTTAACATTGTAAGATTATATTAAACTACACGAAGTTTTGAAAATTAATAGTCAAGGTAGAAATATTTGACTTAAAATAAAGCTAAAACAAAGTAATTTAAAACGGAAGGAGTTCTACACTCCATTCCACGGTTTTAACTCCCAAGCTGGCCCAGGCAGTAAGTAAGTAAATTTGATGAACCAACACGGTTTCACGATGCAGCTTAACTGCGTCTCAACTGAAAGTTCTCTTCTATACTTTCCAGGCTGTGTGAAATTGAAAAGACATGCAAGCACGGCTAATCCAATTAATTGGTCATAAAAGAACAAATAAGCATGCTGGTGGTGCGCATACATCGTCTTCAATTCTTCGTCTACAATTCTTTCAACAGAATCTAATTTAATACAAGCGAAATCTACCCGAATCTACAGATTAATTAAAAACCGAAGGCAAAGAATAATAAACAAACTGTATTTGGACTGGCAATGGGAAGAACATGCAGATAACTGCAGGGCCATCAGGATGAAAATCTGATCACACAGGGGTTGCACGTACACGCACGCTCTGTTCTTCTCATCACCTCTGCCTTCTTGCATCAATCAAATGTAATATATACTTCTCTGCGCGTCTTTCCCAACAAATATCATAAGATGAACAAGTCAAAAGCCTCCGAACACACACATGTAAAGTTGCAACGCTAAAAGAACAAAGAGCAGCATTTCTTCAATTTCGCACAAGCGCCAAATAAACCATTAGTAGCTATATTATTAGTTTGAAAAAGATGATTTTTGTTTGAATCGAAAAGTGACACTTATTGGGTACTGACTAAACCAAAAAAAAAAAAAAAACTGTGTAATTTATTTTTCTGACGACATGCACAACAACATGAAATTCTCAAAACTGAATACTGATACTGTTCATGTTGATATTAAACAGGGTGATCGTTGTTTATAGACTTGTATACCACCCAGCATCAAGACTTCACAACTCAAGTCAGAAATTATGGTTCAACTTCACACACTTCCCTTCCTAAAGTCACAAGCCAGCTAAACAAGTCACCAGACCACCAGTAGAGGTTTGCAAAGGTGGCAGCCAACCGGACACAGACAAGTAACAGGTACATCGACACTAGACGATCAGTTTTGTCATTAACAATTAAAGGGTTATGAGCTCAAAGTTGGAAGCATGAAGCCTCAAATCAAATGATTTGATCCTGCACACGCACAAACAAGCCAGAAGCCCATTGAACATGGTCTACATCTTCAAAGATACATTTATCATGTGAGATCACATGCAGCTACACTCTTTTGCTTCAATTATTGCTGCTTGGGATCATAAGCCTGGATTTGCTGCTCCAGCTGCATCAAAACACACTATGTCAATAATTAAGATCCAGAAACCATCAACAGCAGCTTTATGGTGCTCAACATGAAAGCTGAATGAGCAGCTGGAGAATGAAAATTCACATAAAAAACCGATCAAGTTCCAAAGTTTTGGTTGGTATCCAGATATTAAACTTCAATTTTTAAGCAGGTAAAGAAAAACGCTGATGATTGCTTGGGACTATCCTATACAGCCATCCAAACATAACCAAGAAAATTAACAAACACACCCTCAAGTAAAGCTTTCAGAAACTTCCAACATAACTTGGTGTCAACTTTCAAATCATATATGTCATAATAAATTTCAGTAGCAACGAAACCAAGGAGATTATTTAAGTTATATGATATACTATCAACCCTTGTGTGGTACCTCATAGTTAGTGATTGTTTGTAAGTCAAAAGCCAATGAAGAAGATAAGGTACTACCTGAAGCATAGTCTGAAACTTGTTGCGCAGATCATAGAAGTCGTTTCTCACAACAGCCAATGCCATAAGGCACCTGAAATTATGCAAGCATACCACATTGTCTAAAGTTGCCAAGATAACAGAACAGAAATGAAGCTGAACAGAAATTGCAAACTTGCAACTTAGTTTAGTTAGAAAAATCAAGCCATCTTAGAATTTGTTGCTGTATAGTAGCATATAGACAGGAGTGTGGAGCCAGCACAATTACATGCAGTGCTCCCCAAGGCGCTAGGCTAGTCAAACCACAGAATAGAAACTAGCACCTAACAGCCACCCAGACAGGATAAATCAGCAGACAGGATAAATCGGCTGGGAAAGATAGATAAGAGGGTGGCACCTAGGCGCCACCAAGATGAGCTATGCCGCCACCTAGGGGATCACTGATTGCATGAGAATCAGCAATGACTAGCATGTTGAGGCAAAGAACCAAGTGCTATGGTATCCAAATAAATGAAGTCGCAGGATGCAAATCAGGTTGCATAAAGTATACAGTAGTTCCATGTGAGGCTGACTATCAGGTTAAAATACACGAATGGAATTCAAACAATACAGAGATCAAAGCATGATTATGGTGTGGCATGTACATGTAATAAGTTACTGAATACTCACCCATCTCTGCTTTTGTCCTGACAGAACTGACGGAACTGCATGCAAGTGAACTTCACTTTCTGAGCACCAACACTGAAATATGCCCCAAAAAAAACTCCAATCAGAAAGACAATGCCTGCCAACTTGGTTTGATCATAGGAGTGTTTATAAGTACTATATATAGCATGTCCAGATGTCCTGTTCCCAAGGTGGTAGCATTGAGAAATGAAGATGAGGTTTTAACGTCAACATATTCATCCAACAATACAGGGGCAATAAGCATGATCTACACACTCTCTAGCATGTCAACAAGCATTACAATAACAATTTCCATTTATTATAGAAGAAAATAAATGGCAAGGTGCTGGCAAGTAAACTGGTAAATACCCTGATACTGGACATGAGGTTCCATGCTTGATCCCTACAGAGTAAATAATCTAACGGGTATTGTTTTTTGCAATATCTATCAAAAGACACCAGAAAATGAAAAATTGAAGTCATTTGCCATGATTAGCAAAAATAATTTTAGTTGAAATGCCATAGCCATAGACCAATAGAGCCATTCTCTATCACGCATACCACTGTTCACTTAACAACAGTATGATGGTTGCAAACAATAAGACGGTTCTGTACCAAAATTGTTTGCGAAAAAAAGGTATGTTCTGCTACTGTACACATGAAAAAAAGGGCACTGGAGGAATTTCGTGGCAATTGAACATTTGATACACAAACCACAGGCAGGCAAGATATGCATCATCAGAGAAATGGTGTACAGAAAGAAACTGAAGGTAGAGGAGAAGTAGAAGGGGATGATCACCTGGCGCTGCTGCCTTTGAGCTGATGAACGTAGGCGTCGACCTTATCAAAGTTGACGACTGGTTGCTCCCTGCACAAATGTTAAAAAATTCAAAGCGATCAAAACATGGGTGGAGCCTGGAGGGGGGGAAACCACAATCCATGATAGCAACACGGCAGCACATGAGGGAGAAGTCGAATTAGGCAAGAAAGAGCAAGGGGGGCACGCACAGCAGGGTGGCGATCTCGTTGATGATCCTGTCGGCGTCGTCGCAGAAGAGGGTGACGACCTCGGAGACGAAGCCCGGGGTACCCCCCTCGTCCTGCAGCATCTGCAGCTGCTGGAACTGCTCGTCCACCAAACCCTAGATCGCGACGAGACCCCGATTAGAGGTAGAATTGGAGGCAACAGCAAGCAGTAGGTCTGGAGAAGAGGAGGAAGTCGTCACCTGGGAGAACATGGAGGAGAGGAGGGCGGTGAGCTGGTCGCGCAGAGCGGCGGCCGCCATGGCGGGCGGAATCGGCGGCGGTGGTGGTGGTTGTGGCGTGGGAAGTAGGCAGAGTTTGGCTGACAGCGAAAGCCAAGGGGGAAATCTATTTATACGCGGATCGGAGGGGGGATGGATTCGCGGGATGTGGCCACGGCGAGGCGACGCCGGTGGTGTTGGTGGTGGAGAGCGGAGAGGACCGGCGTATTAGTAAATTAATAATAATTTATAAATACAACTTTATATAGATATATATATATATCCACTTAAATATCAATACTGAAAAAGAAAACTTTAATAAAAAAATTCAAAATTAAGTTTAAAAATTCAATTTTTCTTTTTTTCTTCTTATTCCCTCTCTCTTTCCTTTTCCTTTCTTCCTTTTCAGGATGGTTGATTCCACGGGCTGTGGTACACGTGTACGGTTCTGCAGGTTGGAAAAGGCTTGCCATTGTATCTCTTATGATGGACCTATGTATCTAATATGCTTATTTGGTTCCATTATTTTTGGGATCATCTGTACCACCTCCGTTTTGTATTATAATATGTTTTCACGATTTTGCTTCTAAGTCAAAGTTCTTTAATTTTGATTTAATTTTGATCAAGTTTATAGAGAAATATAACAATATTTATAATATTTTATTAAATCTAATATTAGATATGTATTTTGATATTACATTTATTTTGCGTTCAAAATGTTCTTATGCTTTTCTATCAAGTTGATCAAACCTAAATTTTAAAAAGTTTAATAGAAAAAATTAAAACGTCTTATACTATTATGAAATAGAGTGAGTATTATTTGCTAACTTTAATAGGATTTTACCAATGCAAATGAATAAAATATTGTGTATAGGTAGAAAAAAACCATCGTAATGCCACTTGGAACATAATCATATCCCGATGAAAAAACATAACAATATAAAAAAGTTTTTGGGGCAAGAAGTTATTCCGGGTGTAAGGCTCTCTACCGGCAAATAATGCAGTTATGAAATGTTTATTCATTTCAACGATATTTTCTCGAGGTAACAGAATAAAATATCGTCCATAAGTAGTAAAAAAAAGTGATTCCATCATAGTGCACACATAATGCAAATCACTTTCCAATACAAAATGTATTACACTATTGAAAAGCCTTTTTGGCGCAAGAAGTTATTATGACCGTAAAGCAATGGGGATGGCATCTCGATGTGACATTGTAAATTTGTGATGCGGTTATAGAATATTTACTAATTTGTACTAGGATTTTACCAATGTAGCCTAATAAATCATCACTAAATTAGTAGGAAAAAAATGAGTGATTTCATTGCATACCAGATGAAACGAAATTTACTTCCAATACAAAATGTATTACAACATTGAAAAGCCTTTTGGGGTAAGAACTTTATTCAGGTCATAAAGCTCTGGTTGGCAATGTTTAGTTCTCAATCATCTTTGCCATACAGACAAATAAATTAGTTATCATCCATAAGTTTTTTTTAAAGAAAATGATCCTATCATAATGCGAGGCAAAACATAAATAACTTCCCAATACAAAATGTGTTGCAATATTGATTTTTTTTGGTGGAAATACAAGATATATTACAATAAAATATTCAAAAAGCTTTGGAACAAGAAGATATTACGGTTGTAAGACTATATGTGGCATTCTGGTGTTATGTTGTGAAACATTATTGTAGAATCTTACCGGGAACGATCGTATTATGTGTTTTTTTTTTTTTTTGCAGTATGACTGTTTTTGGAGCAAAGACTAATAAGGAGGAGATTCTTTGCCCCTTTTACGTGACATTTTGGAGGAGTTATAATATTGGAGAAAAAGGATATGGAGTTTGTGTGCGTCCATCAGTCCATGGCACTTTTACGTGACATTTTAGGGTTAATATCAGAGGGAAAGGAACTGAAACTTGTGTGTCCATGGCACTTTTACGTGTCATCCTAGAGGAGCTAATTTGGCATGAAATTTGGTGGTTATCTGATTAGTATATGCCTTTTTTTATTACTAACATAATACCCGCACGTTGCAACAGATTCTAAATAGCATTCATTGACATAAATGATAAAGGAAATATAACTTTAGCTAGAACGATAATTCAATATCAGGAAAATTATCTAACTAAATCCTTTTTTCATTTATCTATAAATAATTCAATATAGAGGAAAATTTTAAGTTAAAACCATTTTTAATGGATCAAATAGTGTTAAAATTAATAGTGTAAATGAAAAAGTATCTAAAAGAACTTAGCTAGCAATTAAAAAACTTATTTTAGCTCATAAATAAAAATCCGATCCATTAATTCTGAATGGATACCCATTTCATCGATAAAAATTAGATTTTTCTTGTTTTATTCGTATTCTACAATTTCAATATCATGTGAGTGATCTAGAAGCATGATTGAGCTTAACCAAGAAGGAATATTACCCAACAAGCATTGTTCATTGTAGCCAAAGACGAGAAACAGAAGAGGAGGAAAGATGGGCGTCAGTGCTCCAGCGATCAAACGACGGTGATGAAGGTGGTAGGACATGTTCCACAATATGAATCGTCCATAGAGGGTGGAGGTTGGCAGTGAAGAAAATCAGAATAGCAAGAACGTGACCGGCAATGGCATGGTCCCGATAAAAAGAGAAACAACAATGGCGAGCTCTGGTAGTGAACACAAACGGATAAATGCGTCAAGATGTGTTTCCGGACGAAGGGGTACCGTTTTCCTTGCACACGCATGAAGAATGAAAGGTGGAGAAAAAACGACTAACACTGACATCGTCTTCCCTAGCCGAAACAAGAAACAAAAGAGGAGAGAAGAGAAGATGGGCGTCGGTGTTCCGGTGATCAAACGGCGTTGAGGAAGATGGCCAGACGTGTCCTACAATGTGCCTCATCCGTAGATGATAGCGGTTGGCACCAAAAAAACCAAAACAACGGGAATGCGAGTGATAAGAACATGCTCCCGAAATAGAGAGAAATGGCAACGATGAGCTTTGGTGGTGAACATGATCGGGTGAACGCGTCAAAACGTGTTCTCAGATGAGGGGGTTCCATTTTCGTTGAACGCGCGGGAGGGAGGAAGCGCAGGGCGAAGGAGGCTAAGAGGAGGGGGCGACAGGGAGGAGAGGGGCCGTGGGGAGGGGGATCGCGAGGGAGAGATGGGGGGCGCTGGGAGCATGGGAGGGAGGCGGAAGCGGAGGCGTTTAGAAGGGAGGGAGGGAGGCGGAAGTGGATGCATGGGAGGGAGGAAGAAGTGCGGTCGTGCGGGATGGGGAGGTGGACGGATGAAATTGGGTCCAGAATTCTTACCTATTTTTTTAATTAGGTATAGATATAGATATAGATTTAAACTGTAAGGATGAAGGAAAAGTACGCTCGATTGGACTAATCATGGTGGATGGGAGCAGCTAGGCAAGGAGGATACCTTGCCTCCATGATCGGGATATGGTATGCTGGGAACGAAGATTCTGTTCGAGGCCGCAAACCGCATTATATTGTGGCTTTCGATGAGGGCATGATTCTGCCTGTCGGTCTGTCACCACCACTTTCCGTGGATGATTGCTGATGAAATAGTGCAGTACCTCCTCCTGGACGTACATGACCAACCAATGCATATGCGGCACTCCTTGGGTAACTGAGCAAATCGAATCAGTATTAATGGGCATATCAATTATAATCTGTGTTGTGTATTTAAAGTTCTTATAAAATGCCACTTTCTTTTGGGAGGTTAGTTTACACACTGATCTGGAGACTGGAGTAGTATTATACTGGAAGATCAGATAGCTGCTGCACACTTCGTTCATGATAAAACACATCAGATTTCAGAACTCCAGAAAACTGGCAGGCACCCGCCTCATTGGTCTACTCCCTCTCTCTCTCTCTCTGCACAACTATGCTCTGTATTCATCTCCACAATCGCCGATTATATCCATAAGATTTCTTCCCTTATTCGATGCCTCAGTGATGCTGTTCATGTCCTCTTCATCTAATTCAAGCGAGAAGATGGCGTTGGTGTCTTTTATGTGTTCAGAGAGTCCCAGTCTCACACCCACCATTGAACCCGCAACAGATGTCTATTCCCACAAACAACCAAAATGACAAAGGTCACATGTTAGTTTGGCAATGCTTCACTGATACTATTTTATATATATATAAGAAAAAAGACAAATGTCAAGATAAATTGAATGGATGTATACCTGGTTCAGTATGTATCTCACAGCAACAGTTGATATAGAAACACCATGCTTCACTGATACTTTCTTCAACGTCTGAAGCAAAGCCTGGAACAGGCTCCAGCCACCCCAGGCATCCACCATCTGTCACAGCTTCAACAATGAGAATAGCAAGAACTGGGAAGTAGGTTACTCGTTCAAACATAGGATACAAAATGCTCACCCGCTTATACTTCTGCAAGGATGGGGTATTCAGAGGAGGTCCAGCAAAAGGTATAGATACATTGGTGTCAAGAAACTTTTCAGACAGCAGACCACCCATAACTGTGCCATACCTGCGTCAGTAATACTGCATTAAAACTATGTGTTATGCCAAAACAGGGAGCGGGGACAGGGGTAAGGAGTAGACGTTATAAGTTTTACTCCAGTAAGCTGGCAAAGTTCTGCCATTCTTCGCTGCGGACGCATGTCAACAATAGAATGTTGAACCTGGCAATTACAACTTCTCTCGTTTCATTGAGTGGAGTTACACAAATAAAAGGCAAATACACCACAAGGATTAGGTGTAAATATACCTGGTTGCTGACAATTGGGATTCCATTTTCTAGAATTATCTGTAGCGTGTCTGTATCGAAGTTTGTCAGAGCTACCGTCTTTATCTTACCTTCACATTGTCCATAACAAGAGAAGGCATGAAGTGAGAATTCGTCAGTACTGAAAAACCATGACACCGCGCAAGGAAACACATAAGTACAATAAAAATCTGATCCAAGATACTACCTTCCTCCTTTAGGTCTGTGATGTGTTTTAGTGCATCCAGATATCCAGGGTTTGCATAATCCCACCTATATTAGGATCAAAGGTCAGCTGAATTACAAATTATGGCAGTAGTCATAGTATAAAACATTGCTGCATTTCCTCAACTGACAGCAGGTTTCTATCATGGCACCTCTCAAGTTTAGGACTTTCCACAGTACAGTCTAAACTAAAAATCTGTAGTTCTCTAAACTGATCTCTACCGCACCATAACTATGAAGCTAAGAGCAATGGCCGATGGCAGGACACAATCTTTTCTGGATGACAGATCACCACAAACTTGATTGTGCAAACGTAGTAAAAAATGTGACATAAAGTCACTTGAGACATGAGGTTCAGTTCAACATTCTAAGAATGTATTTAATTTGCATTAGCAGTAAACATAAAAATACTGAGCAACTAACCAAATGGCATCCAAATGTTACTATAACTAATAAGTAGCACACAAATCCACAGAAACATACCAATGGAACTGCAGCATGTCCAAGGCAGAAACGTCCATTCTCTTTCGAGATCTGTTAATATTATCCTCGACATAACTTCTGGTCATTTTAACTGGAGGTGGTACCCACTTTGTTAGCCTGTGGAAAAAACAATTAGTAGCAGCAGAAAAACTGCTATACACACCTCTGAGTGGCATAGAGACCATGGTAAATTACTCTTACCCCTTGATTTCTTGAAGCAACTCAGGTGGCCGTTCACGCCGAACTCTATTGATGAAAAGGCCATACAAATCCTCTGCTGGTCCATCTGCCAAAACAGTAACCATACCTTAAAATCAAGTTGATACCATGTTCCGTGCTCCTAGAAGCCAAATATTAGGATAAAGATTGATTTATTCTTATTAGTGTCAACTCTTATATACTGAGAAATACAGTCCGTTTACACTTGCTAGGTCGTGCAGCTAAAACGTCAATGAAACACGACCCTTTTCTGAATTGAACATAGCTAGAGACATGAATTTCAAAGTGAAACAAAACCATTTTCCGATTTCAATCAAATAGCATCAACTTATAACCGTGGTACAGGTGTACAGCTTATGCGCATCATTGAGCAACAACTAAGTGCCACCAGTAGATGCATAGCACACCTAGCAGTAATTAAACCAGCAACAATGTTACCCACGCTACGTGTTCGCACAAATGCCGGCGAGAGGGTTTAGAGTGATTAGAGGTAAAGGGGGCACAGATTGATACAGTGGTCGGCCATGTCGAAGGTGGAAAGGCCGGCGTCAGCGTAGGCGAGCATGGCATCCACCGCGGCGTCGCGGTCGATGCGGCCCCACCCGCCGCTGGTCTGCCACATGCCGTTGAGCACCCGGCATATCGGCAGGGAGTCCCCGCGGTTGCTCACGGTACAAACCTTCGCCCCCGCCGCGGCCGTCTCCACCGCCGCCGCCCCGCCGCTCCCGGAGCACCTCGCGGGCCGCACGCTGCGGCGCGGGACAGGAGTTGCCGCCGGCGAGAGGAGGGTGCGAGCTGCCAACGACGACGACGACGACATGGGCGCGCGACGCAACAGACACAGAGAGAGAGAGGGAGATAAGGCGCTACTGGCCTCGATTCGTCACGGACGGGGACGGGGTAAATTTCACGCGATTATACAGTACGTGTCACTGCGAGTGGGACCCACTTGACAGATTCCTGCGAGGTGGCCTCATCCAGAACGGCGGGAGAGAGAGAGGCTTACAAATGTCAGCCATGTCGAAGGTGGAGAGGCCGCCGTCGGCGTACCGGAGCATGGCGTCCACGGCGGCGGCCGCCTCGTAGCGGCCCCACGACGGGCCACTCACCTGCCACATGCCGTTCACCACCCGGCACACCTCCAGCGCGTCTCCTTCCTTGCTCCTCACCGTCGTCTTCCTCTCCTCCCCCTGCGCCGCCGCCGCCGCGCAGCACATCCGCCGCCGTCCATGGCTATGGCTTCTCCTCCCCGGCGTAACAACAAGCCTGGGTGAGAGCCCAGCAGCCACGGCCATTCTACACTTCAGCTCCAAACAATAGCTTTGAACCGTGCAAGCCAAAGGCTGTAGAAAACTTTATTCAAATCTCAGCTTTATCAAGTGCCAATAATGCTTTATGTGGTACAGTAAAGACACATCACAATCAGAATCCCAACAAGAGGAGTATCATGTGGTCAAGTTCTGCAGTATCTGTGTAACATCGCGACCATGGACGACTGGAAATGTACATCAAAATTACGAGAATCTCAGATTTTGCTGGCGAACTGGAGACCTTCCTTCTTGAGCTCCTCTATGTTGGCAACCGGCGGCTGAGTTTTCGCGACCTTGGCAATGGCCTTGTTCTCATCAGGTGACCCACCCTCCAGGAAAGCACCCAACACCTTGCCGTCCTTGATCCAGTAGGACCCGAACTTGGGTTTGGCAGAGGTCGGGTCACTGTCGCCGAACAGGATGGTGTCGCCAACGTTGTCGCCGTAGAATTGCCATCCCAGGTCGAATGACCGGGAATAGAAGTATGGCAGGTAGTCATACTCCGGAACGGACTCGCCGGACTCCTTTCCCTTGATTGCCTGAAACAAGATGCAGTGTTTAAGCTAAGATATGATGAACCTAGTCAGAGTTAAGTAGCCACAACTGTTGCCTGTTGGTAATCAGAATCAGCACAAACAAAGTGTTAGGATTCCCAGTGGTTTGGTAACTCCAAGGTTTTGACATTTCACTGCTCGCAAAGACAGCTCAAAGAAATTAACACAAAGTTTGCACTATTCTTTAGTGCAATTTCATTATTTCAAAATACATTATCAGATGCTTATGCATTAGATCATTCTATTCCATGTGACTATACATTAGAGTGTCTAGTTTAACGTTATTCTTGCATGCAATATATTCAAATCATTATTGATTGACAGTGCAAAGAATTTTTCAGTGATCCAATTCTACCATGCTGATCAGGGATACTCATGAACGCCAAGTATTTGGTGGTTTTCCGATCAATTCAATAATTGCTTAACTCAGATCACTATCAAGTCAGATCCAAGTGCAGGCCACTATGTGGTGTTAGTTGTGACTACTGTATTCCAGAGAAACATAAGTGGAATGGCCTCACCTTTACAGCCTGCTCTGCAGACTTCCTAGCATGGTCAACATGTTCCACTCTCCTCAACTCATTGTACATCTTCATGGGGAAGGTGGCCACATCACCGACAGCATAGACTCCAGGAACACTTGTTTCAAAGAAAGCATCGGTCTGCATACAATTTTGGGCGTGTCAGATATTAAGGTATAAATAATAATGCACATGCTCAATTGTTTCAAGGAATGCAATCAAGATGGGCCAAATGCTATAAACAAGTTGCTTACAAAAAAAAAACAGCAAATGCACAGTTTTTTGACAAAGAAACTTCAGTTTTTTACACACTATTTCTTTGGTAGAAACATCACTAGAACCTTCTGTGGTCAAGCCTACAGGTTAAAAGCAAACTAACCTTAATTCCACCTTTCTCCTCAGCAACTTGACCTTTAAAGAGAGTAGTCAGTGGTCTGCCCCCAACACCAACAACAACAATATCAGCTTCAAGCACACTGCCATTCTTCAGCTTAACCGCCGTGACCTAGTAAATAGGGAACCAAAGGAAAGCAGACAGTCATTTGCATTCACACTGAGAGCTACAGAACTATTTTGGATTCAGAAATGTACATACATCACCATTAGCATCAGCATCAAAACCAACAGCTACTGTACCCTTCACGATCTTGACTCCTTTGTTAGTGTAGTAACTCTCATAGAAAGCCGCAATATCGGCAGTGAAGAGACGAGGCACTACAACAAGAGATTTTACAATGTCAGATTCCCGTCATCGAGAAACTTTCCACTATAAGTTTGTTTCGCATCATAACTGCATGCTAATTGTATGGGCAAAACTGATTCTTTTCATCTGATGTGCAGTAAGTAGTTGAACAGTAGTTAGTGAAAATATACGATTGATGACACTTACTGCACCAAGGTTCAGGAAACACCATAGTGACATCAAAATCGTTGATCTTCAACGCAGCACTAAGTTCTAGACCAATGTAACCTCCTCCTACAATAACTGCCTTTCCACCCTTCTTTGCTTGGATAGCTGCAACCAGCTTGTCAGCATCATCTACTTCCCTTAGATATAAAATGTTGTTGGAATCAGCTCCTTGAGTACCAAAATCTGATAGCTTGATGACCTGAAAAGCAAATAAAAAAAGAGCATGTAATTAATGTGTGATAGTAATAACAGCAGTGAGCCGATATTAAACAAATTTCACAGTTCACAACATACCGAGGAGCCAGTAGCAATGATCAAAATCTCATATGTAAAGGTTGCTCCAGCTGCACTAGTCAAAGTCTTGGAGGCAAGATCAGCTTTGACAATTTCAGTGCTCAGGATCAGCTCAATGCCTGCCAATAGAAGCAAATCATGATTCAGGAGTATGCTTAGAATATAAAAAAAATCAGTACATAAGTATCGTCCACTAAGGTGAGCAAAAAAATATTCAAATGGATGGTAATTAAACTCAACAATCACAAATAAAGCATTAAAGGGTGATCTGGTGCAGCAAGCAAAATGGCAATCAATACCTTTCTCTGAGTACCATTCGGGCAAAAGCCTCTCTCCTCCACTGCCAACACACACATGAAATCCTGGGAGTCTTGCAGCATCTATTCACAGAGAATGCAAATGGTGTTACTTTGAGCATACAAGTTGATCAATACACATGTGACGTAGAGCTGGCAGAGGTCAGATACGAAAAGGGAGAACACGGTAAGTGAAGGACTTACTCTGAGGAAAGAGGTATCCCTTGCTGAGAGCAGGGCGCTCATAAGGAGCCACCTGAAAGAGAACTTTTCGTAAGAAACACGATGCTGATGGTTAACAAGCAAGAAAATTTGACAGAACTTGCAAAGGGAAAAATAGCATTGTTTCTTGCGATGCCAAAATGGATTTACAACTTACAGGAGTTGTTTCTTTTGGCCCTGACAAGCAACTTCCATAATACAAATTTATTTATTTTTTTGAGCAAAGCATTATTGTAAGCAAAATTCCAACAATAGATTGAAGGTAGGTTAATTGTGATGTGCTTAAGCAAACGGCTTACAACAAGAACAGGTACGGTTCCAGTAAGTAAAAGTACCTAAGCAACTGAAGATTTAGTACAAACACGTGGCTTCCGTAATTAGCAAACAAATAACAGTTGAGGCAAGCATGCCACTCACATACTGATGTATGCAACTATTGCATAAGCACAACACATTTGCAATTGTTATGCTTTGTGGATAACAAAAATCTGGCATACTCTTAACTCGACTGAAGGCGTACTACCATTATGGATATGGAGCACCTAAACGACCTATAGAAAGAGAGCAGAAGAGAGCATTTTGTGTGTCGATCCGTGTGCGTGTGAGAAAGAGAGCATACGGCCTCCTTGGAGATGATGGCGAGCTCCCCTGGCTCAACACCCTGCTTGGCGAACTCCCGTGCCGCATATCCCTGCAAAATATTCAGAGAGAAAATTTAGCGTACTCTCGACGAGATCCGGAGCTGACCAAGATGAAATCAAGGATCCAAGCAAATAACTCCCACATCGATCTTGCAGTGAACTCCCGCAGCCTAACTAATGATACTAGAGTAGTACACCTCTCCCCTCCCAGACCGAGAAGGACGGTAGGTGATTTGCGAATTTGGGAGGCGCAAGTAGAAAAAAGAGGGATACAGACCGCCGCGACGCCGCCACCGAGGATGACGTACTTGAAGTGCTTCTCCGACGCCATCGCTGCCGCCTAAAACCCTAACCCCGCCGGCCGATCGATGAATCGAATGAAACGCTTACTCGATTGGAGAAGAAGAGAGGAAAAATTTGGGGGTAAAATCTCAAAGGAGTGGGTGGTAGTTGTGTTTTGTGTTCCCAAACGGATGGAGATCATACACTGACATGTGGGCAGCATGAGATAGAGGGGCCCACCCGTCGGTGACTGCACATTTAGCGCCCGACGGCTGACTCGGTGGGACCCACCTATTGGCTAGTCCCCGCCGTGGGTGTACACGTGGCGCGCTGCTGGCCGTCCGAACTTGTGATGGATGAGGACGCAACGTTGTCCGATGGATGGATCCAGAGGTTTCAGTTCCAGTCTATCTGTCCTCTAAAATAATGGATTTTTATAGTAGCGTTCTAGAACAATCTCGACGCATGCATACTCGTGTCGTGTTACCCCCTTTCCTCCACTCCTACTCTCGTGAAAGTGAACGATCGAGCAGATGTACAGCAGCTTAACCAAAAGAAAGATAAGGAGGTCAGCTGAGCTGCCGTGCAAAGGAGCTAGAACAAACCTAGGGGTTTGTTCATATTGTTGCTAAAATAAACTTTTTTAAAATTTGATAATACCGTAATTTTGATAGATTGGTAATATTGCTAAGTTTTGATAGGAAAGACAATATAATGATATCAAAATTTATAGATATTACCAATATTTGGAAAGAAACTAAGGTTGTGTTTGTTCTGTTGAGTTGGGAACCTATTCCCTCCACACGAAAAACGAAGCAACATATTTTCTTATGATTATTTAAGTATTTACTTTTTTTTGAAAAATGCATTAACATGATTTTTCAAAGCAACTTTCGTATAGAAAATTTTTTCAAAAACACACACCGTATAGCAGTTTGAAAAGCGTGTGCGTGGAACAAGAGGGATGTGAATTGAGAACTCAGAGTAAAGAACACAGCCTGAATGTAACCACATAATTATCAATTTTGTCAAATAATGGTATCGTTTAAAATAGCACTAATCTGAACACGTCCTAACTTAAAGGATTAATTAGACAGATGAGACAGACACCGGAGTACTAACAGTATTGTCGAGTTGTTTTTTTTTTCTTTTTGAGAAGACTCAATGTAGTTTTGCAACTCGCATATCCCTAATAACGCTTCACATCTGGCGCCACACGGACAGTGATATCAGATTACTAAGGCCATGGCCAACGGTGGCCGTACCCCTATCTAGGAAGTGGGCTAGAGCACACATGAGGCCCTCGATCTCCCAATGGAGGAGTACCCTCATATGGGTCATATATTCAATTCAAAACTTGTTGTCTGATGTTTTGATAAGATCAGATCTGCCTACCGCTACCGCTGCCATGGCTGCTTGCTATCATCTCTTTCCGCTATTCCACGTTTCCGGCCATCACAACTTGAGTACTACAGATCGATCGATAGAGCCAACTGCTGCGATTAAGTGTGCCACGATCGTCAGACATATTATGTTGCCGAAATGATTAAGCTACTACTCCTAACTTCCATTTCATTCTATGACCTTGTTTTAGGGGTTTAAGGTTCTGAGAAACAGCTGGTTAGTAGTCAGTTTCTGAGAATCTGGAGAAGTTAGGTTTTACAGCTTCTGACTTATAATTCATTATCTGAATTCTATAACTACAGATTATGAGAATTTAGGTAAAAATCTAAACTATTTGAGAGGTTCTGGGAGAAGTTTCAGTAGCTATAAGCTATCCAAACATGACCTATATGTCTGTCCCAACCCCTCTTCTCATTAACTGTCGGGTAATTAAGCTAGTGCTCGATCCATAATAATTGTTCAATGGCCATCAGTGTCAAAGATAGGATTAACATTACAGCCCAACAGTGTCATAGTCGATCCCGTGTCTCTACGTCTATGTAAACATCTAGGAGTATATCTGCATCGAATAATTGAATTGTTTGATCGCTTCCAAGTGAACGGACATGGCCATTCATTGACTGCACTGTACTACTGTAGAGTCAGTACTGAAATCTCTGATGCTTCTTCAGTCCAAGTAAATGCCGTTGGTTTCATTCCGTCTTTTAGGGAGGCCTCAACTTTGCATCAGAACACATGGATGCATATGCATGCTGCTTTATGCTCCACCGTCCGTCAGTCACAAAATATAATAATTTTAAACTACAAATATGAACAAATATTTATCTAAATTTATAACCTAAAAGTTACTATCACTAGTAGACATAGGGGTTCCCCACCCAAAAATTCGTAAAAACAACACATTACATACGTATACTTAGCTTAATACTTTACTCTTGATCTCTTTTTTCTCGACATATACATTTCTCTGGGCAATTGCTCACACCACTTATAGACCAACAGTCAACTACTTCGATTTTTCTAGCCTTAACCCACCAAATACCAATAGAAAGATGTCTACGATTGTTAATTGAATACTCAGTTTTAAAATTCTGCATCCATGTCACCCATCAATACTTTCTTCATCCCAATTTAATCTTCTATGAACTAAAAAGTATCAAGACCAAAAATATCAAAACATCCATCATTCTTAAATTAATCTTTATCGATCAAAATATTTCATCGCTTCATGTCCAAAATAAAATAATTCACATGTAGAGCATTCCACGATGCATATTTACTCTTTACATAAATAAATAAATAAATAAATAAACACTTTATTAAATAATAATTATTTAAAAAAAGATCTTAAATGATTACGTCGGGATGAATGGAGTATATTATAGGACACAGGAATTACTAGACGACGACGCGATAAATGCAGCAGTGCAATTACGACCATGTCTGCGTATAGGCACGAATGTGTCCAAGTGTGAAGTACTACAATGCCACCGGCATTGTATTGTGTGCATGAACACGTCAGACCAGGACTCTAGTATCAGTATCACCATTTATTTTGGTTAGGCCAAAACAATTAAAACTGCAGTGGAGGGTCGTCGACGTCTGCTTCGGGTTTGACTCTCTTCTCCCTCGATTAGTAATTAATATGTACTTTTTCTTTTTTTTTTTGAAACGAATACGTATTTTTTCTGTTCTAAAATAAATTTACTTCTAAACATAAACCTAGACATAATTATTTTTTTATTGGATTTATTTTAAAACAGAGGGAGCAGGCACTACTCGATCAATTCCATTTAGACCCAGTCAACCAAATACTACTACTGCTGCAACAAAGAGCAGTGTGATCTTACATGGATGAAATGTACTAAGAAACATCCATGATAAGAAATGATCAGGGCCTGATCATCAGGCAGGCAAGCATATGATAATGTCTGTAAAAAGAAGACGCGAGGTTAATTAGGACAGCAAGCACGTACCGTACGTAGCCACGTCAGATTAGGAACAAGGCATTCGAGTAGAGACTTGTGCATGCGACATGCGTGTCTGAATGCAGCATCCATCAGCATGTCTACACCTGTGACCTGCAACTGCATTGTACCCTTCATCAACACCTGGCTCACTTGGTGATGCCCATGATGGATGGATGCCCCTTCAGTTTTCAGGTAGCAGGAGGAGTACTTGCTCCAATTCAATCTGTTCCATGCATTGCGTGGTCCATTCCATTCACACGATCGATCGTGGCCATTTGATCCTAAGATAATCATCATGACATGACAGTTGAGTTTCCCTTGTACTAGTGTTTATTGCAAAATTTAATGAACGTTTTGGTACAAACAATAATCTTTATTAATCGAGTGGAAAGCCATCCTTTTGATTATTTTTTGCAAGAAAAAGAGGTTCCTGGCTGCCACGACGCAGATGACTAGCAACAGCGGGTCGGGTGGTAGTAGTTATCTGGTCAAATTGCACACCCATGCTCACCTTAAATGCCTTCTCCCCCAACCAACCGTACGTTGTATCTGCTCTTCTACTCCGATCGACTTCAATTGCATTTGCAATTGCAACCTCACCTGAAAAAAGGAAGAAAGAAAAAGTTGAAGAGAAGAAAATGGTGATGCTGATTCATGGGCATGATCATGGCAGAAACATCCAAAACCAACTAGTCACACAAATCCGCCCAAAAGATGAGCCTTTGCCATTAAATTTGCCCTCTTTTCTTCTCTTCTCCCTTCTTCTTCTTCCTTACTAGTACTCGTAGTAGTACTAGGATCATCTCGTGACATTCTTGAGCTACCTGGCCCCTGCACAATTGCACATGCTGATGCAGACGCCCTTGTGAAAAAGCGACGCCTTTTCATCCATCTCTCCGAAAACTCGGTATCGCCGTCGCTGAGACTACGCCGATCGGGTCGAGCTGGCAGCAATGCGAGACTTCTCCTGCTTCGGCGACGGCGCCGTCAGCCTCGCGGCTGCGGCGGCCGCCTCAGCTGCCGCGGCCGGGGCGGGCGCGGCGCTTGACCGCTCGCTCCAGGCGGCCACGGCGACCGTCTACAAGGCCGCCTTGTCTTCGCGCAAGGAGATCCTCGTCAGGGTCATGTGGACCAGGAGCGTCGCCGGTGCGGCGCCCGGTGCTACTGGCCTCGCCGTCGCCGTCGACGAGGCCTCCCGGTCGTCTCCCTCGTCCGCTGCTGGTTCAGCAGCGACGCCTCGCCGATCGGCCGTCACGATGGCGAGTTCGCCGCAGTTCCTGCACAAGAAGCGCGGGACCCGGTCGTTCGTCACCGAGGCCGGCACGGTGGTGTCCATCTACTGGGACACCACGGAAGCCAAGTACCCCGCCGCCGGGTCGGGGTCCCCGGAGCCGACGCGCGACTACTACCTCGCCGTTGTCGCTGACGGCGAGCTCGCGGTCCTCCTGGGCGGGGGCGAGGTGGCGCGGGAGCTCGCACGCCGCTTCGCCGCGGCGCCGCGACGCGCGTTCCTGAGCCGGCGGGAGCAGCTCCGCGCGGTGCCGGCTTCCCCTGCGGCGGCGGCAGCGGCGCTGGCGCACAGCACGCGGTGCAGGTTCCGGGACGACGGGGCGGAACACGAGGTGACGGTGGTGTGCCGCGGGGAGGAGTGGGGGTCGAGGGACGGGGAGGTGGCGGTGAGCATCGACGGGAAGAAGGTGGTGGAGGCGCGGCGGGTGAAGTGGAACTTCCGAGGGAACAGGACGGTGGTGCTCGGGGATGGCGCGGTGGTGGAGGTGATGTGGGACGTGCACGACTGGTGGTTCGCCGGCGGTGGCGGCGGCGGGGCGCAGTTCATGGTGAAGGCGCGCGGTGGGGCTGGAGACGGAGATGGCGGGAGGGTGTGGATGGACGAGGAGATGGCCAGCAAGGGCCAGCCGCCCGGAGGATTCTTCCTGCACGTCCAATGCTACCGCCGGTGATGAACGGCGGCGGTGGCTAGAGAGATGTAGTGAATGGTGATTCTTTAATTAATCTGTCAAACCTTGCAATTTGTCCTTTTCTCTTCAGTATAGGAGTAGTATCCCTGACCAACGTCGATAGTTGTGCTCTTGTCTCTACTTGAGGAAGTTTCCAGGGCCTGGCCCTATCGCATCGAATGTTTGTACACTAATTAGAAATATTAAATATAGACTAAAATTAAAACCTATTTCATAACCTGGACTAATTTATGAGACGAATCTATTGAGCCTAATTAATCCATGATTAGCCTATGTGATGCTACAGTAAACATGTGTTAATTATGGATTAATTAGACTTAAAAAATTTGTCTCGTTAATTAGTTCTCATTTATGCAATTAGTTTTATTATTAGTATATGTTTAATACTCTTAATTAGCGCTCAAATATCCGATGTGACATGAACTAAAAATAAGTCCCTGAAAGCAAACAGCCCCATAATTCCGTAAAAATGGTTGCAAACATGCAATTTGGAACGGAGCAGTATAGTATGAGCAGAGGGACAGATGAACCAATTCTTTCTCTCGGTTTCCCTCAACAAGACAAAAAGCAATATTTGTTTTTTTCCTTTTCCCAGTTTTACCATGAACCAATTTGAGTACTAAAAAAGTTCAGTGTAGCATAATAACTAAGAATGCTGTCATTTTAGATCACCACAAAACATCCTGGGCCTCGCGCGTTTGGGTCCACCAGGGTGCATGGGCTGCAATTGAGGCCCATGCTGTGATAAGCCGCCACTTCCCCTTCCTCCTCGGCCACCGGACTCAGATACGCCGTCCAATCCCTCCTCCGATGACTACGCCATGGAGGCCGAGATCATCGCCGCACACGATGACCTCCTCCTCATCCGCCTCATCCTCGGCCATGTTGACAACCATCAGAACAAACTCCTC
The DNA here is from genome assembly GCA_000573905.2 of Oryza punctata. Classification (NCBI taxonomy): domain Eukaryota; kingdom Viridiplantae; phylum Streptophyta; class Magnoliopsida; order Poales; family Poaceae; genus Oryza; species Oryza punctata. The sequence continues at coordinate 28,460,883 of CM002496.2, read as the reverse complement.
TCCGACAATGCCACCATTGCCAGGTGGTCTCTCCTACTTGGAGCATCGCACAACCAACGTCATCAACCTCACTCACCAATCTCCTGGTCTCATGGCTTTCGTCGACCTCTTGCTCATCAATGTGCTTGACAAGCTGGAACAGCCACGCTACATCCCATTGCCACCATCGCTCAAGCAGGGTAAAGTGATTTCCGGCAGGGCCGACCCAAAAGATGTTCGTGACATTGCCATCGACGCAAAAGGTCACATCAACTTTGTTGAGCTGGAGGTCGATGCTCTTCGACACGAGTCGGATAGAACCGCTTACATCTCTCAGGGCTGGACGGTTGCCAAATGGAGCTGCATCAATACTGAATCTGACGATTGCTGCTGGCACATGGACTGCAAGCTCAATGCTTCTGACATCTCTCATCTCATGCCTAATCCCAACCTTGGAGAGACTCCATGTAGGTCATCCCTTGCTCACTTTGGACAACAATGGTGATGTTGTTTACTTCATGGCCAAGGTCGACCACCGCGATTACAAGGCATGGGTCATTCCTGTTGACATGAGGAAAAGGCTCATACATGAACCAGCTGTTTTTCACGGTGCTAGGCGTACTCTTGGCATAAGTTCCACCTTCATACAAACCACCATCTCCAACTATCCACAACCTGCTCCAGGCCGGTAATAATTGATATTTTACAGCATCGTAAGGTACCTAGCTGTGTGGTTACTTGTGTAAATCACTGTAGAGGACGACGACGACGTAAACTATTTAAGCACATATAAGAAAACATTTTTCAAAATAAGGGGCATGCATGCATGAGTTTCCCAGATTAGTTTGAGATTGGATAAGAATGTGATATTGTTGTTGCTAGTAGTTTCTCAGGTGCTTGTGCCACTATTCTTAGGTTTAGTGGAACTATAATTCCGCTTTGTCTTTCAATTGTCTTGCAAAGAGAGGCACAAAGGAAAATAACAATGTGACTTCTACTTTAATAAGAGCTTGTATACCTTGGCTGGTGTTATTGTATTTCAGAACTATAATTTATGCCATTATCTGCCCACATTTTCAGCGGTGATTTTAGTGGGAAGGGTAAATTAATTTCTATAGTTGCTATAAATTAGTTCTTGGCACCTTTTGTTACCTAAAAGAAGGTTTATCGGGTGTAGGTAAAAAGAGAAAACAGAAACAGCCTGGGATGTTGCTGGGATCCTCAAGGAAGTCCGAAACTCCCTATTTGACAAATGTGGTGCTGCCACTGCCAACGAGGCACGGTGTGCAAAAACAACCGGATGCCGAAGGAGGGAGCATGGAAGCTGAATTTTCAGATAATATGTTATTAGAATAAGCTGGGATATGAGTAAGAGTGGTAATTATCATGTTTTATTGATTTAGTGTGATCCCGTATCAAGACTATGATCCCTCGGTTATTCTCTCCTATGTCGTGCTTGTATGTGTACGGGACGACCTGAATGAACTCAGTTCAGACATTTTTCTGTCCTATCCATGTAGTACACTTGTTTTATCACTCTGCTGAGTATGTTCTGTGTCTGAGCCAGTTGCACTAAACTGCCTCCCTTGTATCCCTTCTTTTCAAAGCCGTAGACCACGGCAACTCCTCGACAATGATGGCATTGACAAGCAGCGTATAACAACGGCAATTAGTTAACCTATAATAAATACTTTTTTTTGAACTAGGAGAGCAAAGCTCCCCCTATTTCATTAAGAGAAATGAGATTAAATAAGTCTTACATACTACTTATCAGCAAATTGCCTCCTGTAAGTTTTTTCTTTTTGCCTCACCATCGTCTTAGTTTGTAAAGTTTCAGAACTGTATACAAACTCTACCAACTAGTTATTACAGCTACCAGACTACGCAACAAAAACGCAATTGCTTCTTTCTTGTTTTTCCAGACTACCATCTCCTTAAACAGCCTCACGAACTCAAGCAGACGCCCAAGAAAACTCTTATCATTCTTCTTCTCCACATATTCGTCTTGAATTGATGCTCCACCCATGATTGGCGCCGTATACTTCATCGGCTACCCGTCTTAGGAGCCTGGCTCCCTCCCGCAGCTTTCCTGCCTTGCCCTTCTTGGTCTGCAAAATGGCCCAACCAGAAATATAATGAGCTACCTGTATAATCACTTCAACTGGATCTTTTGGTGAATATTATCAAAACATTTCTAATCTTCCACATAGTCCACATTACTGTTGTGACCCCTACTGCCATTAGGTTCTGAGTCCTTTTAGGGAATTTCTTCGACCCCTGCCCCATTAGATCATACATCCCCCTCGGTATGCCACAATCAAACACACAGCTAATAATATTCCAAACAAATCTTGATAAACCGCAATGAAAGGATCAATACTATATTTGCTATTACAAAATTGACATTCATCAGTGCCCTTCTTCCACGATTTTATAATTTTTTTACTTTAAAAATAAACTCTTTCAAAACTTATTTCTTAAGATCTGAATCTTTTGGCCATGCCAGCTAAACTGGTATGGCAAAACAACACTGTCACACTAATCTGGCTGGTGTGACAATGTTATTTGGTCACGTTGGTTTGGCTAGCGTGGCCCCATGACAGGATAAAACTATCACACCCGCTGCATGTGGAGTCTCAGTGTTTTTTTGCAATATTAGGTGAGCTGGCATGGTCAAAAGATTCAGATTGTGGAAATAAGTTGTTGAATGGTTTGTTTTTAAAATTAAGAAAACAAAATAGTTCAAAAAATAAAATAAAAAATTCTTCTTCCACCCCCTTTTGATGAGGTTATCTTTAGTCAAAATACTGTTCTTCAGAGCCAGCCATACAAACACCTCACTTTTTACTGGAATCCTAAATTTCCAGTCTTTTAAAAGGGAAACCGCTGTCCTGCATTTTCATGGCATGAGAAAGATTTTACTGCGAATTCTCCATTTTTGGTCAATATCCAAATGAGTTTATCTTTTCTTCTTTTTCAGTTTAATAAATACATTTATTTGGTGTATGTATATGTAAACTATATTAATATATTCATATTTCCCAATAAAACTCCCTATAATATACGGAGGTGGTATCAACTTGAACATAATCCTAACATCCACAAAGTACCAAGGGCCTACAGAAGGATCATAACAAGGTCTTTGCATGCTGGGATTTCCAGCTTTCGATCCAGTATCCGACTTATCAACAACATCCGAAAGAACAGACAACACAGGGAAGCTTGGGCCTACAGCAATCATCCAACTCCTCTTGTTATACCAAGTGAGATGTCCACCGTCAACTGCCTAATGGCTGCATCATTTGTCAACATGAACATGTTAACTCTTTTATATAAACCATGACATATCTGGCCAGATCAGTTGCCAGTCTGAACATGTAAGCCACAGTCATCACTGTCAAGTGTCAAAATCAATTATCATTCTAAACATGTTGAGTCTGACATAAGCCACAAGAGATCTATCAATCCTACATCCAAAAAATGTAACAAGGTTCATCGCTAAAAGCCCTTCATCTCACTATGGCCAAAAAAGTATCATGAGCAATTGAGTTTCTTTTTCCATCAATCTTAGTCGATTTGTGATCTGCAACCTATGCAGCCAGGTTGTTGACTTGCCTGAAATATCACATCGACTCGAGATTACTCAAATGTAACAAGAACAGAAACTAACATGTTAGTGTTATTTATAACAATCTAGAAGCAATCTAATGCAGCTAGTTCAAAAGAGAACAGAAATATTTAAATTTGTCTCACCGGAGACCTTGAAGGCATCACAAGAGGATTTAAACCTACAAAAATTACATATTTTTAAATATGTGATCCGAATTTAGACCCACAATATATATTCGGATTAGTTTCCTAGTAGGACTCAGATTAGTTTCCTAGTAGGACTCCCTGCCGTTTCCTAGTAGGTGTCTTTTTCTTTTATCTCCTATACATACTCTTGTAAGCCGTACGGAAAGGGAGAGAAGTTCCCACTATTATTCCCTACGTTTGTAATCAACTCCTCAATAGTGATCATTGTTGATGCTTGCGTGTGCCAGGAGCATAGCCGACTCTTCCTCCTCCACCTGTGCGACGTGGGCCTAGCCGCGTTGTGGCTGTCGACAGTCTTTGGCCCAATGGCCAAGCTTGCCACAGTTGTGGTAGGTGTCGTCTCGTGCCAGTCTGTGATTGCCGGCGCCGCCGCCCTGGGCGCCTCTGCGGGTGCCACCCTTGGTGCGTCCTCGCACCCTGACCTAGACGCCTCCGCGCCCCTTGCGCGGCTTGCCGCGCTTGCGGCCGCCTATCGAGGAAGAGGACTTCCCCTTCTTCCCGTCACCCTGACAGGCCTCCCACTGTTCCCGAGTGAGATGGAGCTTCCTGCAAATGGTGATAGGCCCCAAGAGAGGTTGTGGCTCGTCGCCATCGACGACCTTGAGGCGACCTATCGCCTCCTTGATCGACATCGTGGAGAGGTCCAGCAGAGACTCGATCGAATGAGCGATCTGCTTGTACTTCTCTGGATGCAACGGAAGAGCTTCTCGATGGCTCTCTCCTCGTCGTAGGTGTCGTCGTTGTATTGCACCAACTTCTGCAGTAGAGTGTTGAGACGTAGGACAAAGTCATCAATGTCCTCACCTGGCTTGAAGGCCAGATTCTCCCATTCCTTGCGAAGTGCCTGCAGTGTGGACTTGCGAGCGCGGTCGCTGCCGATGCGTGCCGCAGCGATGGCGTCCCAGGTCTCCTTGGCAGTCCGTTTCTGGGAAAGCGAGAATTGCATCTCCGGCGGGACTGCACCGATGAGGGCATCTAGCGCCGTTGATCCTCGTCGTAGTCGACGTCGCCGTACCGGACTGGCTCCCACATGTGCCGCACCTGAAGCCTTATCCTCATCATCGCGGCCCACTCGACGTAGTTGGTCTTGGTGAGGGTAGGATCCCGTTGTGACCACGGTACCGGTCCAGGGAGGGAGAGCCGTGCCGCCTGCAACGGCCGCGATCTCCGTCGACCCAGTTGTTGCCGCCGGGAGCGCCGCCGTTGTGCGTGCCCCGGCCACGGTTCCATCGGCGCGTCCACGCCCGTCTGGGCTGCCGCCGTGCGCGCCCCCGCCAGGAGCGCCGCCGGCGCGTCCGCGCCTGTCTGGGTTTCCGCCACTGCGCATGTGGGGTTGCGCGGCTGCCCACTGCTCCGCTCGCTCGCGAGCTGCCTCCCTTGTCGGCTCATCATCGGTGCTGCCATAGGTGAAAATAGGGATGTTGGAGCTATTGTCGCGCGGATCCTTGAGCTCTGCCGCCGCCGCACGTTCTGCATCCGCTGCTGCTGCTGCTTCCACTTCCGCCCTTGCCGCTGCCAGTTCCGCCGCCGCCAGCCTTGATGCCCTCGCTGCCGCCGCAGCGGTTTCTGCCGCGGCAAGCTCGGCCTCCTGCCGGTGCCGCGCACTCGAGGCGACCGAGCGCTGAGACTGTCCTGCGGACATGGCGTGCTACTAGGGGCTTGCTGCGTGGGGAGGAGGCTGCCTCTGACGAGCTGCTGCTCGTCAGCGCAGGGGAAGAGGGATGAGCAGGAACAGGCGGTGTTCCTGCTGCCAGCTGAGAACAAGGGGGAACTCGAGAGGGAGATGAGCAAGAGATGTCTAGGCTACAGGATAGGACAGCTCTGATCCAGATGTTAGTGGCAGAATCCTTACTCTCATCGAGAGGATGGCGTTAGAAGAGTTGGGGCAATTTTCTGTTTTATTTCTCTCAAATGCCATGCCAACCTGAGGGGTTGGGGATACATATTTATAGTCAACCAAACCAGCCAAGCATATGTTAAGATGCTAGTCTAAGATGCTAAAAGCAGATGCTGTCCTAAAATCAAATGTTGTCCTAAAAGCTGAAAAAGCAAAAGGAACACAAGGATCACACGGAGACCAATAGCACAAGGCTTATTCCATCAAAATCATGCGCAAACCAAATTAATCCCAATCATGAGCGCACCAAAAGCATCAAATACAAATGTTAAAAAAAAGAACAAAAACCTAAACGATTCGGCCTCGATGTCTTGTTACCTCCAATGGAACAAGGTAAGCGTGATCCACAAATCGATCCAGCAAGGCAAACTCAAGAGGCCATACTATCGCAGTGCATAGTAAATATAAATGTATTTACCTGTTTTGGTTGTAGCAAATGTGGAAGGCCAGAAATTTATCCATCTCTTTGAGGTGATCGAAGTGCACCAACAGCTCATGACTCCTTGGAAGAAGGGCTGTAGCTTCTGTTGGGTAAAATGAGAGCTGATCGGCTGGGGCAGTGTAGCTATAGAAATAGAAATATTGAGTCACATATACATCATCTACCCTATAGTTCAACAAATGGTTTTACTCATTCATCGTATGACATATCCAACGATCTAAAATCAACCGATGATATTGATCTGACGGTTCCCTACCTCCCTCCCGATCCGATCCAGATCAGAAACGCCTGCCACCCCCCAAGACAAAATCACCGCCCCTCCCTCCTCCTCTTTCTATCTTTCACGCGCTCCTCAGCTCCACCCATCCGCGTCGCCTATCGCCGCCCTCCATCTCGCCGCCGCCACCTCCTCCGCCCGCTGCTCGCCGCCGCCACCCCCCATCCGCCCGCTGCCCCTCCTCCCCCCATCTGCACCCCGAGACAAGTACCGATTAGTTCGCCGCCGCCGGAGTCAACATCCTGCCCTCCATCTCGCCACCGCCAACCCCCTCCGCTCGCTGCTCGCCGCCACCACCCCCCATCCGTCCGCCGCCCCTCCTCCCATCCCATTGCCCCTCCTCCCCCATCTGCGCCACCGGGACAGGTGCCGGCCAGTTTGACGCCACCGGAGTCGCCATCCCGCTGCTCGCGCGCCTCCACCTCGGGGACCACACCACTGCCTCCGCGCCGCAACAGGCTGGCGCCGCCGATCTGGGCCGTTGCTGACTGGACCCGCCGCCTCGCTCCGCCATTGCCTCTGCTAATAAACACCATCATCCTCTCCCGCCTTGCCGCAACCATCCTCGTGGATGGGATTCCCTCCCTCACGCGACACGGTAAGCTGTGCATCGCCAGGTTTGTCCTTGGGGATTGCCCATATCCTCTCCTAATCTCATCCCGTTAATGACTAGACTGCCACAAGATTGGAAGTCAATTCACTGCATTTGTTGGGATCCTTATTCTGTAGCAGCGAAGTATTCGTTATTCAGGATACTGGTGGATTGATTGGATCAAGTAGTTTGAGACGGATTCTTTTTTTAGAAAGGGTTTGAGATGATTCCCTAAGTGATTTTTAAATACATTTTATCTTGTAAATTTTTTATTTTTTTTGGGTGGTTGAACGATTGCAAACGTATGGTGCATCACAAGTTGCTGGACAAGTTCTTCAGAAGTACGACTTTGTCATGTTTCTGTAATTATATCAGGATTAACTATGAATTGATTTTGCTCTTGTGATTATTATAGAGTTACAGTTCAAGCTCGTGGATGCCGCTGGTTTATATTCTGTGATTAACAATATAATTAAAAAAGTAAGGTTACTTCGATTATATACTGTCGCTTGAACTTTATTTACTATGCAGGTGCAGAGTGAAGACCCTCTTCGTGCAGTATCTGGTTTACAGGAACCTGTCTTCAGAGCTGAAAAGCTTTTGAATAAGTTGGATCCGCAGCCAAATATTCATGGTAACACGCACTCAGACTGTCATTTCTCACTTGTTTTAAGATCACTCATCGAAAGGAAAATTGATAGGGGGAAATTAAGCAATGAATCCTTTTAATTAACCCTCAGGGAGAGGGAAATTGATTTTATTGTACTTGGTTTAATAGTTTCAAGCTTGTGTCTATGATTATCAGAATGCTTGCCATTAGGAAATGTATATCTTTGTTCCCATTATGTTTATCATTAGAGCCCACGCTAACTGCCCGTAGCATAAATCCAGTTATATGGTCAAATGGAGAATATGGAGCCTACGAGATTGTTAAAATTACTGGACATCCCCTTTACCAATTGGTTATATGTAGTTTTCATGAATTAATTTTGAACATGAGCAGGCAGACCTATAAATTATATACCCTGATAGCATTCTGGTGTGATCTATGCACTAAAATTTGAGAATGCTGAATTTACAAGATGGTGATTTGGTGCCTTTCATTAATTATTCTGTCTTGTGATAAATTAGGAATGTAATCTCTTTGTTTTTTTCTCTGCATTGAGTAGCACAAGTATATAACCAGTGCATGGGTACTTGGTACCTTCTGCATATTTTCTGCATGCTTGGTAATATGGTCCACCGATGATTGTGCTATACTTATAGGATAGAAGACCCTTTTTGCAACCTCAGAATAGTTCTTATTTGAAATGGATTTCCCATGGGCCCTTGTAGCTTAGACATTGCATTCCTGTAAGAAATGATTTAAATATCGTTAGGATATAAATCCAGAGGCCATGCACCGACACCAATAGAAAATATATAAATAAATTCTCTATGAAATTGCTGTTAAATAATAAGGTCATGATGGTAATAATAAAACAATTATTTCTGTTTTTATAGAAAAATGACCACCAAAAAAAGATTCATATCAGACTTATCTTATGGTAGTGGCTAAAAGATTATATAAGTTTTGACAAGCAAACATATTGTTAATAAAACAATTTTCCATTAGATATGTGATTCTGGAGTTTTGATTAAGCAGATGGATTATCTATCAATGCACATAAAATTCAATGTATGTATCACAGATTGTTTGTTCAAGATACATGTATTTGCTTGAATATAAACATTTGGCTGTGTGGGATAACTTTCTCTTTACAAATTAGTTTTTGGTAAAGCACCAAATTAACTGTTAGTGAAATTGCATGTGCATGTACATACCTTTTTGTGCATAGGAATAAACACGGTAGTCTGTTAGACCCTTCAACGCAGCAACCAATTAGCTCTACACCGTTGGGGTGCTTGACATTGGATATGACATTAATCACTGTCGATAACTGATTTGCCCCTTGCTTTGATTCAGCTAACAGCATTTTAATTAAAATTTGAGTGACATCTTTCATGTTTGTTTGCATCTCTGTCAATAACAAAAATAGGAGAGAGCAGTAAAAAAGAAGTGGATTAATTAAGGCTAGCCATTCTCAATAGACTGATGTAAATGTATCCAGTCTTGCACCCAATACGGAAACTTGGAACTGGAGTATTGTACCTATGGAAAATTTTGGTCTATGACATTCACATTCTTTTGTAGTAGTTTGTATCTTCTAACAAATTCTTGAGGTGTCTTTCATACAGAAAAGTGTCTAATACTTAAAAAACTGATGTTTTGCATCTGTCCAAACATGTATCGCCTATCTGCCTTCACAATTTTTTGCAGAGTGCAGGCCATGACAGATTATGTGTATGTGTAACCCCCGATCTCCTTCCCTCTCCGCCTCACTGATCCCCTCCGACGCGCGTCGCCCCAGTTCCCGACCATCACCGTGCGGTCCGCTCGCCCGCGATCTCCTTGCTGTCGCCGTTGGCCCAAGCGAGCGCGAGGACTCCAGCCCATGACGACAGGACAATGATGATGTGGTGAGGCTGTAAGTTCTAACTTTTAAATTTGTATGTGTGCGTCGATGATTTAACCACTAAAGAGTGGTTTTGATTGATGGAATTTGTTTTTAAGCCATGCAACAAAAGCTTTCAGATAATAATGCTGAACAACATCACCTCATTTATTAATTGTCTGCTAGACTATCTATGGTTCAAAATTTCACTTTACTATAGTTATGAAAAGTTAGTTATTCAGTTACATCGATGAATTTACACGATCTGGAACTATTTCTGGTACCAACTAATGTGATTTCTCACAAATAATACAGGTCGTTCAAGGTTGATACAATACAATGTATGGAGCTACTAAATTAGCTACATTCATATACCTCAATATCATATTTTTTTTAAAAAAAAACTTGGTGACAGTTCCATAGATATAAACATTGTTCTTAGAAGAATTAATTAACATTCTCATGAAATCATCTGCTTCATTATTATGATGTGCTCCGGAATTAACATATGGAGTAAATTACAATTATTTTCATTCACACTATGCCGACCACTATATACTTTTTTTTACAGGTGAGGTCATTTACATTTGTGAATCTATTGTAAATATTCATTGGAGCTGGAGACTGATTCTATGATTTTGCAGCATCTAAAGTGTCTAAGATTTTTGTTGTTACATGATTGCTGGCTGAATATGTGAGCTATATTTTGGTGTATTTTTATAGTTGATGGTCATCCAAGAAGACCACAAATGTTAAGCCGTGCTATTGATATGATTGTTTTAATATTCATTAGGCTGATCATCATATACTCTGCACATATGAATTTTGTAAATTATGCAAGAGTGCTCTTTTAGTATTGTAGTACTGATTATTATTTGATTCTCATTATAAAATATCACCGTAGCGTTAGCACGGGTATATTATTCGAAAAGAACATACTTAAGCAGAAACTGCATGAACTTTGTGAAATGGAGTCGAGAATAATAGGACACCGACACGACGCGACCGTGTACCGCTGCCCCAACCCGACGCAACGCTATTCCCACCAAAATTACCTACCACGGCTACCGCCTAGGGTTTCGCCGTCGCCATGGACCTCCCCGCCGTCGCCGGCCGCCGCACCACCACCTACTCCCTCCTCTCCCAGTACCCCGACGACGCCGCCGTGCTCCAGCGCCAGTCCAGCGGCAGCAGCTACGGCGCCGGCAGCTCCCTCTCCGCCTCCAGCGACTTCCCCTTCCACCTCCCTTCCGCCACAGCCGCCCCCGCCGCCGGGGGCTCCCCCTGCAAGAGCTGGGCGCAGCAGGCCGAGGAGACGTACCAGCTCCAGCTCGCCCTCGCGCTCCGCCTCTGCGCCGACGCTGCCTGCGCCGCCGACCCCGCCTTCCTCGACCCCGGCCACTCTGCCACCGCCAGCGCCGGGTCCTTCCCGCTCCCGCCCCCGACGCCTTCTGCCGATTCCCTCTCGCATCGCTTCTGGGTGACCGCCTCATGCCTTCACCACTCCCATCTATTTCTAGGATTTGTTTACACACCATCACACAGGAGTAGCTCGATTTGGATTAGAGATCAGAATGAATGATTGCTCTACCCGACCCATCCTAGTAGTCTGCAGCAATTCTATCTTCTGCGCACCTCCTTAGAACTGCTGTCTCATTTCTGAAGCTCTTTGATGCCCTATCTTTAACATTTCAGGTCAATGGCTCGTTATCCTACAGCAATACCATACCAGATGGTTTTTACTTGATTCATGGCATGGACCCCTTTGTCTGGTCACTCTGCACTGATGTACTCGAGGAGAACCGCATTCCCTCTATTGAATCGCTCAAGTCTGTCCGCCCAGATGATTCTTCCATTCAAGCCATTCTCATCGATAGAAGAACCGATTTTGATTTAGGTATGCTGGAGAATTACGCTTCCAGCTTCTTGTCCAGTTCTGCCGACATGAAGGATGTGATAAACCAGCTAGCCAAGCTTGTGTCTTCCAGAATGGGGTGAGCATTGTACAACTAATCTACTCATCAAAAGTGTCTTAGTATGGTCTTGTTTCTGTGGTTTCTAACTTACTTGTTTCAATTATCAAGGGGCACAACCTCCAACGAAGAGAGTTTTCTTCCACGCTGGAAAGAGTGCAGTGATGCCATCAAGTCAAGTACAGGGTCTATCGTTCTCCATCTGGGAAAGTTACCTATTGGTTTTTGCAAACACCGCTCTTTGCTATTTAAAGTACGTTTGGCTTCTCTTTTTTTTCCCTGTGTGTGTGTGTGTTAAGTTACTTTCCTCTTTGCCCATTTGTTGAAATTTGCACAAATGAAAAACAGAACTGCAGCCAAAATTTAGCAGCTAATGATTAATCACATTTCTCCTCGGTCAGAATTCATGTAGAATCGTCAATACATAGCTTGGCAAGGATGAATAGTCATAATTGTTTTACTAGCTCCCTACTTTGAGAGTTTGAGTCATATCTTATTGAACCCTGTATATTGCAGATGTTAGCAGATAAAGTCAATGTTCCATGCAGAGTAGTCAAGGGCTGTAAATACTGTAAAAGTGATGATGCCACCTCCTGCCTCGTACGCTTTGGGCTTGAAAGGTACATGCCTTATGAGTTGTGAAGATATGTGAATGAGTATCCCTTTAATATCTTGGCTATTACCTAGTTTTGAGACACCAGCATTTCTCTACTCGGGAGATCTTACTGTCACATAGTAACCAAAGTGTTCTTGTAAATATAAACCATGAACTTATGCTTTGTTGCCACATGGAATATTTGTCATATCAACCTGTATTTTGGCAATGCTGATTGGTTGCTAGATATTGACTTAGTGTATGTTGTAAATCTTTCTTTATATTTTCATTTTGGCAGGGAGTATTTGGTTGATCTAATTGGGGATCCAGGCCAATTATCTGATCCTGATTCGTTTGTCAATGGACCCTACTCACTATCAGTGCCCTCACCTCTCCGGCCTCCAAAATTTAGGTCATTGGAGATCACATCAAATTTCAGCTCGGTTGCCAAGCAGTATTTCTCAGATTGTCACTCTCTCAATCTCTTATTTAATGAAGCTTCCACAGGTTTTTAACTTCCTAACTTTTATCATTTATTTTTTTCGGAGTTTATCTCTTCACTGTTTAAGTGTCAATAGTGCTTCATAACATATATAATTTTCCATGAAGTAGTTGGTAATTCGTTATAGGCCGAAAAGAGGATTTCATCTAGGATGGCATGCGGTCTATCAGGTGTTTGACACAGACCCCACATCTGCTATGTTTCAGGTGCTACTAGTAGTGCGGCAGTTGCTATGGACCAACCATATTCTACTAGAAAGCATGACACAAGGGATGACATTATGAGCAGCTGGGTGCCAGTAAAAGGTGATAGCTCATGACAATCTACTGGGATTCATGAACAAACTGTTTCCTTTTGTTGACTATTATTAAATATATCTTCTTTTCTGAACCAGCTTAGATCCTTATAATGTCACAACAAAGTATGTACTCCGAAATTATCACTTTGCTGCCTATGCTCGAAAGTCCGAAGATATAAACAGCTGCATGCCCACTATACTTCGATATGTGTGCATTTTTTTTGGTCTTGAGTCATTTTTTTTTTATGTAGGTCAAGCAGCTATAAGCTCGGATGCTATTCTGCCAGAGGCTCCCCGAGAAGTTTTACCGCTTATTACTTCCTCCAACTTGAAAGCCGACAAAAAGAAAGAGTTTAAATTAATAGAGGGGAATCAGCACTTACGAAGTACAGTCAGTGATCTCTCACTCGCCGTGGATGATCTGATCATTCCATGGAACGAATTGGTTTTGAAGGAGAAGATTGGAGCAGGTACATGTGTGCAAATAAAATTTGAAAGTTTAAGAATTTCTAGTCCATTGCCAAATAAAAGAGTGTTTTCTATGCTCTTTCATACATACATACATACATATATATATATATATATATATATAAAATTCAGTGCACCAGCAATCTTAGCCTTTTAGTCATACTTGTGTTATGGTTGACTTAACATAATTGCATGTATCTTGACTACTAAATGTACAACTTTGTGATGTTCATATACTTGCTTTCTTTATAGGTTCGTTTGGAACAGTTCATCGTGCTGACTGGAATGGATCGGTATGCCTTTTGCATGTTTTATTTATTGATAATCCTCACTGAATTCCTAATGGTTCAGTGTTTTTAACGGAACGAGCCCTGCCCTTTGTGCTGAATGTTTTGGCTCAATATTGGAATGAACTTTGTATTACCATAGGATGTTGCTGTGAAGATACTTATGGAGCAGGATTTTCATCCAGATCGCTTCAGGGAGTTTATGAGAGAGGTTTGTTTAACTTTTTCTTTGATGCGGTAAAGGCTGTTGAGCTTGCTATTTTCAGTATTATGTTTCTTCATTCCTGAAAAAAAGTATTATGCTTCTTGAATGAATGGCTACTAGCCACAATGTGTTGTGCCCTGGCCGTGTTTATGCATTTACGGAGCATCCCCATCCATACTAGTCACCTTATGAGTTTCTTCTCGTTGTTATAGGTTGCAATAATGAAAAGCCTGAGACATCCAAATATTGTTCTTTTCATGGGTGCTGTTACTGAGCCCCCCAACCTATCAATAGTTACAGAATACTTGTCAAGGTATGGATGTGCCTTCAAGCTATTCCGTTAATTATCTCAATCATTTGATAGCAAGTTGGTTCTCTAGTTTAATGCGTCCAGCAAGTGATGCCATTTTTCATTGCAGAGGTAGTTTGTACAAATTATTGCACAGGAGTGGTGCGAAGGAAGTTCTTGATGAAAGGCGTCGCTTGAACATGGCATTTGATGTGGTATTGTATTATCTCATATTCTCTTTTTGTTGACTTTCGTCTACCTGCTTTCACATGGACTTTTAATTTCCCAGACAATATTCATACTATTTAAGTAATCTCTGATTGCTTGACAGGCGAAGGGAATGAACTATCTACATAAACGTAGCCCTCCTATTGTTCATCGTGATTTGAAGTCTCCAAATCTTCTAGTTGACAAGAAATATACTGTGAAAGTATGTTTCATAACTTATACACCTGATTGCAGCTAGACAGGATATTATAGTATGTTTTATGAGTGCATATGAGTAGATGATTATAAATCACGTTGATCTTGCTGAAATTGTGGTGTTCGTTTTTGTGATCGATATTTGTGTGAAACTTTTGTATTTTTGCTGTACTACTGTACTGTATAGAATCTTTAATGCGTTTTAAATCTTGTCTTTGTTTTGATTATGTTTTCCTTGTTACCTTCTGAGCAGAAGGATTGAGCTCTTCTAGTGAGTATTTGATAGGCAGCTAACTGATAACGGACATGACTTCTACTATTGATTGGGGGGTATTTGGAGCTTCTAGTCATTTAATGCAGGATGTTTCTGCAAACTCAAGAATATGGATAAATATGTATTTATAAGTCATGATTTCCTTCAAACATATTTAAGGAAATACTTGCAAGGGCTGCTAAGTGTGCTAAATAAATTCTAACATAGCCATTGACTTGACATAGTATGTGATGTTTAGGCATGTTTATTTTCTTCTTCTCCTCAGAGGGTGTATCTGAGATGATTGTGTTAGTGCAACTATTTTGTGGATTGCTAAGGTGATCGTTATAAAGATTATTAATCATTATATGGATTTGTTTGTAGCAGATCAAATCCCCATTTCTTTTTCTTATCCGCACTACATGTTATTGAATAAATCCCAGTGTTTTTCACTTACCTTGCACCCTTTTAACTTTTGTAGGTATGCGACTTTGGCCTTTCACGACTAAAAGCCAACACCTTTTTGTCCTCCAAGTCTTTGGCAGGAACTGTAAGTACCATTTCCATTCTTCAGAAGTCACCCTTCAATCCCTTTTTGATTGAAAGTATTATTCATCTTTGGCTTATCTTGTATTTTTTTCATTTAAAATATTAGCCCGAATGGATGGCACCTGAAGTGCTCCGAGATGAACCATCCAATGAGAAATCTGATGTCTACAGTTTTGGTGTAATCCTATGGGAACTTATGACAATGCAACAACCATGGTGTAATCTGAATCCTGCCCAGGTAATTATTCCCTTCTATCTAATTTTTTGTGTCCATGCTGATGAAGTGATGCAATTAGTCCTTGGTATCATTCAGTGCATGCATAACATAGTTTTCTTATCTAGAAGCAAGTGTACTCCTGAAGTTATGCAGATCAATTTTTTTAACTTTTACCATTTTACATGATGCTATGTTTTTCTGCAGGTAGTCGCTGCTGTAGGCTTTAAAGGCAGGAGACTTGATATCCCGAAAGATTTAAATCCTCAAGTGGCTGCATTAATTGAGTCGTGCTGGGCAAAGTATGCATTGTCCCATCTATTTTTGTATATGAAGCAAATTGCAATGACATGCGAGACTAACGGCAATTTTTCTGTTACAGTGAGTCATGGCGGAGACCTTCATTTGCTAATATTATGGATAGTTTGAGAGCTTTAATTAAGGTTCCACTGCCGCAGTTGATTCGTTCGGACTCATAGCCATTTGTATATCGAAGAGTCATATCATGATTTGCCTTGATAAGATCAACATGGAGAAGTTTTTCAATATCTGACTTGCTTATACTTGGATAATTCTGACCACATTATTTGGTGCTAAGAAAATGGAGTCTTGATTTACATTTTTCAAGCAAAATAAAACGTACCTGGCAACTCCTTTTCATGGTTGTAAGGTATGTTACTACTTTCAGAGTTTACCTTCAATATAGGTATATAACCAAGACCTTGGATTGGTACCACATCAGTGAATTGAACGTAAATAAGGTTTTGGTTTCAATTGAATGCAGACTTGCTGATTAGTGATGAATTGTATCGTTTGCATACCATTGAACTGGACAGTCTTGTTATCTCGTCATATCCTTCAGTCTCAATTTTATCGGATTCCCCAATATGTACAGACATAGAGAAAACAAAGGGATGAGTTAATATGTATCAAACGGTGTCTGCTGTCTAATTTGCTGATCCATCAAATTACAATGTGTTCTAACTCTTCAGTGGACATATAAAATTTGATTTGTCCAAGCTGAGTGCTGTTGCTGTTAATATATCTGAGCGAGACTATAGTACCATTGACTTTGGACGTCATTATTTGAATTTATACGGCGTTGCTGTTTTCTGATACTAAACTAATAGCATTAGTTATGTTAAGCATGGAAGTTACTGGCTTGTTATTGGTCAACTGCTTAACTGCTTGGTTAGGGGGTAGTAACTGGCCAGAATGATATGGATTTAAATAAAAAATATATTAGTTTTTACATATGTAAATTTAGAATTATTCTGGCCAGTTACAGGTTGCTGGCCAAACTAGTATTCTGAACCCTAATGCTAAGTTATGTTCAGAATGGCTTGTTTGTGGTGACTGTCAGCTCATAATAGAACATCATGATTTCTATGTTATGGTTCAATGGAGAGTGTGCTTGCGTACTGGCTCACCTTTATCTAATTTTACCTTGTTGCTTATTGCAGATCTGTTGATATTCCTTGTATTAACATCAGGTTGGCTAAGTTAGCCATGAGATGCAGCACTTCACTTGTCTGCATCCTTTACTGATAGAGATCTTCGACTGGCTTCAAACCTTTGATAAGAACATCATCCTCGCCTGTGATGGTAGCTGAATCACATATTGGAAATGCATGCTGGGAGGTTCAAACTTGAGGATCCTGACTGTAAATTCTAGTCTCTCCTAGATTTTTACTACTATGTCCCAAAAAAAGTCAAACTCTGTGTCCAAATTCGTAGCTAGGATTAGATTTTTTTTGAGACTGAGGGGGTATGTAAAATGTTGACTGCAGTTAGCCATGAAAGTAAAGGTTTTTTTTTTTTTTTTGGCTTACTGTGGCTTATGTACATGTAAGTCTGTTACACTATCCTAGAGCAGGTAGTACTGTACATATTGTGTACGAGTGCTCCTACATGTGTATTGCTTGTTTGTGCTGTTCTTGTAATGCACTGTGTTGTTTCCTTCTAACGTGTTTGGTTTGATGCGCAGTTGTAGTGCTTGTGGGACTTTGTGGGTCTAGATGCGTCCGAGGCCGAAAACTATTTGGTCTGTTGGGCGGAGGAGTCCCCTTTACAAATCCCCCGCCTATCTGATCGATTTCCCAAGGCGAAGCTGAGTGCTAGATAACGTCGGAGTCGTGGGCGATTGACCTAATTATGGGAGGAGATGAGAGTGAGGAGTGGGAGGCGTTGGACAGGAACATCATGGACGCGTCGCTGCGGCCGCCGCCGACCCATGGCCATGGCGCTACTGCGGCGACCTGGGTCCTCCTCGACTACGTCGCCTTCATCTCCAACAACCACGGCAACGCCACCACCGCCAGGTCCAAGACTAGGACTGGCCAGCCCATCGAGGTATCCTTGTCGACGGCGCCTCCGCCGCGCGTCTCCTACATGTGCGTCCACTGTCCTGGATTGGATCCCTACAAGTTCGCCACAGAGCCCACCATCATGGCCACGGAGGCCGACCTCGTCCTCATCCGCGTCACCATTGGCCCTCGCGGCGACTGCTTCCATACCAAACGCAGCGACTTGTTCATGTAGCAGGCCACAACCCCCACCCCCTCGCTGCGCTTGATCCCGCACCCTGCTGCTCTCTGCAAGTTCTTCGACCGCGAGGTTGGCATCCTCCGCTGCTGCGGCTCCGTCCCCTACATCGTCGCCGTGCTCTGTAACACCATTCAATCAGGGAACCTGGAGTATGCCCTCTACCTTTACCGCGCCGGCGCAGATGCTTGGACCTGCCATCCACTCTCCCTCAATGGTTTGGTCGATCCAACACCATCTATCCATGTCAATACCAAAACCATCACGGTTGGAGGGAAAGCTGGCACCATGGCCTGGGTCGACCTCCACCGTGGTATTCTCCTCTGCGACCTTCTTCCCTGTGCACACAGCAGCCCTGTGCTCCGCTACTTCCCGCTGCCGCCACCACTCAGTGCACACAAAAAAATCAAGGTTGCAGGATGTCCAAGGTCTAGTCGCGACATTGCTCTTGTCCAAGGTCGATTCAACTTCACCCACATGCGAATTCATGTCAAGCCAGGCTCCATCATCAAAGGCACATACATCTCTCAGGGTTGGACTAAGCCAGGCTCCAACACCATGAATTTTGAGTTGCTGCCTAAGCTCTCGGATGACCAACAAGGCACACCTCAGCAAACCTTGGAGAGACTTCACGTGGGCCAACCAATGCTCAGCTTGCAATCCAATGACATTGTTTGCCTCATGGCCAAGGTCGACCAATGGGACGACGATGCTTGGGTGCTTGCTATCGACATGAAGAACAAGAGGTTAAAAGATGTGGCTGAGTTTGGCGCTGAAAGAACTCTTGGCATTAGCTTTGCCTACATCAGCAGTAAGATATCAGAGTATCTTCCTACGGCTCAAGGTAACTGTTCGTTTTTTTGTTCTACTGGTTCCTCCCTAACTCCGTGGTCCGTTCGACTGCTAACCATCATAACCTTGCCTGCTTTCACAAATAGCAAACCTGTAATAAGTTATAATTGACAATAATATCAAACCTATTAAATATATGCACATGCATATATATGTGGGCTAATCAATTGGAAACATCTGTTTTTGTCTTTGCTCACAACAACAAGGGACATTGCTGTAGGGCATGATGCCCCTGTTTCTATGGCATTGGGTGTACATGATACTCCAGTTCAGGATGCTAATTTTTCTCTGGTGTTAACAAGATACTTGACACAGCTGACTTGGGGGCACCTTTTCTCACCTGATAAAACATATTACATAGATACAACCTGAGATACATGCAAATAAATCATTGAAGGGAATGGGATTTATGAGCAATGCCCAGTAAAATGGCAGTACATATACGACTGTAAAATGGATGCCTCCTTATATAATCACAAAATGTTACATACCAAACAGATGGTGGAAACGGAAATTGCATCATGACCATGTGCTTTCACAGAAAGAGCATGCCACCTAGGTTGATTGTTTTGCTTTGGAATTTTAGAGGGAAAGGATATATATGAGAGCTACTATTTAGTTGTCATTGAGCTGTTTTTTTATTTGTCACCAAATATTTTGCTGGCTGCAGGTATAAAGGGTAACCTAAAACGACAAGGGGTTGTGTTGACCGTACCCTCTCACAAGAAGCAGACCCGTATGGTTCATCTGTCTCCTCCCTCTTGGAAAGGTGGAGATCAACAGAATTCTGGAACAAGTATGGATGATGGAGAGGATAACATGGACTTGGACTAGGACATGTTTTTTGGATGAGGGGCATGGTTAAGTGTGGTGCATCTTCAGTTAACTTAAGTCTAGATTATCTACTGTTTTATCAGTTCTATTTATGAGGGGTATGAGCGGATGAATAGTTCTATCTATAGCACAATCTTAAGAGTGTGCTCTTGTTTATTTCTTATCAATGTAGCGAGGTTGTAAACCGTATACAGTACTCTTGGTGCTGTCAAATTGCTCACAATTTATGGATGTGCCCCTCCTAGTAGCGTTATGCGTCTTAAGTCCGATTATTTTTCTGCTGCAATTTGGTTTCGTCGCAGCTCTTGGTTTTCTGGCAATGTGAACGGAGAATCTAAAATCAGCAGACTGCAATCATCATTTGTTATGTCCTGAATGGGTTGGGCGATCAACGGTTCTGTTTAGAGGTGTCTAATCGAGTATTAGGGGAGTATGTTTTATCAGAACTTTTGAATGGAACAAACTTGGAGATGTAAACTGATGAGGACACCTAGCACAGCACCTTGACTAGAGTAGGATCATCAACCACAAAAGCTAACACCCAGGAATTATCTTAGCAGCTTCTCTCGATCATATATTGTATTGTTTACAGCGATAATTATCTGATTAGTAGTATCCTGCACCGTTCATGGCCTTGCTAGTAAATTGTATGTTCGACCTCATCAGATAATACCATGGCCTTGGTTTAATTGGAATTATTAGATTCTCTGACAAATTGCACGCTTATTTGATACTACTAGTAGAGTACCTGCTTGTATTACTGTATATCCATTAACTGATCAGTTTGTCAGTCAATTCTTGGAGCCGTATCAAGTTGCTAGCCCAATAAAAACTTCAGACACTTCTGTCACACTACCTACCTAACTGGACCTGCATCTCTCTGAAACCACCAAATTCAGACCTGTTTGGATCGACAGATGGACCTTCTGGCCATGGTCTTGCCCATCAATTAAATACTCGCCGTATAGCGATTAAGAAAATGAAATGGAGCAACGTGTTTTATCGATCATACATTCTTAAGTAAAGCTGACACTGATGACATCCTGAAGAGTTTTGTCTTCCCTTCCACTGATTCGGTAACTGAACTGAATGCTACTACTGATCGAGGCAAAAATTATCTATCAATATCTATTAACTCCGTGCTCCGCTCCACTGCTAACAAATAGCAAACCTAGCTATTAAATATATGCACATGCATATATATGTGGGCTAATCAATTGGAAACATCTGTTTTTGTCTTTGCTCACAACAACAAGGGACATTGCTGTAGGGCATGATGCCCCTGTTTCTATGGCATTGGGTGTACATGATACTCCAGTTCAGCATGCTAATTATATTGTCTGGTGTTAACAAGATACTTGACACAGCTGACTTGGGAACACCTTTTCTTTTTTTTTTTAAACCCCGCAGGGTGTATTTGTATTAAAGTAGAGGGAAGCACTGTACAATAGCCACGGAGGCTATGAGATTACAAAGAGAAAGTAAAAGGAAGGCGGGTGTGGGAGGATGTAGCTACAAGGGGATGCACGATTGTCTCGACGAGGTTTAGATTACGTGTTGGTGTTTGTGCTTCCAGAATTGTTTGGCATTAAGTGCTGAATGCCTTTTGCCCCGCCTGCACGCCATAGCCAAATCTCGTCGGTCACTCGGTCGATGATTTTGTGCGGCGGAGTGTCTATGTTTCTGAAGACCCTGCTATTTCTCTCTTTCTAAATTTCCCAGGAGAGTAGCATTAGGATCGATTTAACGCCCTTTCTTTTCTCCTTAGTCACTGTATTCACAGTCCGGGACCACCAGTCCTCGAGGTTTGGCGTGTGAGGCTAGGACTGTGGCCGTAGCTGAGGGATGTCCAGCCTTGTCGCTATGGCATCCCAGATTATCCTGGTTACCGGACATTCATAGAAGAGATGGTGTATCTGTCTCTAGGTTTCTGAAGCATAGTTGGCAGAAATAATTGTTTGGCCACTCCCTCTGTTGTAGCCTGTCGGCCGTCCAAATTCTGTTTTGGAGGAGCAGCTAGGCGAAGAATTTGCATTTTGACGGCGCCCAACACTTCCATACCGCGTTTGCTGATATGGACGGTATGCTGCCTAGGAACTGCATTTGATAAGCCGATTTAGTTGTGTATGTTTCGCTAGATGTCCATTTCCATCGGATGCTGTCTTCGACGCCTTGGGTTAGTGTGAAGCTTGACGTCCAAAGCAGCTCGAAGATCTTGAAGAATTCAGTGACGAGGGTCATAGTCAAGTTATGTCTGATGTCGTCGATCCACTTGTTGTCCTATAGGGCTTCTGCGACTGTCCTCTTCTTTCTTCTAGTGTGGTGGTATAGGTTAGGTGCCATTGCCTTTAGCGTTGAGCTGTAAGCCCAAGTGGACTCCCAGAAAAGCGCCTTCCTACCGTCTTCCACGGTCACTGACGTGGAGGCTGCAAAGAGCTCATTATCCTGTTCATCGCAGGGAGTCGGCATGCCAATCCATGGTTTATCACAGGGAGTCGGCATGCCAATCCATGGTTTGTCAGGGGAGGTCCATTCATACCACAGCCATCGTAGGCGGAGCGCCCGCCCCATCTTAGTGAGATTAGAGACCCCCAGGCCGCCATAAGTTATTGGCCTGCAGACACGTTGCCAGTTTATCTTACACTTGCTACCATGAATTTCATCGTCATCATTCCAGAGGAATTTTCTCCTCGCTTTATCTATCTCTTGGATGATCTGCTTTGGTAACTTCAGAACTGTCATGGCATATATTGGCATGGAGCTTAATACTGACAGTACTAGCTCCCTTCTTCCTCCGGCTGAGAGGAGCTTTTTCTTCCAACTGGCTAGCCGTGTCTTGATTCTGTCAATTAAGTATTGAAGGTGGACCTTACGTAATCTGCTTACTGCTAGTGGCATCCCTAGATATTGCATGGGAAAGGCTCCTCGTGGACCGGTGAAGTTGTGTAGTACGTCGTCGAGGTCAATTGCGCCACAGCTTATTGGAACCACTATGCTTTTGTGCAGGTTGACCTGGAGCCTAGAGGCTCCCCCGAAGTTGTTTAGGATCGAGATCAGGTTGTCTACATCATGGCGTGATGGTTTAATGAAGATTGCCGCGTCATCAGCGTAGAGGGAGCATCTGAGGCGCACGCTATGCTCCGCGAGCTCGCTGAGAAGGCCCTCTTCGGTTGCGATTTCAAGGAGTCTGTGCAGGGGGTCCATTGCAAGGATGAAGAGGTATGGGGATAGAGGGTCTCCTTGCCTTAGCCCCTTACGGTGGTCTATCCTTTCTCCCTCGATTCCGTTTAGTGAGACCCTGGAGGAGGAGGTGGAGAGGATCAAGGCCACCCAGTCGCGCCACCTGGCGCTAAATCCCATTTTTTCGAGCAGTGTTAATAGTTATTCCCAAGAGACCGAGTCGAAGGCCTTGGCGATGTCAAGCTTGAAAAGGAGGGTGGGCTTCTTGGATCTGTGCATCTTCTTTACTAGGCTGGAGACGTAGAGGAAGTTGTCCTGGATGCACCGTGTTTTGATGAAAGCACTCTGGGCTTGCGAGATCACTCTGTTGATTTGTCTGGACAGGCGGATTGCCAGAATCTTTGCAAGTAGCTTTGCTACGGAGTGGATTAAGCTGATTGGTCTGTAGTCACTCACCGTACATGCATCATTCTTTTTGGGGATGAGGATAAGTGTTGCTCTATTTATGCTTCCGAAGTTTCCCCCCGATAAGGAGTGGAAACTGTCAAGTAGTTCCATGATGTCTGACTTGATAATCCCCCAGCAGCTTCTGAAAAAGGTGTTAGTGAAGCCATCTGGCCCAGGTGCCTTTTCAGCAGGCATTTGTTTGATAGCATACCAAACCTTGTCCTCGGTGAAAGGAGAATCCAAGGCTTCCGGCGTCACCTGGGGGAGGTGTAGTTCATCCCAGTTAAGGGTGCAAGAGCGTTGTGACCGCTGCCCCAACATGGAGGAGAAATGCTCATACAGGGCGCGCTCTTTGGCTTCATGGGTCTCAAGGATGATGTTGTCCCGGTGCAAACTGTGGATGAAATTCTTCCTGTGTCATGCATTGACTCTCAGGTGGAAGAACCTGGTATTAGCATCCCCCTCTTTCAGCCAAGTTAGTCTAGAGCGTTGTCTTTTCCTTGCTTTCTCGACTGCAGCCAGTCCAAGGATCTGTAGCTTTAGGTCCTTCCTAAGGGAGAGCTCCAGAGGCGAGAGTGTTCTGTTTTCCTGTGCAGTGTCCAATCTGAGGATAAGCTCGTTGGTCAGGTGGAATTGGACGCGACTGTCGCTCAGGATGCGGTTGCTCCAGGAACGCAGCGCCTTGCCTGTCGCTTTCAGTTTCATGCTGAAGCGCTTGACCGGGTGTGAGGCGCTAACTGGCTGGGACCAAGCTGTTTGAACCGTTTCAAGGAAGCCCGGCAGTCTTGGCCAAAAGTTTTCAAATCTGACTTTTGGCTGGCGTCTGAGTTGCTGTGTTGGGGTGAGCAGCAGGGGGCAGTGGTCCGAGCAAGAGGAGGATAGAGCTTGGAGGCTGTGGTTTGAGAAGAGCATGTCACCATCAGGGTTGCAAAAGATCCGGTCCAGTTTTACAAGGGTTGGGGCATCTCTCTCATTGCTCCAAGTGAAACGCCTGTTCTGTAATCTTAGTTCACGGAGTTCACACTGATTTATAGCATTTCGAAAGCGCGACATCAGGCGGCGGTCGAGATTTAGGTTATTTTTATCCCTTGCCTCATAGATCAGGTTGAAATCCCCCATAAGCAGCCAGGGGACCTGTCCCGTCGGTGCCACATCGCACATCTCATGGAGGAAGTCCTCCTTGTTAGCATCCTCCGTCGGCCCGTAGACGTTGGTAAGGAGGAAGGTCGTGTTCGATACCCGCTGTGTGAGGCGAATGGAGAGGGAGAAGGTTCTGATGCTTACGTTCTCAGCTGATGAAACATATTACATAGATACAACCTGAGATACATGCAAGTAAATCATTGAAGGGAATGGGATTTATGAGCAATGCCCAGTGTAGAGATGAATTACACCTCATCCAATCAAATGTAGGGATGTTTTTATGTTCAGATGCATGGAAACAACAATCCTCATCAGCCTTGTTACGAGTACAACACTAGCTTGCTTCGTTTTGCTCTTAGGGCGGTCCAGCAATCTTGATTCAGAAATGATTAAACAGAATGCTGTTAGTCCCCCAAAGAAAATTGAAGTGCAGGCAAGAAAACTATGGAAGACCCGACGAACAAATGGAATACTCCCGACAGTGGATTTACGCCGCTGGTGACAGGAGGGAGATGTGGGTCAAGGAGGAAAAGAGAAAGGAGACCTTTTTCTCTCCCAGGCGTTCGTGAGAGCTCAGAGGGATTTTACATCAACCACTTGGGTTTACATTTACATTAAGGATATATCATCATTCTTTCTGTCTTCTCTTTCCGATAAATCAAATATCTAATCTTAAATCTCGTCTTGTCTTTAGCGAGACATTCAGACAGGTGAATATTTTGAGTATAGTTTAATTACGTGTTTTTCTTCTATATGATTCTACACAATATCCCATCTTAATCTTGTTTTTTTTTCCTTTCCCATAAGTTTAGATTACAACAGATTTAGGGAGCCTAGAACTCTCCTCTTTGTTTATAGAATTTGTCTTGCCAAGCTTAGGCATTTTCGTTGGACGGTATTCAACCAGAGATTCGAAGGATTCAAATATCCACGAGTAGGTTGTTTACAACATAGAATTAAGAGAATGATAAATTCTCTAGGATTGCAATCATATACGACCTCGGTTCTATATAAACCTGTCACATGATTTCAAATATCATCTTATTTTTCCTTTGAGATGTTCAATACATTTAATATCCATTTGTCTCTCGCCCCATCGTTTGCCTTAATTTTAGAGCTTTTTTTTTAGGATTTTCTTATTGTATTGTGGCTTTTAAACTGTGATCAACACATATATAAAAGTTGTAGTTACATTGTTTTTTAATATGTCATTTTACGGCTTATCAATGTAGGCTAAACAATGTTTGTTTGTTTTTTTAATCAAATGTGTTATACTATGCGTTCTCGAAGTTTCATGCCACATTGCCACACATTAGTAACATTTTATTTTTGTTTGTGTTTTCAGGTCCCCAGTGATAAGTAGTTCTCGGATTTGGATATGGTCTTTGACACGGGTTTTCTTTTTATTTTTACAGAATTGTTATTTTTTTGACAGATTTCTTGGGAGAAATCTTCACATTTTAGGTGGAAGGAATCGAACACATATGCCCTGAGCCTCATGCGCGTATGTCTTGACTACCGAGCGAGCAACTGCTTCGTATTCTTACATACAAGTTGTATGCACTTTAGGCTGCGTTCTAATCCTAAAAAGATTCAGATTAAATACGGGTATGTAAAACAAGAAAACTATTAACGTATAATTAATTGAATTCTAATTATTACAAACTTAAAAAATAAATATACTTGATATTTTAAAACAACTTTTATATAAAAAGTTTTCACACAAAACATATCGTTTAATAGTTTGAAAAACGTACTAATGAAAATCGAAATAAAATTTTCATCTTCACAGGAAAAGAACGGGCCTTAACATAGGAGTTATGAGATTCAATTATTTTATCTTGGTACAAGGTTGTATAGATACATCTAGGGGTGGGGAGAATTTCATCGAAGATTGAACCGACCCGAAGTAGGTTTTTTTTGGGTTATCCATTTGCTCTTCCGTTTTGATTTTACTGTAGCTGGGCTTGGGTTTCTAAAAAAAGAAACCGAACAAGGTTATATAGCCTTAGCGTTCACTCTGCATTGGTTGTTTATTTTTCCAGATAATTTTGATTTGCGTTTCTATCTAACCGATAAACCAAAAATCCAAAACCCCACCCCAGATAGACTCTTTTATTTAAGTAAAATCCCTTTTGCTTATTTTTTTATTAAAATCCTAAATAAAGATTGTAGTACTAGTATCCGCGGCTATCCATCTTCTTCCAGTTTTTTTTTTT
Source organism: Oryza punctata (assembly GCA_000573905.2). NCBI lineage: Eukaryota > Viridiplantae > Streptophyta > Magnoliopsida > Poales > Poaceae > Oryza > Oryza punctata. The sequence continues at coordinate 28,434,110 of CM002496.2, read as the reverse complement.
TAAATCCATATCCTTCCGCTCATCTTCTTCCTCAATTCCGGGCACAAGAACGGCGGCTAGGCTAGATCACTCCGTTCCCCAAATCACAAACTCTTCCTCCCCCGATCCGACTCCATCTCCCTCCTCGCCCTAATGCGCAAGGTGTAGAAGTTCCAGGCCGGGGAAGTCGTCGGTGTCGGAGCAGCATGGCTGGAGGCGAGAGCGATGACTGGTCGAAGAGGACAATCATGGAGGAATCCCTGCGGCCGCCGGCCCACGACGGCGGCGGCGACTACACCTTGGGCCTTCATGGCCAACCACCGCCATGTCCCAAACCCAGGAGCGGCCACCCCATCGAGGTATCCTTCTCGACAGCGCCTCCTCCGCGCGTGTCCTACATGTGCGTCCACTATCCTGGATTGGATCCCAAAAAGTTCGCCACCGAGCCCACCGTCGTCGCCACGGAGGCCGATCTCGTCCTCCTCCGCGTCGTCTTCAAGAGCAGCTGTAACACCTTCAACCCCAACCCCGAAACTGCGGTTGCTCCCGCCCCCTGCCATCGACAGGTTCATCGACCACGATGCGCTGCGGCTCTCCTGACGATTACATCGTTGCTGCACACTGTAACACCTTCGAATCAGGATACTGAGTACGCCCTCCACCTCTACCACTCCGGTGCTGATGCTTGGACCTGCCATCCAATCTCTCTCTCCATGGCCTGGTCGACCCATCATTGCCCTTGTCCAAGGTCGGATCGAGATGCAGGTTCATGTCAGGCCAAGCACCTTCATCTCTCAAGGTTGGGCTGCTGTCACCTGGAGTGCACCACACACCAATCCCTGGAACCAAGGTTGGCGCCAAGACTGCAAAATCACCGCTTCCGATCTCTCTGTTGATGACAGCAAGGTGAATTTTGAGTTGCTGCCTAAGCTTTTCGATGACCAAGGCACACCTCAGCAAACCTTGGAGAGACTTCATGTGGGTCATCCAACGCTCAGCTTGCACTCTGACGGCATTGTTTGCTTCATGGCCAAGGTCGACCAATGGGAACTTGGGAAGACGATGCTTGGGTGCTTGCTGTCGACATGAAGAACAAGAGGCTAAAAGATGTCGCTCAGTTTGGCGCAGAAAGAACTCTTTGCATTAGCTCTGCCTACATCAGCAGCAGGATATCAGACTATCTTCCTACGGCCCCAGGTAATTTATTTGTTCTACCGGCGCATCCCTACCTAACTCTGTCATCCGTTCCATTGCTAGCCATCATGACCTCTAAGTTATAATTGATACTCCTGCTTGCTTTCAGAAATAGCAAACCTGCAAGTTATAATTGATAATAATATCAAACCTATTAGATCGATGCATATGTATATGGGCTAATCAATTGGAAACACGTGCCTTTGCTTTTACTAACAAGAACAAGGAGACATTACTGTAGGACATGATACCCATGTTTCTATGCCACTGATAATAATCAAGTTCAGAATGCTACTCATCTAGTGTTAACAAAATACTTGACACGGTTGACTTGGGAACACTTCAGTGAGCTAATAAACATATTACATAGATACAACCTATATACAGGCAAGGGAATCATTGAACAGAATGGGGTTTTTTTTTTTACCAATGCCCAGTTAAATGACTGTACATATATGACTGTAAAATGGATGCCTTCCTCTATAATCACAAAATGTTACCTAACAAACAGATGGTGGAAACAAAAAACTGCATCATGACCACGTGCTTTCACAGAAAGAGCATGCTACCTAGGTTTATTGTTTTGCTAAGGAATTTTAGAGGGAATATTTAGTTGTCATTGAGCCGGTTTTCACTTAATATTTTGCTGGCTGCAGGTATAAAGGGTAACCTAAAACGACAAGGGGTTCTGTTGACCGTGCCCTCTCACAAGAAGCAGACCCGTATGGTGCATCTGTCTAATCCCTCTTGGAAAGGTGGAGATCAACAGAATTCTGGAACAAGTATGGGTGATGAAGAGGATAACATGGATTTGGACTTGGACATGTTTTTTGGATGAGGGGCATGGCTTCTATTTATGGGGGGGGGGGGGGGGGGGGGGGGGGGGGGGGGGGGGTGTGTATTGCTAGTATTTTGTAGCGAGGATGAATAGTTCTATCTATAGCACAATCTTAAGAGTGTGCTCTTGTTTATGCCCCTGTTTATTTCTTATCAATGTAGCTAGGTTGTCAAACGTATGGTCGTCTCGCTGGTGTCAAATTGCTCACAATTTATGGATGTGTGCCTCCTGGTAGAGTTGGACGTCTCAAGTCCAATTATTTTTCTTCTGCAATTTGGTTTCCTCGCAGCTTTTGGTTTTCTGTGAATGTGAATTGTGAATCTGAAATCGGCTGACTGCAATCAACATTTGTTATGGCCTGGGCAATCAACAGGTCTGTCCATAGTTCTAGCCTTCTAGGTGGTGTTTAATCAAGTACTAGATTATTCTATTTTGGGGCAGAGGGGTATGTTTTATCAGAACTTTTGAATGGAACAAACTTGAAGATGTATACTGATGAGGCCACCTAGCACAGCACCTTGACTAGAGTAGGATCATCAACCACAAGAGCTAACACTCAGGAATTATCTTAGCAGCTTCACTCGATCATATGTTGTATTGTTTACAGCGATAATTATCTGATTAGTATCTTGCAGCATTCATGGCCTTGCTAGTAAATTCTATGTTTGACCTCATCAGATAATACCATGGCCATGATTTTATTGGAATTATTAGATTCTCTGACGAATTGCACGCTTGTTTGATACTACGAGTAGAGTACCTTCTTGTATGACTCTATATCCATTAACTGATCAATTTATCAGTCAATTCTTGGAGCCGTATCAAGTTGCTAGCCCAATAAAAACTTCAGATACTTCTGTCACTAACTACCTACCTGGACCTGCATCTCTGAAACCACCAAATTCAGACCTGTTTAGATCGACAGATGGAATTATTCGAGTGCCTGAGTTGCCTTCTGGCCATGGTCTTGCCCATCAATTAAATACTCGCCGTATAGCGATTAAAAAAAAAGAAATGGAGCAACGTGTTTTATCGATCATACATTCTTAAGTAAAGCTGACACTGATGACCTTCTGAAGAGTTTTGTCTTCCCTTCCACTGATTCGGTCACTGAACTGAATGCTACTATTGATCTAGGCAAAAATTATCTATCAATATCTGTTGTTCAGAATCAAGGATGAGAATTTGTGATTAGTTCTTTGAAATAAGAGTTCATTTACAAAGAAGACTTTTTTTTTTCTGAATCAAGGATGAGGATTTGTGCCATGGTGAACTTTTTAGATCTTTTTATCCTTGTTAATGTGAGCAACCCCCAGGATTGCAGCTATCTTCCTTCTAATCTTCCTGTATAATCTTAGATCTGTGACGTCCTTTGGGTGGCAAAGAGTATTGAATCTGATGGCTTTTGCTTCCGGCAGAGATGGTGGTGCCTGAGGTTAACTAGGACATGCTGGCGGACTGTAGTGCTGGTGCATGCAACAAGATAAGTTGTGAGTGCAAAATTAGACATACATTCTACAATGATTGGTTATTTTAACTGAGGGTTGAATTTTGTGCTGACGTATGAATGTAGGTGGTCACTGATCTTTATTTTTGTCTACTGCAATGGGCAATGCTAGAAGCTCCTCACCAGAACCATCTGCAAGAACAGGTAAAGGCACCAGATTACTCTTCAACTGCAAAGATGTTCTGCAATTCAGAATAAATTTACACTGAATTGTGATTCATTCAGAGAAATGAACTATCCAGTCAAAATACTCCCCTCCTTGTCCATGGGATGTTTGTTGGGTGGCATCGAAATGAAGCGATTATATATATTTAGTGTTCCTGACTGACACAGCAAATGCCTGATGAAGTGCAAACCCAAATGGCTGCTTGTTAATGTGTTCTAGCTGTTTACCTGATGCTTATGCTTGCATCTCAATTTCAGCACTATTTTTGTTAAAGGCTTCAACTGCACCTATATTTCTCCTTCATGTACAGAGGCCATCTCATTCTTGGCGTTCTGTTTTTTCTTCCTATTTGCCATTAGGACATATATGCTATATAAGAATTTGATAAATGCTCGATACAACATACAGCTGCCTATTTGGATTAAAGGTTGAATTATTTGGCAAGTAGTAAGAATCCATATTTCTATGTTGAATTATTTGTAAGCAGTGGTGGAGCCGTCAAGCCCAGGTGACTAATAACGTTTTTCGGTGATCAACCAATTTTAATATGTGTCGACGATTGTTTGTAGTGGAGATGATATCAGCGAAGCCCGAGCGGTTGCCCGACTTGCCCAGGTGGTGGCTCCGCCACGGTTTGTGTGATGTGCTGTGGACCAAAATGTACAATATGACAGAAAAACAAGGCACGCTATGTGCATGGAAAGCTGAATTTATTGTCTTTCGGGTTGTCTTAAGTAAACACAGTACAAAATGTACGATATGACGCCCATTTAACTTTCCTCTAGGTAATAGAAGTATTGAAGCTTCGAATGTGCCATTAACTAGCATTCCGAGCCCCAAGCGGATTTGCTTGCCTATATTTTTTTTATCAGAATGTGCATACTCAAATACGGTTGTTCGTGCATACCAAATTATCTGGTGTTGATGAATGATGCTTTCCATAATCAAATTAACCGCACACATAAAGAAGGGAAAATGGGAAGAGAAGACCAAGAAAGAGATCCAAATCAAGCATATTTTTTTTCCAAATATTCAATGTTAATTTTCTCCTAGCTACATGCAAATCGCTTCATCAACAGAAGTAATGGAGCTAGACATGCCAACGTCTTCACATGATGGCGGATCCAAAAAGCCATAGGGGCTCCTTTGTTTGGCTACGGAGTTGCAGCTGCACGCAACAGTGACAGGGACGAGATCTTGATGTGAGTATAACAATAGAGACGGGGTCTTCACGGATGAACGATGGGTCTTCATGGGTCTTCATGTGATGATGGTGACGGCTTCATGGAACGAAAGCGAAGATAGTGACGACTTCATGCACACTAAGTAAATTGCTAATTGCTGTGCTTGAAGTTCTCATGATCGATCGATTTTAGTCACCTGACTTAAGTTAATTGGTAGACTAGTTACACCGGATCAGATGAATAGAAAAAATGTTTTAGGATGGTAAAAAAAAGATAAAGTTTAACATAGATTTATCTTAAATAAGTTAAAGTTTTTATCACGACAGCAACCAAAATAAGCCTAAGGAAGTGAACAGATGGAAGTTGAGGAATTGAGGCGAAGCCTCCTTCCTCTTCATGTGGAGTCTTGACAAGCAAAGGAAGCCTCCTCTTCTCCAAACACAGCGACTCTCTCCCTCCGCCCATCCAATTACACCGTTCGACTCGCAAACCCTAGCTCCGCCCGCCCACATGCTCATGCCCCCCAAACCCTAGACCATGCGCGCCTCCGCCGCCCCCATGGAGACCTCCTCCTCCGCCCGCAGATCCGCCGCCCCCGACCCCAAGAAGCCTCGCCTCGCCCAGCACCCGCACCCGGGTCCCGCCCCCAGGGATCCCAGATCTTACCCCGCTGCCAATGGCAACGCCCCCGCCGTCGACCAGGCGCAGGTGGACGAGCTCGTCGCGCAGTACCGGACCGCCCTTGGGGAGCTCACCTTCAACTCCAAGCCCATCATCACCAACCTCACCATCATCGCCGGCGAGAACCTCCACGCCGCCAAGCCCATCGCATCTCTCATCTGCGCCAACATCCTCGAGGTGACCTTTTTTTTACCTTCTCTTCCTCTATGCTATTCCATTCCATTCCATACCCCCCTTTCTCTCCATGTACATACAACTCTTTTCGCCTCCTGTCTTACAAAGTAGTATATCATGTACGTCTTGTGCTAGATACAGCAAACGTGCTCCCATGAGCAGCCATCCTTTTGTATTCTACTCTACATACATAACAACATAGCTAATCGAGATCCCTATGCTGTGCTTGTTGCCCAAAGATCACCTTCTTTACTAATCAAATGCGCACTGACCTAATTTCTAACGAAAGGTTTAAACCACCCGCATTTCGCCTATGTTTATGTATGCAAATATCAGGGTAATGAGTGCATCGCTATGGACTCAATCTCTCTCTTACATCCTATCCCATTCTATGTGCGTGTGCCCATGCACTACTCTTGTATGACGTTAAGACACATGGTTCTATACGCTTTACCATTGCGGAATCCATTTCAAGTTACCGTGTGACGATTTTATGCCCACGATATCATTCACTCTATGAATATCAGACTTATTCGTCATGGCAAAAGGATATTAATTGTACGGTTCTATCACCCTATGCAAGTGTTCAGTGATGCTAGAAAAGATCATCAGTATCAGCTTATGGTTGCAAACTGTACAAGGCAGGGTTCAGTTTCATTCCTACTCTTCCACTATCTGATCCCCAGATTTTTGCTGCACTGCATGTTAAACTGTTCTCATGCTGATAATGTTCTCAATTTGTGTACCTCATCTCCGCCGTTGCACACAAGATGGATCCAGATTTCAGAAATCCATATTTATGATTGAACTCTTTAGTGTGTTCCTGTAAAGGTGAAACTGTATAAATTATGATGAGAGGATGTGGAAATACTGCACCTCATAAGTAGCCCACGCTGGTTGGTGTTGTCCTGTAGTTGCTGGCTACTTAACTTAGATGGCTTTCGCTCTGTTCACTTCTTTTGTAGTCTCAGCTCTTCCTAGGTGATGATGCCTACTGATAACTCTTGCATTTCAGCTAGGCTCATAATCTTCACATGTTTCGTGTGTTTTGAACAAAATGTTGTTGGACTTCTCAACAAGTAGCTGTAACTCAACTAAATAAAAGATGGAAAAACATTGGGCCTTCTCTATGTGAGGATCATCAAGAAAATTTGTATTTGTCTGTTGTGTAGCAGATTTTTCTAGTCTCGGAGACACAACTATTATAGCAGTGACACCAGGTTCTCCGTTGTTGTACTTGTATCACATTAACATTTCTGTGATTCTCGTTTTTCATTGTAAACCTGTAGTATCTGCTTATGTAATTGTATTCTTATAGGTAGAAGGGTACGCTATTTCATTTTGTTGGCTGCTTGTGCTTGTAGGTTCCAAGTGAACAGAAGCTACCATCTCTGTATCTACTCGATAGTATTGTCAAAAATATTGGAAAAGATTATGTTAAACATTTTTCCGCAAGATTACCTGAGGTTAGTAAATAATCCTTCTTGCTCTTCTATCCTTTTTTTTTGGTTGACCTGATAGTAGAGATTACCAGCTTCATGGAAAAATAATGAATCTTGGTTTCTTTCTGTATGAGATGAACCTTAGTTTTCTTGGGCTGTTCCTTGTCATTGTAGGTGTTCTGCAAGGCATATAAACAGGTTGAACCTTCCATACACAATAGCATGAGACACTTATTTGGAACATGGAAAGGAGTGTTTTCTCCAACTTCACTCCAAGTGATTGAGAAGGAACTTGGCTTTCAATCATCTACTAATGGATCATCAGGTGCTGCACCATCAAAGCCTGATTCTCAATCCAATCGTCCATCCCACAGCATTCATGTGAACCCAAAATATTTGGAAGCAAGGCAGCAGCTCCAGCAACCAAATAAGGCAAGCCAACTTCTTGTTTTTTTTTTTAATTTTGTTGATGTACCTATTTGATGCTCTTATCATCTTGAGTATCATATCAAGACAATGATAGATATTGCTCCCATTGAAAAAAATATAGATACATTCATAGATTGTAACAGCTGCTTTATACTATCATATGACTCGTGAGTTTTTTCACATCATCCTATTCTCCCCTCACCCTGTACAGGGACAGGGGATACTGGGAGCTGGGGCCAAGACTACTACAATTTCCGATTCTGGTGATGATATTGAGAGGACTAGCAGGACAGCTGTTGATAGAGGTGCAGGGCGGCGGCTGGATGCTTTGAACTCTAGGACTGTAAGTTCATCGTTTGATCATTGAGTAACACAAGTGCTTAGATGTCTTATGTTTTGTTATATATATAATACATCCGTTATTATTTGACTTTGATATGCAGAACGTACAGCGGGCACAAAGGGACCCTTTTAGCAATCCTATTCATGAAAAGCAAGATAGAGATATGAGGGTCCTTGGATTCTCCAACATTTCGCAGCAGCCTGTTGTGGGAACTGGTCTTGTTCGTGCAAAACCTAAAGGCCAAGATGGAATTGGCGGACCATATTACACTTCCGGAGTTGGTTCTTCTGAAGAACAGTTTGACAGGCGCAACAATTTTTATGCAAACAAGGATGTTAGACCATCAGGATCTGTACGTTTAGATAGTGCACTTCTGCCAACTCCTGTTAGTAATTCTGATAGGATTGGTAGGCCATCATCCAACAAAAACTGGAAGAATTCTGAGGAAGAAGAGTACATGTGGGATGATGTACGTTCACAAGGAGCAGATTATGGAGGTACCAGTTCCACAAGAAAAAGAGAATGGATGCCTGATGATGGAAATATTGGAAGCTTTCAAAGGGTTAAATGGGCAGAGGCAGGAGGACCTTTGGATCCTGACCTACACAAACTAGATAGCTTCCAAAGATTTGGAAATGCAACGGGTCAAGATAGAAGAATTGCACCATATATGGTATGTGAAAAGAAAACTAGGAAAGCATATTCAATACTTGATAGATACATCAGGTTAACTACTTGTACCTAATGTTGTTAGATAGTTTTAACTGCTCGTTTGCTCTCAACTTTGCAATTTATAATATTGCCTCAAAATCATAGGTTTTACCTGTATGCCATGCTAAATTTTGATGACATATATACACATATTCCATCTTTGCACTATTTTTGGACAAGATTATAATCTGATTGTTTTTTTCGATTGTTCAGGATCATGAAGAGTACCTTCATGGTAAGCATGAAGTGGAACCAAGACTTGATAGGGAAATGCTCCCGGAAGGACAGCCGTTCTCGTCATCTCGTGGTTCCTCTCTCTGGTTATCCCATGAAAAACCTCTCCCAGACATTGTGTCAGGTCCTAGGATATCAGCGTTTTCCAATCAGCCAGCGGATAGGTCTACCATTTATGCTGGCCCATTGTCAACAAGTATCACTTCATCTGTACCTGTTGGGTTGTCAGGAGCCTATGCTGGACGATCAAGCCTAGAAAGTGCCCCAACAAGATCAACTGATACTATAGGACAGCAAAAGAATAGATATTGGTCAACTTCCTCACCACCTGTACAGTCACCTTCTGCATCGTTTGCACGCCAGAGTTCCCCAAGCCCTGCAGAGCTTGATTACTCATCCAAACCATTCTCGCAGTTGGGTCAAAATCCTCCGGAAGATTATAACCAAAGAACTCATGCCTTGGCTCAAAATGTTGCACTTTCTCAGGGCAGATCTAATCTGCTGGGTGCTCCTTCACATGCCTCCCAGCAGATTGAAAAACACCCTTCATTGCTGCAGTCAAAGCCACATCTCAGGACACTTGATCAACCGCAGGCAAGCTTTTCACTTGAAAATTCATCTTCACTATTTAAATCTTCAATCCAGCTGCCTATTTCTGTTGGTGTGGAGCATCAGCAGCCTGAAGAAGTATCTCTGTCTAGTGATTCCACTCTTTTGAGCTCAGATCATCTAAGTGCTAGCAATTTGTTGGCTGGCCTTATAAAGAGTGGATTCAAACCGAATGACCCCAACGATCTTGCCAGCTTGAGGGCACAGCCTCCTCTTCCAAGTGGGCCACCTCCTCATGTTTCGACATCTCTTTCAGCTGCTTCCTCATCCCTGCACCTTCCAGCTAGTGATACTCTGAAGTCTCAGGCACCTAACTCTCTGCGCCCACCTTTGCCTCCTGGGTTGCCACTTTCGTCGCCGTTTGTGTGCCCGACAACTCAGACCTCGGAGAAAGCTGCACCACTCTCTAGTCTTCTCAGTTCCCTGGTTGCAAAGGGATTGATTTCTTCACCTTCTGCGGATTCAACTGTAGCGATCCCACAACAGCCCAGTAAATCAGATCTGAACACACCAGATGACACTGCTTCAGCTCCATCTCTGCCTTTTGTCCAGCCTTCAGTTAAAAAGGAAACATCCAATCAAAACTCATATGCCCCATCTAAGGCGCTGGTGCATCAACCTGTTGAAATCAAGAAGGAACCTGCAGAAATCAAGATGGTAGACCTTATTGGCTTTGACTTCAAGCCTGAGATGCTCCGCAAGTACCATGCACATGTGGTCAGCACCCTCTTTGATGACCAAAGTCATCAATGTAATACATGTGGTCTACGATTCAGACTTGAAGAAGAGCTCTCTGTGCACACTGCGTGCCATGGATCAAAGCAACCTGAGACTAGAAATACTGGTATCGCACCTGAAAAATGGTACCCTAGCAAAAATAATTGGCTCGATAGATCACATGAAGTGCAGAACAGCGTCCTGGAGTCTGCTTCTTCTGTTGCAGATTTGAGCTCTGCAGAGGAAGTTTGTGAATTCATGGTACCTGCAGACGAGAGCCAGATTATCTGTGCACTCTGTGGAGAGTCATTTGATGACATTTATTCCATTGAGAAGGATAACTGGATGTACAAGGATGCAGTCTATTTTGATTCCTCGAAGATAGAAGGCAGCAGTGGTGACAGTGCTGAGAGTAAAGAGCGTGTACCCATAGTCCATGCAAGATGTATGTCGATAAGCTCAAATGATGGCATGGAGGTTGATTAGCATTTGTGCCACACACAGGGGCAGAAGCAGTAGCAACAGAAACAGCTCGAATGATGAGATTGAGGTGGATTAGCTGGAAATCCGGTGCTTAACAGAAGCTCAAATGAAATGATGCCACAAAAGTGGGTCAGCGTGAGGGGTGATGCGCAGCAGCAGCTGAAATGATGCTGTCGCGGCCATGACATGTAGGTGGATTAGTGTGAAGTTGACAGCCTGACACTCTGCACAAGTAAATTTTGGTCAAATGTTTGAGTTCATCCCTCAGTCACCATTAATCGTGGATAAGGTGCTTACACAGAATAAATTCCAAGTCCAGCTCTGGCCTTGTCAACCGATCATCCTCGCAATCGAGATCTTCGGGGGTCTGATATTTGTATTTTTGGTTCAATCGAAGGGAAATGATCTTTCTGTTCATAGAAGGCCAGCTTGTATGTTAAAAAGGAGTGTATTGTTTCATTACAAGGGAAAGCAATAGGTGACGCTGCCATTGAGTTACTGTTGTTTTTGGCAAACTTGTTTCATCTTCCGAGGACTAGAGATTTTGTACCTAAAAAAGAACTGATAATTGAACATCATGGAGGCAGAATTAAACTAGTTACTTATGGCTTGCTTGCTTGATGTGGGTGTTCATTGTAGTTCGATGTTCCTTCCTCCTTGCCATTGTGATGCATAAAATTATTTTGTCGTCGGAAGTTGTTAATTCGGCAGATGATAGATATGATAGATCTGAGTATTATATAATTATGTAACTAATTGTGAAACTGTAGGCATCAGTAATATGCGATCTCAATCCCCACCTGATAAATCCTGGTGAAGAGCTCAATGATTTGCCTCTCATGGATTCCTGGTATAAGTCAATGTTACGAAAGAGTCATGACTTATGTTACTAATCACTTCATGAAACAATGCGGTCAAGTCGAGTTGCTTGTTAATGTGGTAGTTTGATGCACATTACTCCATTGTAATACCACTCCACATTTTAGCATGTCTGATGATTCCGTTATGCGTAACAGCAATGGTTGGGCTTAACTAAGCTAATGCCAACCGGGAGAAGACAGCAGCCGACCGCCCCACCCTGGTCCGTTCCCAATAATGTTACCTAAGATCATTGAGCGGAATACTAACTTGATTATATAAATGAATTCAATTTTTTTTCAAAAAATAAACACAATAAATAGCTTAAAACAAGTAATGCAATGGAAAAAAACGATTTTTAATAAAAACTATTTTTTATGAGTGAAGTAAATAAACTGTTTTAATAATCCGATGAATAATCTGGAAAAAAAAAGGCGCATTTCAACCGTTGAAAGCCACCAACCGCTTACGGAGTTGTGGTTGCAGATGGCTCCCCTGGCTACCTCTGTCGGTCAGCCCCAACCACCGAACCAACCAGAGCCATATCAACATCAACCTTACGTGCTGCCATGGATGAGTACTCACCAAATTGTCTTCTACAGTACTACTCCATTTCGATCAGTGAATTCATTCATTTTTTTTCTCAGACAATGGCAAATCCAAACATTGGTGAGCAGACAAGATCACAGGACAGCAGAAATGTGGTGGTTGTTTTGATTGTTTTAGGCAGCTCTTCCATTCCAAGATGTAAATTCGAACCCGCAACCGCAATCAAACATTAGGAGGTCTTCCTCCCCTCTCTCCAATTTTGGTCACAAAAATTTGAAGGGAAAAAAAGAAGAAGAAAGAAGCAAATTAACCAACCAAAAGTTGAGCATTTCTTGAGATAATTGTATTCAACTACCAATAACATCAGCAGCAGCAGTCTTGTTGATCGATCGGCAGCTGGTGGTGTCGCCGCCGTTGTGGGCGGTGGATGGCGACGATGAGGAGGAGGAATATTCCCAGGGCGTCATGTCCATGGGGTAGCTGCCGAGCACCCGGAGGAAGGAGGTGAACTCCTGTATCTCCGCCAGCGCGTTCTGCGCCCTCACCTCCGCCATGGACGCCTGGAAGTCCATGTAGAACATGTACTCGAAGTGCTTGGCCGTGCCCACGTTGGCGTCGTCGACGAGCCGGATGGGGCGGTGGCGGTGTGGCCGACTCTCGATCTTGGTCAGGCTGATGTCCCGGAACGCGAAGGCCGACAGCACCTTGAACAGCACCGACGTCCCCTCCCTGTCGTGCGCGAACACGATGCTCGTCTTGAAGGGCCTGTCCGTGCGCGGGATGATGGGCTCCCGCGCCAGCATCACGAACCGCGTCACGTTGCCGGCGTCGTCCTGGATGCCGTCGGCGAGCACCTGGAGCCCGTAGAGGTCGGCGGCGCGGGAGGACGCGATGGCGGCGGTGTCCCGGAGCCCCGCGGCGGCGACGTGCTCGGCGGCGGCCGCGGTGTCGTCGAAGGCCTCGCGGGCGACGTTGAGGCCCATGGCGTTGAGCGTGAGCTCACACTGGGCGAGCGCCTGCGGGTGGGAGATAACGCGGGTGAGGAGGTCCCTGCGGACGCCCGGGAGCGCGAGGAGGCAGTGGTGCACGGGGAGCTGGACCTCGCCGACGATGTGGAGGCGGTGGCGGAGGAGGAGGTCGTAGTTGCGGTGGATGCTGCCGCCGAGGGAGTTCTCGACGGGGAGGACGGCGCGGTCGGCTATCCAGAGCTCGACGGCCTGGAAGGCCACCTCGAACTGGTCGCAGGGGATGGCGTCGCAGGACGGGTACGCCTTGGCCGCTGCCGCCTCGCTGTAGGCACCGGGGACACCCTGGTAGGCGACGCGCAGCTGGCTGCCGTGCATGGGCGCCGGGGAGAGGTCGGTGATGGTGAGCGGGCGCGGGAGGTTGGAGACGGGGAGCAGATCCAGGTCGAGCGGCTGCGCGGCGTGGTCGGCGAGGGCGGGCTTGATGCTGCTGTCGCCGTTGACCCGCGGGGCGCCATTGGCTTTGGCGTTGGTGCTACTGGTGGTGGCGAGGATGGCGGCGCAGGTGGTCTGCCAGTCGGCGCGGGAGAAGGGGGTGGCGCACGGCGGGCGGATGGCCGTGGATCTGGGGGTGTGGGCGGGGCGCGGCGCAGGCGAGGTTTCCATCCTCCGGCGGAGGCGGAGGCGGACGGCGACGGCGAGGGAAAGGGAAGCTAAGCTTTGTGTTGTGTGTTGCATTTGTCGACAAGATGGGAGTGAGGGACTGCCTCCGCTCCACCTCAACGAGACGCACGCCGCGGGATCGACTCCAACTATTTGTTGTGTTGCTCTTTAATAATCACAGCTTCTTAAATATTATTATACCTTTTTTACAGAGAGAGTTGTTTCTAATAATTCGCTATTTTTTTGAATACGCAAAAAGATTACGCATCTTTATATTAAGAGAAATAAAATTAACGGTAAAACAAAAAAGAAGAGGGGGCCTGGAAGAAAGGAAGAAAAGGAAACCAGAGGCTTAGCCTATTCTCGCGTTTACAATGAGGCGACCAAACAACCTAGCGCGCTATAAAGGAAGCATTGGCGACAGGGGATGACCAAGATGCCAAAGGGCAGCCTCTTGCGCCATGCCTACGATCACCTCGGACCAGGGTCGGGAACGGTTGTTGAACACACGGTTGTTCCTTCCTTTCCAAATGGACCACGCGCCAAGGGTCACGATCGTGTCGAACCCACGGCGACGTCCCCTCGGAACATTGAGTCGGCAGGAGCAGTGCCACTCGTGGAAAGAGACAACACCAGAAGGGAAGAGATGAGGGAGGCCGAGACTTGAAAGGACGGTCCACCACAACTGGAGAGACTCGGGGCACCCTATCAAAATGTGATCAATTGTTTCGTCCTGTTGGTCACAGAAGACACAACAGGTTGGGTGCGGCAGACCCCGCTTCTTCAAGCGGTTAGCCGTCCAGCAACGCCGATGAGCGACCAGCCACAAAAAGTAGCGACACCGAGGTGGGGCGAAAGAACGCCAAATAGGTATGTGCTGGAATGTAATCCGACCCGAAAATAGGGTAAGGTAGGCCGAGCAGGTGGAGTACAACCCCGAGCGGTCCCACCTCCAGAGGAAGGAATCAGGTTGATCTTCAGAAAGAATCGTTGACTGCAACATCGATCAGATCTGCAGGTATTGCAGGATTTCCTGGACGCCCATGGAGCCACGAAGGTCACGGACCCATCGATTGTTGGTCAGTGCATCAGCGATTGAGAGTTTTCGGCGGATCCATGATGGGATACAATTGTAGAGTTCGGGTGCCCAAGAGCCAAGACTCGAACCCAGCAGCCACCTGTCTTCCCAGAAGAGAATCGATTTGCCATCGCCGAGAATGCAAGTCATGGAAGCGGCCGCAAACTCACGTTCTTGCTTGGAATACGGGATTTGCAGCCCCTGCCAAATAATTCACTATTTTGGTAAGGCGCACCAACTCTATTTGTCAGCACGAGTGTGAATACCTATTTTACCATATTATGAACCCTACATGTTCATCCTCCTTCCTATATCTATCTCTCAATTCACTCTCCTCTCATTAGCGCATGCCTCATCTTTCACTCCTCCGAGTCTCCTGACCTTTCCTTGATGTTTCCCCTTCTTCCAACATCTAGCTATCCACGCCCTTTCCTTCTCTTCCACTTTCTTGTGTTGGCTTAAGCCTAGAGATCACCAAAGGCCCACGTCCTCTCTCGACCTCCTTGTCTCGTTAGTGTCAATACCCTTTCTTCGTCGTTGGTGGTTACGCTCGTTGCTCTCACCGTTGACAAGCCTAGATCTAGCGAGATCCCATTGTCGAGCTCCATCCGCTCCTTGTTGCGGTCGGTTCTATAACACTGAAGAGCCCTCCCCCTCGCACGGGACCCATCGGTGGCAGTGATGGGGAAGGAGATGCGTGGCGGTGGAGTGAGAGGGAGGTGATACGCTGACCTTCTTTCTCATCATCGACGCTACCTCACTTTCATCATCCATCGTGTCGTTCTCGCCCGTGTGGGCACTCTGCCATGCCATCGCCATCTACTTCAAGGACATTTGTGCGTGTGCTGTCCCCACCATAGCGTTTGTGATGGCGTCGTTAGAGCTCGATATTGTGTCCACCAACAACCACGAGAGGTTCATCGGGTCACGTTCAATGACCTCTACGAATTCACCTTCCTCCTAATGCTTCTCTCCTACGCGGGGAGGGAGACGAGGGTGGGCATTGCTGCAGATATGTGAGGAGTTCGCGTTGAGGCTACCATGGATATTTGGGTGCGTCATCGGTGAGAGTGGAGGAGCCTCGACAGGTTGGCAAGAAGACTTTGGTGGGGTTGCAAGATTGAACACAAGAGAGATGGAGAGGCTGACTTGTGGGGTCATAAAGGGAAAAATGAGCATTTATACCTGCGTTTCATTCTGGCATGTTTGTGTGTCACGCCACATAGATAAAGTGACAAAAGATTACGAGCTCATCTCTTTGGTGACATTTTATAAGAACCGTACTTAAAAAAAGTGGTATTTGAATAGTAGCGATTCTTACGAGTGGCAAATAGTCAAACTTTGGTGGTAGGTGAGGATGATTAAGGTTGTGTTTCAAACTCCACCTCCTCGTATGGAAAATGGAACTGACCAGTGATTAATTAAGTATCAGTTAATTTTTTTAAGAAATAGATCAATATGATTTTTTAGCAACTTTCGTATAAAATATTTTTTTAACAAACGTATTATTTAGCAGTTTAAGAAACGTGTACACGAAAAACGAGGGGAGTGAGTTTAAAACTCACCAAACGAACTCAGCCTAACATTAGATATGTACTCCTACTCATGCTCGGCGCCGCATGAATTTATGTTTTCTATGTTTTCAGCTGTAGATGTACACGTCAAAGTTAATTTTTGTTTTGCAATCCACGCCGCTCAGGATGCTTCCTTCAGAAGGTAAGAGATGCGAGGCATCGAGTCGTTAAGTTAACTAGGAGCTGTATATATGCTGGACTTTTTACACATGGCCCTTTCTGTAGAACTTATTTTACGAATTAAACTTTCTAGAAAACTAATTTTAGAAACAAATCCCTATGCTCGGCGCAAAAAAGAATGGCGCTAAGCTTTAAATAGACACGCAAGAGATATTGGTATTGATTGTGACCCTAGCATGCGCGCGCGGCAGCTGGGGCTCGCCGCATGCTTTAAGAGATAGAGCTTGCAAAGGCATTTGGTCGAGCAGGTGGCGAGCGTGCTGGTTTGGTAGGTGTGGGGAACGAGGAGCGCAGGCCGTACGTGGGCGTGGGCCTGGCGCTGGCATGCGGCGAGCTAGGCCGAGGCTGTTATTGGGCTGGTGGGGTGGAGGGAGAAAAAATGGACATGGTGGCCGGCCTGTGAGGGACGATTGGGCCTCAGGGAAGAAGGAGAGGAAGATAGGACGGGAGAAGGATGGGCTGGGCTGGGCTGAGGAGGAGAAAGCATGAGCCACACTCACGGAGCCCGGCCCCCTCTCTCCTGGCTCGTCATCGTGCTTCAACCCAGCCGAGGTAATTAATCAGGAGCTCTCCTAAGTCCTAGGGAACATAAGACAATGAATGACTTGTGCAGTGGTGAAGATAGTGATAAACAGAATATTTTTTTTGTAAACTTCGTTAAACATATTATGAATGAAAAAAATTGCCATTAATAAATCACAGTAAATAATTTTGTTGTTATAAAAATATATTAATTATTTTCAATCATTATACTTGCATTCTAACTATACGCTTCTTAAGCTAAACAGTATAAATAGGCTACACACTATATGTATATATTGCTGTGACTGGACGAAACATGTTTGCCCAAAGTTGCGTACAATCTAGATATAAGTTTGTGTGTTCGATTCACGAATTTGATCCTGGAAGGGGTGCCTTAAGCGATAGGGCCGATTCTATAATGAAAAACGATCCCCATGCTGGTAATATATATATTTTTTTTGGCGAAATGACTTTTCACTCTAAAAGTGTGAATTTGGGTAAGGGGAGCACTATTGCAATGAACTACCCTCTCTACGGCCGCTGATTCTAGATCGCAGGAGAGTGAATTATATTCGCTTTTCAGAAAATTAACTAGTCAAAGCCGCCTGGTCAGTTGTTCTCCATCTTGTCAGCGTCAGTCAAAAATTAAGATTAACACCTTAGCGTTTGAGTTAATTTTGATGTTCTTTAACCGTAATTTATTTCAATGTTGACTTTTAGTACTAGTTGTTCTAGTAACACAGTACTAGTAAACGACGTACAAATCGGTACTATAGGTGCCGGAAGTATTAGAACCGACACCTATAGTGTTTTTCCCTTCCAAAACACGCATCCACGAGACGCTATTGGCTAAATTAACATCTTTGTAGAGAGATAGGTGTCGGTTCTAAATTATAATCAACACCTATAGTATTATATTGTTGGTTTTTTTAAAAGAATCGGCACCTATAATATATTATAGGTCCTAATGTTTTAAGAACCGACACCTATTAAGAAAACTGGCCGGAGCTAACTGAGCCGAACCACCGGCTCTATTTCCACCTCTCTCTCCCTTTTTATTAACCCCTCTGTCTCTCTACTCGGTCCTCTCCTCTCTTGATCTCTCCTCCTCCTCCCCTTTCCCTCTCTCTCCACCGCACCACCCGACAGCGGCGGCAGCAGCCTAGAGGTGGTGGGATGCCCTTCCCTCTGCCAGATCCGGCGGGAGGGAAGGCAGCGACAGCGGTGGCGGCCAGGCGGGAGGGGAGGCGGCGACGGCGGTGGTACCCTCCCCTCCCCTCCCATTGCTTGTGTTGTTGATATTCTCGCATTTTATTGGATAAAATGTAATTAAAAGTGCGATGAAATCCAGTTAGGGTGAAGAGGAGTTACTCATCGAGTCGATGCATTGAGCCGATCTTTTTTTTATTCGTAGGGTCTCAAAGGTACCAGTTCTTAAATGTGCTATTTATTGGGTGCCGGTTGCCAAGTATTTTAGTGATCGGCTATACAAGTCATGCTTTGTACAATATGTGCGTCGTCGCGGTGTTCTAATCGTACGTGTCCCTATATTGAGGGAGGAGTAAGTATTCGAAATCCTATATGAGGTATACGGTCATATATTATACTATATAATCAGTAGTATACACGAAACGATCTACTACTTCACAAATCAGTGTTGTCTTGGAGAATGGAGTATCTAAGTACTAGTAGGACTGTACACGACGCCAAAAAAAAAACTAGTAGGACTGTACGTAGGAGTAGTCTACTAGCTAGTACTCCGTTTCTTTCTTAGTTCTTCCGAATCTAACAGCTAACATTGACCTCTTCCGAGTCTAACTGCATTAACCAGTGACACGATAACAATCACTGACCAGTGATACAACAATACGTTTCCCATCTCTACGGTCTACGCCCACGTTTCACATCTTGTGCTGTTCGATATTGTTCTGAGCTGCTGCTTTTTCTGTAATACTAGCTTTATTGCATGGGGCTCGTCCGGCACCGTCTCCCTGCTCCGTTCTTCTTCTTCTTCCTTTTTTACTTTGGGTAGTGCAATTCAAACATTAAGAGAGATGGGTGTAGTATATATGATCGATTTAATTCAGTGGGACGACACGTGTGTTTGCTTTCTTGCTTTTCGGTCAAACCTAGCTAGGAGTTATAAGCCCCTTCGTATGGAATTATAGTCTTAGCTTCATGTCCCCTTTGATTACTTGTAGCAATGTCCTATTTGATTAAAGCAAAGTCAGAGGTATTTTGGAGGATTTCATTTCTATGGAACTATTTTCCTAGACGCCCCTTTGAATAAAGGAATGGACACAACTGAAAATCCTATGAAATTTATATAGAATGCCTCATGCCATATAAATTTTAGAGGAAATCCAACATGAGGTAGAACCCTCGTGGAAACTTTTCTTTGAGTTTTTTCCTCCTATAATTCTCGTGTTTTTCATGTGGTTTAATCAAACGGTTATTTCTGTGTTTAGTAATTATTTATTCTACACTTGTATTCCTGTTAATACATCGTATTTTTTCTTATTCATACGTTCAATCTCGTGTTTAAAAGGGGCCTAAGAAGTTATCGTGTATTTATATTATATTGCTATGGTAATCATGCATTCGTGCATGCATGATCCCTGGCTGCTTTAGTGCTTTATTTTGCTTTGCATCTCCACAATGTTTGTTTAATTTGTGTGAGATGTCATCACTAGAACGGTAACCCCTATCTCAATCGGACGGTAACCCTCATCTCAATCGGGCATGGCGTCCGTCACAACCCAGAGGTCACAGATGTGAAAAGTTATCTCAATCGGACAAATAACCGTCACGGATGAAGCTATCTCAATCGGGTCTTAATTAAAGTCCGTCACTGATAGCTTTGACCCAGACGACCAGTCAAACTATAGCCCATCACAGATGACCTATCTCAATCGGGGCTAAACTATGGCCCGTCACAGATGACCCTTATCTCTGACGGACCTAAACTATTGCCCATCACAGATACTCTTATCTGTGACGGGCCATAGTTTAGGCCCGTAACAGATGAGTATAATCCCAAAAAGAATAAATTTTATTTTTTGGCTAGTCTCAGGCCTTTGTTAGGCATGTCATGCAGTCCCGCCTCGCCCAGATCTTTTTTGTCCTTACTCGTGTGCACCCGGGAAAAATCTTTTTTTGTCCTTACTCGTGTGCACACTTAACATCAAAGTTCTTTGGAGATCGGCTTCCGGAAAAGTAGTTGTCACTTTTTGGTATGAGTATTCTATTAATCCTATTAAGCCTTGGGCCAGGATGTCACACCCCAATATCACACATTCATATACATTTATTTACATACACAACCATCAATATATTTAACACAACCACTTTCACATAACATCCATTTTGATCACATATTTCACATCTCCGATTGAGATGACCTATCTCTATCGGGCATTAAATAATACCCGTCACCGATGAGTATTTTTCCATTTTCCATATGAAATGTTTATATTCAATTTATGTGGTATTTTTTATTTTCAATTTATGAGAACTTTAAATTTAATTTTAGGTCAATTTTTGTGTGTCAAATGTAAAAATCACAAACAACAAAATTGTATAACTCATCGATACTTACAATTATTGTATTGGTACTCTGTACAAATAAGTTCATTTGAACTATTCAAATTTTGAATTTTCAAAATTTAACAACTTCGAACAAAAATTGGTATTAATAAATGATTTCAAATGGAAAAGTCACCAAAACCAAAGTTGTAGAACTCATCGAGGTGCAAAATTTTTATTTTGGTCATTTCTCCATCTGACTCTATTTGAACAATTTAAAATTTGAAATTCAAAGTTTGAGAAATTCAAATAGAATTTTTTGTTAGGGAATGACTTCAACTGAAAAAGTTATCAACAACAAAGTTGTATAACTCATCAAGATCTATAACTTTTATTTTGGTCATTTTTCTATATAACATTTTTTGAACAGTTTGAATTTGAATTTGAAAATATGACAACTTCAAACAATATTTTCAAATACTAAATGATTTTAACTGAAAAAGTTATCAACAACAAAGTTGAATAACTCATCATGATCTAAAACTTTTATTTTGATCATTTCTTCATCCGATAAAGTGATGCTAACATTGTTCACAAAATTGACGTATCTCTTATTTGGTTTTGTAAACTATAACATATATGTAAATTTTGTGAACAATGTTACTAACACTTTATCGGATGAAGAAATGATAAAAATAAAAGTTTTAGATCTTGATGAGTTATACAATTTTGTTGTTGATGACTTTTTTAATTGAAATCATTTAGTATTTGAAAATATTGTTTGAAGTTGTCATATTTTCAAATTCAAATTCAAACTGTTCAAAAAAATGTTATATAGAAAAATGACAAAACTAAAAGTTATAGATCTTGATGAGTTATACAACTTTGTTGTTGATTACTTTTTTAGTTGAAGTCGTTCACTAACAAAAAAAAATCTATTTGAATTTCTCAAACTTTGAATTTCAAATTTCAAATTGTTCAAATAGAGTCAGATGGAGAAATGACCAAAATAAAAATTTTGCACCTCGATGAGTTCTACAACTTTGGTTTTGGTGACTTTTCCATTGGAAATCATTTATTAACCCCAATTTTTGTTCGAAGTTGTCAAATTTTGAATTTAAGTTCAAATGAACTTATTTGTACAAAGTACCAATACAATAGTTGTAGCCATTAGTATATAGCCCATCACTAATGAGTCATTTGTGATGGACCTAGTTGTTATTTCAATCGGGTCTTAAGTTGGTGCCCGTCACAGATGATGGTCATCTGTGACGGGCCTAAACTATAGCCCGTCACAGATGACCCTTATCTGTAACGGGCCTAAAGTATAGCCCGTTACAGATAACCCTTATCTGTGACGGGTCTAAACTATAGCCCGTCAAAGATAAGGGTCATCTGTGACGGGTCTAGTTGTTATCTCAATCGGGTCTCAAGTTGGTGCCCGTCACGGATGATGGTCATCTGTGACGGGCTCCAACTACGGCCCGATTGAGATATTTAAGGTTATCTCAATCGGGCCCTAATTTAGACCCGTCAAATATATGTGTCATCCGTGACGAGTTTCAGTTCTATGCACATTTAACATGTTTCTTCGACCATATCTCAATCGGTCTCTTTTTAAGCCCGTTTGAGATGTATTCTTTGTGACGGCCCGTAAAATTCAGTTATGTTATAGCCCGTCACAAATGAGAGGATCCATGGAGCTAACTGAGGCTTGCAAATGAACATGGCATGCATGCAACTTTTTTTAATAGGCATGCATGCAACTATTAGTACATCATACTATATAGTAAGCCAGCACAGACTGCTCCTACTCTATATATTTACAGCAGCTGGATGCGATGCGACTTCCATATTCCGGTTGCCCTCACACAAACCCATCCTTGGGTGCATGCCTACGGCAAAATTCAAAAGTACTATTAACCTAGGGCCCAAACCCAATTACGTATGACTAATACTCAAGTTAAAATTTTCATGATTATTAACTTAGACCTAATTACAAATGCTTGAATTTTAGCTTTTGACCAAAACTGGATGAGCATTAACCAGCCTATGCCATATATCGTTCTTGAACCCTTGAGGAGATGTATTTCCTACTTCAAATGTGTGTGACATTATATTAAAGATCCTTTGTCCTTTAAATAATTTGTACACGTGAAAGGTTAAAAATATATTTACATGTAATTATTTTTCATAAAAAATCTAATTAACAATATTTTGGTACTTGATTTTATGCTTACCGCTCGCAGCCAAAAATCGATCTTTTAATTTGACTCAATTTTGATGTTTTCAGTGTAGTTTATTTTTCAGCATTAGCTTTCAAATTATAAGAACATATATATAAAAATTTTACCTATAAATACTTTTCGGTGAAAATATTACTGCTCATAATTAATGAATGAGCCAAAAAAAAAAAGAAAACGGTGTGCTTATATGTCATAGAAACATTTTCTTGTTAAATATTATCACAAGTATAGTTAGCTTTTTAACACCACAGAAACTATGGAACCATACTTATGGCATCGAAGTTTGACAAGATGACGGAGCCAACCAAACATGCTCCATTTCGGCTGTAAAACCAAGATAGCGAGAAACCGCGACGAGCAGACGAGCAGTCTACATGCTTTGTCCTCTCTGTTTTTCTTTTTCTTTCTTTTTGGCCTGGATCTTCTATGCCCTTTCAGGATCTCGTGCTCCACTTCTTCTTCCTACTGAACCAACTGCTCTGCTTGTACTCTCTCTCTCTCTCTCTCGCCTCCAATTCTCCGCAGGTCTCTTTGGCTTTTGCTGTTGAACTATATGCAGCACATACATACATACATGCATACTGGTCGCCTACTAGCTAGTATGCTTGTGGGAAGCCACAGTCTCTGCCTTGCCTGCCAATTTTATGGTGTTCAAAGATCACAAAGGGCTCAAAAAGATTCTGCACAATTGTACCCAAAGAAGGATCCCGAGACCCCTACCAACGGAAAAGCTGCATACTAGCATGAAAGTTTAGGTCCATTCTTTTCCCCTACCTTTGCCGGTGTCTGAACTGTTCAACCATCTTTCATGTTCCAAGCTTAACTAAATTACGAGATGTATACATACTTTTAGAAAATATAAAATATGGAGCGCCCAACTATGTGTGCTTTGTTTTACAAAAAAATATTTTCTTTGGTTCATAATATTTGTTTGTTTTAGAGTTGGGCACAAGAACTAATAAGGTAGATAAAATGGCTGTTTTGTTCAGTTAATCACTCCAAAAATGCGCATGTATACATGGATAAACAACTTAGTTAATGAGGTAATTAAGGAAGGGGTAAGACCAAAAAAAAAGACCAAAGACCAAAGCTGTCTAGAATTTGTAGGTCAACAGATATTTTGAGGACTGTAAAAGAGGTTAAAACTAAGTATTTTGAACCTAAGGGAAGGGAGTAGAACAAAAAAAAACTCTGACATGCATGTTTCATGCAAATTTCAGTAGGTTCCAAAATATATACTTGTTCACTTTATCGCTCTTTTCAACATTTCAAAATTTTAATGCAAAGAAATAAATTAAACAAACCATTACCAACACAACCATACCAAATGTTTTCACTCCCAAGAATAACTTTGAAAGATCGCTCAAATGTACTACTCTATGTTCAATAATATGTAAATAAAATTCTCCGAGTCTTAAAAGAAAACTATGATATAGATCCTTTCTAGCCAAATTAACATGGTTTGCCACTTTGCATCTTGCATGAAACACATATATACCGTATATGTTTTGGCTCTCCGGAACTTAACTGTCTTAGAACATGCATGCATGTTTGACTTTGTTCCAAACAAGAAGCAAGGATACATGCCGTAAACTAGCTAGCTGCAAATTACTGAAGAACAAGCTTTTGCTCAGTGTGTTGATGATGGATCGCCTCTCCATTTGTAAGGGAAGGTTCTATAATTTGCCCAACGGGCACAACGGATGATCGATCTACTCCTGCGCAATCAATCTTTTTGACCAGACCGTACGTGTAGGAGTATGTATAGTCAACAACTTTGGACCTCGCTCGCTCACACGCATGTATATATGCTCTTTTTTTTTGGGTTATATAGAGTAGGTCGACGTCGTAGCTGGGGGCAGTGCGTGCGCGCGTATGTACAGAGACAAGTTCAAAAGGCTTATTGCATTTCTAGCTACAGCGTGTGAGTTCAAAAAGCTCAAGCACATATATAGCTCCTAGAATTACACGAGGATGTGGTGGGTTAAGTTCACCATTGTTGTCAACCGATTTTACGAAAAATACAAGTGTGTTTAATGGGAAATTGTTATGTTAGACCATCTTTTCTTAGAACTATATATATGTTAGACAATCTTTGGTTGGCTCCAATAATTAATACAATTCCTAGCTAGCGTGTGCGTGCATGTGAATGTGATGCTGGCCGGCTGGGTGTGCAGCGAGCGAGCACCCAAAGCAGGAGAAGAGCAAAGGGACAAGCTTTTCTTATGGTACACTAGCTAGCAAGGGAGAAAAGCTACCGTGGAGTGGAGACCTGCAGGCGAATGGACACTAGCAAACAGGCCAGCTTCCGACAATCACAGATATGGAAGGGAGCAGCGCACCCAGCCGAAGGTTCCAGGGCTGAGTTTCTACTCGGTGGGGGTGCCTGTGTTGTATGTGCCATACATACTTAGGGACACATATATCACATCTTGTACGTACTCTGATTATTGTCAATTAATATTTGAAGTTGCAAACTTGTAAGCAAGTATTACTCAGGTCATAAACTTACAAAATGTAGATTTAGTTCTCTAAATTTGTTAAATAAATTATATCGTGCAGATCCATAAAATTGGTAAATTATGCCATGTAGGTCCAAAGTACAATGTGCCCTCAAGTAGACCACGTGGCAGCTGACACATTGCACCTCTATCCCTCCTTAATATACTTTTCTTCCTTCTCCAATATATCGTAATCTCCCCATCAAGCTCGTTGGGTTCAAATCATTTATGTGCCATAGCGTTACATTCACATGCAGATAGACCGACTGTCTCTAACAAAAGGCTTGTGAAAACCAGGTTCACACCCGCATGTGAAAGTAGATTTTTACAAACATATTCATAATAGATCTGTCTGTCGCCACTGTCACTAAGCCCCTCACGACCAACCTCCTTCGCAGCCCACAACAGCTAAAACTAGCACTCCTGAGGCCTGCCGTCACCATATCTGGATCTCACGCGAGGCCTGAGTTTCATTGTGCGAGCTTGCGGCAATGGTGGACCGAGGAGAAGGAAAGGTGGTCCTCCTAGAGGTGAATGCCTGTGAAAAATCAATTTTTACGTGTGAACTTACACCTCCTCATTATTACAAATAGATGTTTTATGGCAATGGCTGTAAAAATATAAAACGCCAGCGAAAATGATTTTTTAAGTAGTGCTTTCCAGGTTCAAAAGTCACAAAGTAAATCCCATTTGTTAGATAAGGAATGGCAAATTTTATGTGAAATTGAACTACATAATAATTGTTTCGTCTCTAGTGTGACTATTAATTGCATGCACTTGAATTCTCACAAATAGGATTAACTTTGAAGTTGATTTTTTTTGGTCTTTGTACATGACCTCATTTATAACTCGTGACATTTCTTTTTAGGACCTGTAAGTATGATTTTTCTAGTAATTTGCACCCGTATAAAAAACTAGGGTATATAAATGGTCTTGAAATGTACACACCCGTGAAAAATTACCTGGCTTCTGTAGCAGCGTGGTTGCTCGTTAAAAAAAGAAGAATATTGTGCTGCTTCCAACTATATATAGCTAGGACGGACGGGGGCAAAGTGCTGCGGTGCACCGTGGTACGCAACGTATACCGGAAGGCTAGGGTTCAAGTGAGTCGCACCATAGGATTCAAAACCTCCCCCTCCTCCTCCTCTCTCTCTGAGTAAAAAAGAAAAAGCAAGCACCGCTGCCAGCTGCTCACTGCTCAGTATAGAGGCAGAGACAGAGGCAGCGCGATTCTTGATCTTTTTGGCCTCCTCTTGTCTCGCTCCACACCCTACGCCAAATTCTTCTTCTTCTCCAAGCTCTTCTTCCTCCTATGGCTATGAGACCTCACTCTACTCTCTCTGGCAGCGCGGCCACACTGCTCTTCTTCCTCTAATCGAGACCTCGCTCTACTTTCTCTGGCGGCGCGGCCACGCGCGTATACTGGTGGTGAACTCCGATGGCGACCACCTAGCTAGTGCTTCTCATGAAATTAACGTACCGTATTTGATTGTTTCTTTGCTTGCCATTTCATTTGCACAGGTATGGGTCCAAGGCGCACAAGAGTCCGTGTTCTCATGTTCCTTTTGCTGGTCATGATGATGGCTGTTGGAGCCAATCGCGATTCAACAGTACTTCTTATTCTTCCCTTCCCTATCAATCAGAGAGATGTAGCTAGTTCTTACAAATTGTTCTTCCCACGCATGCTAATTAACTCACACATTGCTAAATAATTAACTCTGGATGCTGTATATATATTCAGGCTGCTGGATTTGGAAGGACGATGTCCAAGGCGGAAGTGTTGGCATCACCTCCGCAGATTCCACCAGATGGCAATCCTGACATCGTTATAAGAAATCGGGTGGTTCTATCAATTGGTAATATATGCATGCTTAAGCTCAACTTTCGGTGTTCTCCCCTTGAACTCTATGGTATGATGGTGCAGATGCGCATATATACTAGTTTTGAGTTGTCTTCTGTGCTGAACTTTGGGTTCATCTTCTTTCTGTCGATTCAGCAATTGTTTCACTGGAAGCTTCTAGTGTTCCTCTTGCTCTTTCTCTACTTATACATGTACGTACATAATAATATATGGGTATGTTTGGGCCTGAACTCACACATAGTAATACATAGACAGCCCAGCACACATAATAATATATGGGTATGTTAAGGAATGTGCATCTTTAGCAACACCTAAAACACATCTTGGATCTTTGTTTTGTCTCTCTCCAATCCTTTGGATTTTTCACTGATTGTAGGGATGATACTAAAGCTTTGTAGGCATGGGACAACGATGCATATATAGGAGACATAGTTAGCTAATTCTTTCACTGTAAGCTTCTAGTGTTCCTTTTGATCTTTCTCTACTTATACATGTAAACATAATTATATATGGGTCTGTTTGGGCCTGAACGCACACATACTAATTCATACACAATCCAACACTTTCGTTTCCCTTTTGCTGCATTTGATCAATGCTTTCAGATCGAGCCATGTGTATTCTCGTGCACTAGTACTGCTTAGATGGCGATGAACATGCTTGCAGTATCATCGATCAGTTTTCCTTCGATCTTCTCTACATCTGTTTAATTTGTTCTATTTTATCTTATTGCAGCTAATGTTTTTAGCGTAGCGGTATCGCTATGGCCATTCTTTGTTCGATGGAGGTACGGTTCTTGGTTTATCACACGCCAGATCTTTCCAGCAAAAGTCGTGGCTTGCAATCTTGTGGCCTCTGTCACTTGGACTATCTATATGATGGTCCAGATGTATGCCGGAGGTAATTATGCCGGAGATGATGTTTTATTAATCAATTCAGTGAGTACCACGAGTAGCATGTTTATTCTACTCGTCTATTTTCTGCATGGGAGAGAGGATATCAAGGTAAAAGGAACGAAATCGATATGCTTTTAACTAGTCGTCTTCTTTTTCAGTTGATCTAATGACAATTCCATTTTTTTCTTCATTTACACAGTACTGGATCCTCATGATCCTCTTCGCAATCGTGGTGT
Source organism: Oryza punctata (assembly GCA_000573905.2). NCBI lineage: Eukaryota > Viridiplantae > Streptophyta > Magnoliopsida > Poales > Poaceae > Oryza > Oryza punctata. The sequence goes on along the minus strand of CM002496.2, from coordinate 28,405,768 downwards.
GTTGCGGGATGGGATGGCTAGTGTGGCATCCTAACATCATCGTGTCCAAGAGGACCCAAAATCTTTTAAAGAAGCCCACCCAACAAGCTGGTGTGACCGGAATAGTTTTGTTTGGGTTGATGAACTTTCTGCCCTTGGTTGATCTGGTTAGCCTAATTTACTGTCTTGCCATGGAATGTGTTGTTCTAGGTAGATTTAGTTTTTAGCCATAGTAAATGATAGAGAATAAAATATCTTGTACTTGTTTTTAGATAATGGATTAATCGGTCTCTACACCCAAATGGATGTATATAGCCAACTAAACTTACAAGAGTTCTTAGATTCAATCAAACATCCCCTTACAAACGGAGAAACAAAACCAACGGTTCACACAAAAAAGTACTTAGGCTCTAGACTACAAAAAGACTCACATACGACTCTGTTGATGCAAAAAACACACACTGGCCTGAGAGGTTTGCTTTACTCTAGTGCAGGTCCAAAATTAGGGTTTTAGATTAAAGGGCGTGCCAGTTGATTTGATCCTGCAATCAACAAGAGAAACATGCAAAGAATATCAGTAAACGATAGACAATCGGCCATAGGGCCGATTTCATATCGTATATGATCTAGCCGATGCAATAAAGCATGGATCGGTTGTAAGGTATAGTCAATGATAGAATTAACCCTAAAACTAGTATATCGGCTGAAAAGATCAATGTTACATAATCAATATATCAATATTACTTTAGAAATAAGCAATTGGGATAGATCGGACTGAACCGAGACAGTATAAATTGCCCAAGTCTAAAGATAACATGAAATAATGATTAGGTATACTGATGTCATAGCCGATATCTAGATTTAAGTATGTATCGGCTATAGCTCCGATACAACCTTATGCTAGGATATTCTCTAGTAATAAATATATTAAACTATAACCAATTCGATTGATATCAAGCTTAATATATTTACATTAGATTAGATCCTGACATAAGGGGTAGATATAGAACATTAAACAAAGCATAAGACAATGTAAAACATCTATATCAGGTAAGATCGGCTGAAACCCCGATACTATCCTTATTAACAACCATGAAGCAGGTTAGATACCATGATTCTAAATACGACTTAATAGGTTGGACTGAACCAATGCAGCATTAAGTATAAATAAAAGCATGAGATCTAAAGAATCAAGCCGATGGTTGCCTTTTCAGGATGGTGGATATATTATATAACCTAGATTAACAAAGTAATCTAGCCGATATCGATGAAACCCTATACAGGATCTAGCCGATACAAGTAGATTGCATTGTCGATCTAAGTTATATAACATATATGATAACTCGGAGAATCACACCAAAGAACTAGAGTGTCATAAAGATGTAAGTACTAGCCCTAATGATGTAATTCGCCATGACAAGATATACCTTTTTGCCGAAGATCAAATTGATGCAGCACGACTCGAAAGCATAAACTTGTCGAAAGTAGAAAATAAGGGTTTGGCGATGCGTCGAAATTGATTGAACGTGTGTTGTTATTATTTACAAGACCTCGGGATTATATTTATACCCGATATTACAAACATTGTCCATCATGGACACGACTTATATTAACCTAATACAAATCCAACTAACCAACAAGTCCCTTAGGCGGACTCTTACCGAGAATATCTATAAGGAAATTATATAAAATATCCTAATTAATAGATACAATTGCCTCCTCAGGACTTTATCCGTGCATGGCAATCCATATGAAGCACGCTAACACAACCCGATGACATATACCGAGTCATATTATCGAAATCGGCTCAATCGGCTAACCTAGTCCGACTCTGACTCTGCCGATCCAGTCCACAGCCGATTCGGACCACAGCTGATTCTCACTCTGCTTTCCGATACGATCTTACCTCTTCAATCCTCTTCGATTCCATCTTGACTTCTGATATTTGAATTACCAAATTTGGTCGTCAACACATGCCCCCCAAGTCTGGAATATTTGGTAATGTTTCGGATTTGCCAAATCTTATCCCCGAGATAATCTCGCTCTTTCCGTTTTTTTACCGTTACCACAGCGCTTTAAATACTTTAACCGATGGCCCCGAGAAACTTCACACCGTTATTTACTGTTGCCACCGCTTTCGCAATCTCTGTCTCCCTCAACTCCGGCGATCCCCTCGGCGCAAGCAGTCAACTTCAAGCAATCCTTCGCTCATTCAACTTCCGCCGGCGAGAAGATGTCTTCGTCATCCGCTCCATCTGCTGCCGCATCGGCCGAATACGCTGAGGTAAGTCCCATCGGCTAGATCTCCTTTTAGCTCATCCAATTTCATTTTCCCGCAATCTTAGCTCGCTTCTCTTCTCTTCCGTTTTGTTGATGTAGCATCTTGCAAACCTAATTGCTGTCCCCAGTCTTAATCATGAAAACAACTACTTCCTTGGGCCAATCGGCAATACAGACCCAACTGAGTTCATCACTGCTGAAACCAATAGAATCCCCTTCAGATTATCGAACCCCAACATAGGACACTGGAAAAACACATTTAAGTCCTGGCCGTCCCTAGAGAAAAGTTGGCCTGCATGGTTCAAGCGCATATCAGCTAGCAAGCAAATTCACTGGGATGAGATAGGAATCGGCCAAGCCCTAGCCCTCTCTTTGGCAAATTCGGCTAAAGATGAGCCGTTAATGGCTTATGCAAGCTACTTCTGGTCCAACACCCTCAATGCATTCTTATTCAACCAAGGGCCGATGACACCAACTCTCTTAGATATAACCATGTTAACTGGACTTGATATCACCTCATCTGCCTACCCAATGATCTTGAACTCCAAGAATAGATTTGACTTTAAAACAAAGAGCATAGGAGGATGGTCTGGGTTCATTTCGGCTAACATGGGTCAAGGCTCAGTTACCCCAAGAGAGCATACTGCCTTCTTGCTGATGTGGTTGGAAAAATTTCTGTTTTGTGGATCAAGTTGTGGCCCAACCTCAAATTGGCAGCACATAGCCGAAGCCCTTGAAGAGAAAAGACAATTTCCTTTGGGAAAAATCCTACTCGGCTATCTGTATCATACCTTAGCCAATGCATCAGCCAAACTAGCAACCGGCTCGATAATCAATGCAGGTGGCCCATGGTGGTTATTGCAAACTTGGTTAAACTTGGTTGCAATGAAAGCTGTCAATCGGCCATCTCCGACAGAATCAGAATTCCCAAGATTGGAACCAATCACCGATGATGATGGTGAAGAAATAACTCATCGGAGGTGTACATCCTTTGGAGAATATGCCAGCACACCAGCCAATGCAGGAGCAAAGTTATCAGCAGAACTGCTCAAGGACTGGTTCTTTAGTTTCTATGATGGCTTCCAGAAAGATGCTAGAATCTGGTTCTTCTATGATGAATCAGTCAACTTTGAGCTGCCATCGGACTTCAGATTTGAAGAGATAAACCATGACAAATTTCAGAAGTCCAGAGAAGTATATACCACAGCCATCAGCCCATGCATTCTCCCTGTCGGCATCCATCAGGGCAGGAACATCAAAATATCATATGAATTCTATCACCCCATGAGTTCAGCAAGACAATTTGGTATGGGACAACTCCCAATCGGCTTGTGGTTTGCTGACAAGATTGAATGCCGAGGAGAGATATCTTCAAGTCTGATGATGGATCGGCTACTGAACATTCCAGGCCCCTCTCTTGGTAGTATTAATGATATTGAATTAGCTATGTTCAGGAGCAAAGTCTTCACCTCATGGTGGGCTGAGTGGAAACAACATCTTTTTCACCAATCGGCTACCATCTATATGACGGACCTCTTCCCTGACATGATCCCTCAGGTACCTTCTCTTTCTTTTATTCCTGTTTTAAACATATCAACCGATTCTATTTATAACTCATGAACTATCTTTGCTCTTTCAGACCACAGACTCATCTCCTCCTCATACCAGCAAAAGTGGCAAAGAAATTGAATATGCTGCAGGGCTATTTCCTAACAGATGTGGCATGACTCCTCCTGTCATCGGCTATCATGCTCCCAAAACATCAAGCCTGCTCCAAGGACAAATGAAAGAAACAGCCGATGTAGGCAAGAAAAGGAGAACTAGAGCATCAACTGCTGTGCCACCAACTACGAAGAAAAAGGCCAAGAAACAACCACCTCCAACAGCCGATGATGCAGAGGAAGCCCTAAAAGAAGCATCCATTGAACGAGCAATAGATGAAGCCGCAGCCGAATCTAGCGATGTGGGAAAAGAAACACCTCCAGCCTCTCCAAAGCAAACCCCCACAACTCCTATTCCAGCTGTCTTCACTCGGCAACCCAGGGTAAACTCATCTTCCTTGATTCAAATTTCCTTTACTCACCCTCAACTTAATCCTCCAACTCTTGCATTTATAGAAGAAAAGACCAGCCGATAGAAAGAAACCAACACAAGTATCGGCTAGACCATCCATTCAAGCTCCTCTGGTAAGTTTCAATTTTCTAATCCTCTGAATACTTCTTTTGCTGATACTATCTAACACTTGGATGAATATTTTCAGCCTCCTTCCCCTCCATCACCTGTAGCACAACCAGTCTCCAGTGAACATACTGCATCAGCTGTAGGCAGCCATCACGTCGAAGAAGAAATCGCTGCTCCTGCAATCCCTGTAAGTCTCATTCCTAAAACCTCTCAAATCGGCTATATAAAAATATCCTCTTACTTATGTTTTTTTCATCTTTCCTACTTGCAGATCTTAGCCGATTTATTCTCTTTTGATATAAAGGACTACTTTGATGAAGAAGCAGAAGGAGAAATATCAAGCAAATCCTTAGCTCCTCTAGCCGATGATATGAAGAGGAATCTTGAAGATATTGCACATCGGCTAGAAGCATCTTTGGACAGCCTGGTAGTTGACTGCAGCACTCTCCGGACTAGATTCCAAGAAATCCAAGCTCTTCTTCCAGACGAATTGTCCAATATGGTTACCCCAACTATGTATCTTGAGCAGCACCAATTTAAGCTGGAGAAAGCAAAACAAAGGATAGCCGATAGACGAGAGAAAAAGGATATGAAGGCCACTATTCAAGCCAATCGGCAGTTAGTCCATGATGAAAAAACCAAACTCGATCAACTAGCCGAAGAACCAATTAAAGCTTCGATAAATCAATTAGAGGCCGAAAGAATAGATCTGCTAGCTAAGCTTGAAGAGTGTAATGCCAAGATTGCATTGGAAAAGCCGAAATTAGCCGATCTCCCTAAAGCCATTGGAGAACAGAAAGCAAAGCTGAAATCGGCTATAAAGAATGTAGCCACCATGACTAAGTCCTTGAAGGTAATTCCTGGAACTGACGCCCAAGATGCCCAAGCCATTGCAGAAGTTGAAGAAATCCGTCAACGGGCATTGTCAGCAATTCAGAAATATCTTGCACAATGATTTCCTGTAATAAGGACTTAGAAGAATCTTGTGATCAATTCTGTAATCGGCTAAAACACTTGTCTTGTAACATAACCTCTTAACCTTCTTAAGCCGATTGATACTGTTGCTTTCATATAAACCAACTGTATACTTGGCAGACTTGGCTGTATTCCAACTTATCAACTTATACTAAATTTTGCTTAGAAATTTCCAACTTTAAATTGTCTCCTCCATGCCCCCAAGTTTGTAGTAGGGAACACAATGCTGCAAACTTATATATCTAAGGGCGATAAAAATATCGGCCATCTAAAGGCGATGTAAACACATCGACTGTCAACCATCAACCGGCAAACCAAAGCCGATCATGAACCAATCCAAACACTTGGGTAATATTTCTTTAAGTATTTTCCATTAAGTGCTCTTCCAAAGATTTCACCATCAAGTCCTTTTAACATATAGGCCCCTTTAGAAACACATTTGTGAACTTGAAACGGACCTTCCCAATTCGGTGACCACTTGCCGAATTTATTATCTCTGGCCCCTATCGGCAGCACTAATTCCCAAACCAGCTCGCCTTCCTCAAAAGATTTGGGTACAACCTTCTTGTTATAATGTCTGGCAACTCTCTCCTTATCTTTCTTAACTTTCTCAAGAGCTCGCAATCTTGCTTGAACCAAATCTTCGGATTCATCAACCATCAAATTATGATAATCATCGGCTGTTAACTCATCCTGTAAAGAAATCCTCCTAGAGCCGATGTTGGTTTCCCATGGTAAGACAGTTTCATGCCCATAAGCCAGTTGATAAGGAGGTATCTGAATTGCACCATTGCAAGCCATCCGATAGGACCATAATGACTCAGCCAGAATAGTATGCCACTTCTTGGGGTATTCGGCTATCTTTCTCTTGACCAACTTAATCAAACTCTTGTTAGATGCTTCAGCTTGTCCATTGGCTTGTGCATAATATGGTGATGAATTCAACAACTTAATTCTCATGCCATCAGCAAACTGAACAAATTCATCCGATATAAATATAGAACCTTGATCAGTTGTAATCGTCTGTGGTAAACCAAACCTGTATATAATATGCTCTTTGACAAAATTGATCGCATCTTGACTGTCAACTTTCTTCAAAGGAATGGCCTCAACCCACTTAGTGAAATAATTAGTTGCAACCAATATGAACTTATGTCCTTTGCTTGATGGTGGATTGATTTGGCTGATCATATCAATACCCCAACCTCTGAACGGCCACGGCTTGATAATAGGATTCATAGCCGATGCTGGCGCTCTCTGAATTGCTCCAAACTTCTGACAATCTTGACAACCCTTGTAATATCTGAAACAATCCTCCAGCATTGTCGGCCAAAAATATCCAACTCTTCAAAGTAACCACTTCATTTTATGAGCCGATTGATGTGTCCCACAAATACCTTCATGAACCTCACACATAACAACTTTAGCTTCTTCCATACTCAAGCACCTCAATAGAACTCCATCAATCGTCCGATAATATAATGAATCATCCAACAAAACATACTTGAGAGCTTTATACCTTAATCTCGTTGAAACTGATCTTGAAGGATTCTTTAGATACTCAAAAACATCAAATCTCCAATCATCGGCTGGAATACAGGCCACTTCTACCTCAATCCCTTGTAACATCGGCCTATATCCTGATGCACCTTGAGCTAAATCATTGGCTTCAACGTTTTGCTCCCGAGGAATATGCTTCAAAGTAACCATCTTGAATGTTTTCATCAGCTCCTGGCATTTCTCATTATAGATTATTAAGGTATCATTCTTGCATTCATACTCCCCAGATAATTGACTTATCACCAACAATGAATCACCCATGATCTCAACAGCATCGGCTTCGACTTCTCTTAATAACTGCAACCCTTTGAGAACAGCTTCATATTCTGCTTGATTAATAGTAAAAGCAAACTGAAAACTTGCCCCTCTAGGTGATATTATCACCAAGCCGATACCACAACCATGAGTGCAAACTGATCCATCAAATAATAAAGTCCATGGCATGATGTCAATATTATCAATACTGGTATCCCTGTGTTCAACTATGAAATCGGCTATCGCTTGCCCTTTAACTGCCTTAGCCGATTCATATCTAAGATCAAATTCTGACAAAGCAAATATCCACTTCCCAATTCGTCCCTTTAGCACTGGAGCCGATAGTATGTATCTTACTACATCGGCCTTGAAAACTATAATGCATTCATTGGATAATAGATAATGCCTCAACTTTGTGCAAGAAAAATATAAGCATAAGCATAACTTCTCCACAGGTGAATACCTTGTTTCTGCATCCAACAGGCGTCTACTAAGATAAAATATGACTCTTTCTTTTCCTTCAACCTCTTGAATCAAGACCGAGCCGATAGAATTTTGATCGGCTGATAGATAAAGTTTAAATGGAATCCCTTTCTGTGGTGGTATGAGAACTGGAGGGGTACTCAGATATTCCTTGATATTATCCAAAGCCTGCTGCTGCTTCTCTCCCCAAACAAATTCTTAATCGGCTTTCAACCTTAGTAAAGGAGTAAATGGCTCTATTCGGCCAGACAGATTTGATATAAAACACCGAACAAAATTAATCTTGCCGATCAATGATTGTAGCTTGGTTTTATCTTCCGGGGGTTTGATATCTTTAATTGCCTCGATGCTCCTCTGAGGAATTTCAATCCCTCTCTCATGAACCAGAAATCCAAGAAACTGACCAGCCGATACACCAAAAGCACACTTGGTAGGATTCATCTTCAACCCATATTTCCTTGCTCTTTCTAAAACCTGTTTCAAATCGGCTATGTGATCATCAACTTCCTTGGATTTAACCACCACATCATCTATATATATCTCCACCAATGCGCCGATGAGATCGTGAAAAATATAGTTCATGGCTCTCTGATATGTAGCACCAGCACTCCTCAAGCCGAAAGTCATAACTACCCACTCATACAAGCCGATAGCACCAGGACACCTAAAGGCAGTCTTGTGAATATCCTCCTCAGCCATAAAAATTTGATTATAACCAGCATTGCCATCCATGAAACTGATAATCTTATGTCCAGATGCTGCATCTACAAGTTGATCGGCTACCGGCATTGGGTATTCATCCTTCGGTGTAGCTTTGTTTAGATCTCTGAAATCAATACAAACCCTGAGCTTGCCATTTTTCTTGATAACCGGTACTATATTGGAAATCCACTCAGCATATCGGCATGGTCTGATGAAGCCAGCATCATAGAGTCTTGTAATTTCGGCCTTAATAGCATCATACATCGCAGCTTTACAACGTCTTGGGGGTTGTTTGTACGGCCGATAGCCTGGTTTGATAGGGAGCCGATGTTCAACTATCGATCGGCTAAGTCCTGGCATCTCATAGTATTCCCAGGCAAAACAATCTCTATACTCCTTTAAGAGTGCAATTAATTTACATTTAAACTCTTTTGGTAAACCTTTACTAATATATGTCGGCCTAGGCCTATCACCTGGTCCAATGTCAATTTCCTCTAGTTCATCAGCCGACATAAAACCTTGCCCAAGCTTGCCGTCGAGATCATCAATGGTGTCTTCTGTGTATAGGTTGGAACCCTCCATGGCGCCCTCAAAACAAGAATTGGGGCTCTCCATCTCCTGTTGTCTATATGGCATCATCAGAAACCTTTAAGTAATCTCCTTGCCAAACTTTACCAGATAAACAATCAATTCCTTCCATCTCCCAAATAGACAAATCGGCACAAGCTACATTGACTGACCTGTCGGCTGGCACGATTTCGATTTGGTCTCCTTGCCATTGAATCAAGCTTTGATGCATTGTTGAAGGGATGCAACAGTTGGCATGGATCCAATCTCTTCCCAACAACAGATTGTAGGAACCCTTCCCGTCAATAACAAAGAACGTGGTTGGAATTGTTTTAATGCCGATGGTTAGCTCCACATTCAAAACTCCCTTGGTCTCAGATGGGTTCCCGCCAAAATCCTTCAGAACCATGTTGGTTTTGATCAAGTCCTCTGAGTTCTTCCCAAACTTTCTGAATGTTGTATAAGGCATTAAATTAACAGCTGCCCCTCCATCGACTAGCATCTTTGACATCGGCTTACCGTTGACAAATCCCTTAACATAGAGTGACTTGAGGTGCCGATGATCTGTTCCTTCGGGCTTCTCAAAAACAGCTTGTTGTGGAGATAACATCAATTTAGCCGATGGCATATCCTCTTCTTGCTCGACAACGTGCTCTACTGCATATTCGGATGGTAACATAAAGACCATATTTATCTCAGATGACATCACTTTCTTCCCCTTGCGGTGTTGATTTTTGCTGCGATCGGCTTCGACTTCGTCGGCTGGCACCACTTTGCTCTTCACGCGCCATACTTTCTTCGTTTTCTGCCGCAACCGATGCTCAATTGCACCCTCAATCTCCTGGAATTGTTCTCTGTTCCTCATCCGTTGAACCCTTCTCTTTTGATTTTTGGTGAATATCCCAGAAGGACACCATTGGGGATGCATTGGCTTGGATTCTCTATGTGAGTCATCTTCATCATCATCTTGGTGCATCGGCCCAAGTCTTTCATGTACTGACAGCCTTGATTGTCTTGGCCGATGTGTAATTGCATGTCGTCGGCTTGGTTCTTGGATGAATTGGACATCAGGATCACTGCAGCCAGGACAATTTTCGATAGATGGTAGCCTCATACCTTCGTTCCAGCAGAACCTAAAAAATTCACAACTCCAATGGGGATCAAAATATCTGTCTTCTTCATTGGGATATGACTCCTCCTTCTTTTGGCGCCTGTTTTGATACTTGCCGATCATACCAGCCGATCTGATACTCCTAGTATAGTTTTTATTTCCATCGGCTGTATTCCTGTTGTATCCAGGATGCACCATGTTAACTGGAAAAGGGTGTCCATCTATCTTCATCGGCCTCTTTACCATGTTGGATCCATCAATCTTAATTTTTCCTTGTTCGATAGCCGACTGGATCTGTTGTATGAAAATTTTGCAATCATTAGTGTGATGAGACCCTGTGTTATGCCATTTACAGTACTTCCTTTTCTTCAGCTCTTCAGCCGATGGGATGATATGTCCTGCCGGCAGTTGAATCTGTTTTTCTTGAAGAAGGAGATCGAAGATCCTATCGGCCTTGGTAATATCAAAGTCAAATCTTTCCTCTATAACCGAATTCTTAGCCCATTGACAGACCACCGTCTTCTTGTTCCTAGCCCATTCGGCTGCATTGATATCTGTGTCTTCATCTTCAGAATCAGAATCATAATTGTAGACATTATTTACATTATTAGCCTTTTTGATGAATTTCCTAGCCTCTTGAAATCTTGTTTCATGAGCCGATACCTTCTGAGCCAAGTGTGCTAAACTGTCAAAGTCCTGAGCCGAGAACCTCTCTCTGATCGGCGCCAGCAAACCTTGAAAGGCTAAATCGGCTAGTTGAGAATCCGATAAAGATAGGCTGTAACATCTATTTCTCACGTCTCTGAATCGTTGAATATAATCTGGAACCGATTCATCTGATTTCTGTCTAATAGCTATGAGGTCCGATAGCTTCATCTCTTGAACTCCACTGAAAAAGTACTTATGGAATTGTTTCTCCAAATCGGCCCAACTTCTGATTGAATTATATGGCAAAGATGAAAACCAAGTGAATGCTGATCCAGACAACGAGAGCGGGAACAAGCGAACTCTGAGAGCTTCTGTAGCCGATGCCTCACCACACTGAGCCAGAAATCGGCTAATGTGCTCGTAGGTTGATATATTGTCTTGTCCTGAGAACTTAGAGAAGTCTGGCACCTTGTATCGGTTTGGCAATGGAACCTGATCAAAGTATTCTGGATATGGATGCCGATACATGTTGCCATTGTCTTTCGGTTTAAGTCCAAATTGCTCCCTCATGACGTCAGCGATCATATCGGCCCAGGGTTGATGAGGTGTTGCTCCACCATACTGCTGTTGTACTGGATCCATCTGGTCGTATTGGATCGGCTGAGGTCGTGGTGAGTGAGGCTGATAAAGATTATTGAAGTCAGCCGATATGCCTTGTGGTGGCACATAAGGAAGTTGTTCTGTACTGTGTTGCTAGCTTATCGGCTGCGTAATTCCAATCGGCTGTTGTGGAACCGAAGGAATTTGGTAAGATGTGTCAACAGCCGGCGGTTTTGGATGAAGAATACTCATCAATTGTTCTGGTGTTAATTGAGTTGATGCTTGCCCCCCAGTGATCGGCTGTGATCTGGTTAGAATTGATGGAATATTTGAACTTGAGAAAGGAGCCGATGAAGCCTGGGTTTGAAGCACTTGTTGATTTCCTTGATTTCCACCGATCTCTGTCTTCAAGGTTCTATATGCTGGGACGCGCCGTCTGGCAGATAAATAGGTCCTTTAGCCTTTTCCTCGGCTATCGTTCCATCGACCACTAACTTGATCATGTTTGTTAAGGAATTGACAAGTACTCTGGACTGGTTGACTAGCGCATGATGTACAGCCGAATCGATGCAATCTTGTAATGTGTGCAATTCTTCGTTACTCGATTCGGTTCTCACTTGTTTATCCTTTTCTTCTCTTGGTCCAGAAGTACTTGGGTCTTGCTTCACGATCATCGGTATTTGGACTTTAGCTCTTTGGACGACCGTACCTTGCCGGGTGACTGTGAAAGAATGCAAATACTGGTTTTGGAGTTGATCCATCAGTTGTCGCAATTCCTCCTTTTGTTCATCATTCAGCTGCTCGGGTGTAACCGCGATGATGTTGTCCTCTGCGACTTCAGTGATGTTTGGAGACATGATGACACGAGTCCCACTGGGCGTGCCAAAAGCGTGTTGATGCAAAAAACACACACTGGCCTGAGAGGTTTGCTTTACTCTAGTGCAGGTCCAAAATTAGGGTTTCAGATTAAAGTGCGTGCCAGTTGATTTGATCCTGCAATCAACAAGAGGAACATGCAAAGAATATCAGTAAACGATAGACAATCGGCCATAGGGCCGATTTCATATCGTATGTGACCTAGCCGATGCAATAAAGCATGGATCGGTTGTAAGGTATAGTCAATGATAAAATTAACCCTAAAACTAGTATATCGGCTGAAAAGATCAATGTTACATAATCAATATATCAATATTACTTTAGAAATAAGCAATTGGGATAGATCGGACTGAACCGAGACAGTATAAATTGCCCAAGTCTAAAGATAACATGAAATAATGATTAGGTATACTGATGTCATAGCCGATATCTAGATTTAAGTATGTATCGGCTATAGCTCCGATACAACCTTATGCTAGGATATTCTCTAGTAATAAATATATTAAACTATAACCAATTCGATTGATATCAAGCTTAATATATTTACATTAGATTAGATCCTGACATAAGGGGTAGATATAGAACATTAAACAAAGCATAAGACAATGTAAAACATCTATATCAGGTAAGATCGGCTGAAACCCCGATACTATCCTTATTAACAACCATGAAGCAGGTTAGATACCATGATTCTAAATACGACTTAATAGGTTGGACTGAACCAATGCAGCATTAAGTATAAATAAAAGCATGAGATCTAAAGAATCAAGCCGATGGTTGCCTTTTCCGGATGGTGGATATATTATATAATCTAGATTAACAAAGTAATCTAGCCGATATCGATGAAACCCTATACAGGATCTAGCCGATACAAGTACATTGCATTGTCGATCTAAGTTATATAACATATATGATAACTCGGAGAATCACACCAAAGAACTAGAGTGTCATAAAGATGTAAGCACTAGCCCTAATGATGTAATTCGCCATGACAAGATATACCTTTTTGCCGAAGATCAAATTGATGCAGCACGACTCGAAAGCACAAACTTGTCGAGAACAGAAGCAAAGGTTTGGCGATGCGCCGAGATTGATTGAACGTGTGTTGTTGTTATTTACAAGACCTCGGGATTATATTTATACCCGAAATTACAAACCTTGTCCATCACGGACACGACTCATATTAACCTAATACAAATCCAACTAACAAACAAGTCCCTTAGGCGGACTCTTACCGAGAATATCTATAAGGAAATTACATAAAATATCCTAATTAATAGATACAATTGCCTCCTCAGGACTTCATCCGTGCATGGCAACCCATATGAAACACGCTAACAAAACCTGATGACGTACACCAAGTCATATCACCGACATCAGCTCCATCGGCTAACCTCATCCAGTTGCCGAGTCATATTATCGAAATCGGCTCAATCGGCTAACCTAGTCCGACTCTGACTCTGCCGATCCAGTCCACAGCCGATTCGGACCACAGCCGATTCTCACTCTGCTTTCCGATACGATCTTACCTCTTCAATCCTCTTCGATTCCATCTTGACTTCTGATATTTGAATTACCAAATTTGGTCGTCAACAGACTCACACAAATAAAGAAAAACTTAACGACATAGATCAAAACAAAGCCATAAGCTTCCAATCTTTTTCTTTGATTCCAACCAAACTTTGCAAAGAAGTCCAAAGTTGTCGTTTCCAACTTCTTGCACCCATGTTTCAATTGTTGGCCCTCTTCCTCTTTAAGAAGCAACGACCATTCCCACGCCCAGAAAATCCCCCTGAAAATTACCTGCACAAAAGAGTTAATTTTGGATCCATTAAAAATCACTTTATTTCTACAAAGCCACACCGCCCAGCATAAAGCCGCAACACCAACAATAAAATGAGCTCTAAGCCTAGGATGAACACCATGAGGCCAATTATCCAAAAGATTAGCGACATTAGTAGGCGGTTAGATTCCAAAAGTTATAAACAAAGCATTCCACACAAATCTAGCTAGGGGACAATCAAAGAAAAGATGTTGTACTGTTTCATTAGAATTACAAAAGCAACATTTAGTGCTACCAACCCATCCTCTCTTGACCAAATTATCCTTGGTTAGAATGACCCCTTTCCTAAAGTACCATAAAAAGATTTTGATCTTCAACGGTACTCTTAACTTCCAAAATGCCTCTTTTGTTGGCACAACATCACGATATATAATGGCCTTGTACATTGAGCTAACAAAGAAAAAACCTTTCTTATTTACTTCCCAGATAAAAGAATCATTCTCTTATGTCAAATTTAACGGTATTACTTTCGCTACTACTTCCAACCAAGCTTTTAAATTATCCCCCAAAATAGCCCTTCTAAAAGATACATTAAGTGGTATTTTTCCAAGGACTCTCGCCACAGAAGTATTTTTATTTCTCACCAGATTATACAACCTAGGATAATTATTTGCCAAGGAGTTGTTTCCGCACCAACGGTACTCCCAAAATCTCACTTGAGTCCCATTGTGAACCTTTAAAGATCCACAAGAAAAAAAAGCGTTCTTAGACGCCATGAGTTCTGAAAAAAAATGAGTCCCCAGGTTGCTTCTCCACCTGCATGAAAGTTTTTTTGCCAAGTATTTCCTTTTCAATAGGTTTTGCCAAATTCCATCCTCGTTAAGGAGCCTATATAGCCATTTACTAAGAAGACAACATTTGTTTTGTAACTCCAAATTTTGTATTCCCAGACCTCCACACTCTTTAGGTTTGCATAAAATATACCACTTAGCCAACCTATACTTTTTCTTATGTTCGTCACATTGCCAAAAAAGCGGGATCTATAGTAATCCAATTTCTTGAATATACCTTTAGGAACCTCAAAGAAAGATAACATGGCTATGCCACTTAAGACAGAGTTGATTAGAACCAATCTCCCCCCAACTGAAAGATATTTCCCTTTCCAACTACTTAGCTTTTTCTGGATTCTTTCCTCTAAAATCAACCAATCCTTATTGGATAACTTCCTATGGTGCATGGGGATCCCTAGATATTTAAAAGGATATGATCCGGTTCCACAACCAAACAACAAACAATATTCCTTCTCGTCCTCTTTTGTCTTGCCATAACAGAACAACTCACTTTTATGAAAGTTAATCTTTAAACCCGACAACCTTTCAAAGGCACTTAGCACCAATTTCAGATTTTTGGCTTCCTTTAAATTATGTTCCATAAAAAGGATTGTATCATCAGCGTATTGCAAAATTGAGAGCCCATTATCAATCAAATGTGGAATAACTCCATGGAAGCTTCCCTGTTCATTTGACCTCTGAATTAAAATGGCTAACATATCGGTAACTAAATTAAAAAGAAATGCAGACAACGGATCCCCCTGTCTCAAGCCTTTTTTTTGTCTGGCAGAAGTTACCAGCGTCATCATTAACCTTAACCGCTACACTTCCTCCCCTCACGATCAAATCAATCCAACTACACCACTGCGGTGCAAAACATTTCATTCTTAAAGCTTGTTGCAAAAACTTCCAATCCACTTTGTCATATGCCTTTTCGAAATCAAGTTTTAACACGACCCCACTCTTCTTTTTCCTATGCATTTCATGCAATGTTTCATGCAAGCCTCCATAATGTTCCTTCCTGGTAGAAACGCGGATTGTGAAGGCCTCACGACCTTTTGAGCTACTAGAGCTACTCTATTGGCTATAACCTTTGTAAAGCTGACATTTAGTAAGCAAATAGGTCTATACTGTTGAATCATCCGTGCTTCGTTTTGTTTAGGCAAAAGGGTGATTATACCAAAATTTAGACTATGCAACGGTAGTTCTCCTTTATGGAAGTCTCTAAACATTGCCATGAGGTCATCTTTTATAACCTCCCAGAACACCTGAAAGAATTCTGCCGGGAAATCATCTGGTCCAGGAGCCTTGTTATACTCCATCTGACGGATGGCCTGTTTCACTTCTTCCTTTGAGAAATCCTTAGTCAAGACTTCATTTTCCAAAAATATCTTGTACTTATTTTTCACTTGGTTGCTTGTTGCAAGTACACATGTTGTTGTTGTCCGTTGTTTGTTTTGTCTAAAAACTTGTGGTTAGTTAGAGAACAAATCATCTTCAAGAATTAGTTTCACAGTAAAACTTAGCAAGTGTATCATTGCTTAGTAAGAGGAGCGAGTTATTTATTTTAACAAAAGAATATTTTCAGAAGGAAATAGTAAGTAAACCTATGCAGGTGCAGAATAACTTCAAGGAGATCAATCTAGGTTTTATAGGATATTGTGTCCTTCAGGCCAAGCATTAATGATTCAAGTCTGAATTGTACCTCTTGTAGTATCGTATCATATTTCACCACATGCATCCAAGGCAGTGCATCATCTACTTCATTGTTCCTAGCATGGAACATCATTCAGTTATGCAACTGGTGTGATACTGTAGCGAGATTTTCTTGTTTCCATATAGTAGAGAAAAGGATTTAATTATCATGCAAAACTTGCTTACTTTACTAACTAACGCCCCCTTTCTCTTCTAATTTCAGTGGGCCATGACCAGCCATGACAGAAGAGACTTCAGTCTACACACGCCAATGATTATCAATACAACACTATCATGTCTATCAAGCGCATTTTGGGCATTATATGCTTGGTTGTTTGATCCAAAAACACCAAATTACTTCATGGTAAGTGATCATCCAGTCACTGTCATAGATAAGATACTAGGTCGTTTTCATTCTTTTACTAATTATCATTTCTAGTTTATATTTCCTTTCTAATGTACGTCATTACTGATAGCAAATTCATTGGCCGCTGCGATGAACCTCATACAAATTGTATGGCTGTTGATTCCGCGCAATTGTCATCGAGAAGTAGTTGGACAGATTGCAGATGTTGAGAGCCTGAGATCAGTGTTACTCAGTGTAGCAAGATCTTTGGAGAGGTTGGGAGCAGCAGCTCCTACCGAGGAGTTCTTAACACAAACCAAGTATCTGTTGAGGTTAAAAAAAGGCATGTCCATTGGCTGGCAGTCGTTGGCTGTGATGGAAATCGCCTTCATTCAGATGGAAGAGAATCTAAGGGAGAAGGTTACTGTCACTGCTGCTGCTCTTGCTGCTGCTCAGGGTTTCAAGAAATCCACATCGCAAGATCTGCTGACGAACGTGCAAGTAATGCGGTAAGAGCCTGCAGAAGTCTCCATGAAGAATGCAAAGTAAGCAAGGAAGCTTTTGGTGAGATACAAAGGGAAATAAAAAACAAGATAGCAAATGTCCCAGGATCAGGAGAAAACTTGCAAATTAACATCAAGGCTACAGCAGAACGCACAAGAAACTTGGCTAGAAGCGTGAGAGCCAACATGGAGACCATCAACGGTCAAGAAGGAATTTTTCCACCCACGATGAAAATCGCCTTCAATTTCTGCACTGAGCAGATTTTGGCGGTTAAATCAAGCGCCGACGCCCCGTTTCTTTGGCTGGGTTTTGGTGGATTTGCTCTTCGAAGACGTCTCAAGTTGTCGTTTGATAAGGTGAATTGGCCTGCTGTTCCTTTCCTCGGTTACTAGTACGAACACTTGGTCTAATAGGCATGCATCTTGAGTTGTTGTTAAAGAGGATTGTAATTTTTTCTGTACTGTCAAATACTCCATCTTTTGAGCAGGGAGATGTGTTTCTATGCTATTCAGAAAGAACCTGTAAGAATATTAAAGATGATCGATCGATGAGGGGTAATTTTGTCCATGAGTTAAGCCCACATCCAGAAATTCTCTTCAATGTCTGTCGCGGTTGGCGCCGGATCCATTCAACTCCAACTAGGCTCCGATCACAGGAACTGCAGCCACTCAGTGCTTCGTTGCATGGATGTCTGGAAGCACGCATTCCATCTGTATCTTAGATTGATAGTATATAGAAACTGATCG